>JAKWIX010000318.1:22366200-22856907 GCA_027704785.1 Solanum chmielewskii | reverse complement strand
CCCCTGGACCCTCCAAACCTAAGATTTCATCTTTTTAAGTCTGATAGAGACTTCATCGAGTAAATCTTCGTATTAGAGAGCCCTTCTTGGTTGGACCAAACCTATACAAGTTCAACTAACTCCGAAAGTTAGTTGTTTTGGCTTTATCAAGGGTTCCGAGGTCTGGTTCTATGCACATCTATCCGTGTGAACCCTAGTCTAATCATAGCATTCTTGACACATTAAGCATCACTTAGTATATCCATTTTTAGGGTTTTTACTTGATTCCCCCTTAGGAACATTCGTTCCCAAATGACAATACCACTATTTAGCGTAATTCTAGTCAGATCATAACATAATTACTATGCACATCCAAGGAATAGCAACAAAATATGGAGAGATAAGGAAACATAAACTTAGGAGTAGGAAGTCTAACCTCAACATCTGAAAAGATGAGGGCAACGGGATCTCATGTCGGCATCACCCTCCCACGTAGCACCCTCAACAAGCTGATTTCTCCATAATACCTTCACTGTGGAAATCTCCTTGTTCCTCAGCCGCTTGACCTGTATGTCTAAGATCTCAACAGGTACCTCCACATATGACAAGTCTTCATCAACCCCAAAACCTTCCAAAGGTAGAATCGAGGTTGCGTCACGTAGGCACTTCTTTAACATGGATGCATGAAAGATTGGATTGACAGAAGCTAGCTCAGCAGGCAATGCCAACTCATAGGTTACCTCACCAACACGTTGTAGGATCTCGTAAGGCCCAACATACCTCGGACTCAACTTTTCCTTCCTGCCGAACCTCATCACCCCTCTCATAGGTTATATCTTCAGATAGAACTGGTCACCAACATCAAACTCTAAGGGTCGTTTTCTATTATCTGCATATGACTTTTGTGGACTGTAAGCAGTAGTCAGCCTGTCCTTAACCACTCTAACCTTCTCTAAGGCCTCATGAATGATTTCTGGACCCAAAACGGATTAATCTCCAACGTCGAACCACCCAACTTGAGATCTACACCTCCTACGATACAGTGCCTCAAACAGTGCCATCCAATTGTTGGAGTGATAGCTATTATTATACGAGAACTCTGTCAAAGGCAAATGGTCATCCAATCTACCCCTGAAGTAAATCACACACGCTTCGAATATGTCCTCCAATGTTTTAATGGTGCGCTCTACCTGCCCATCAGTCTGAGGATGAAAAACAGTTCTAAGATTTACCTGCGTGCCTAAGCTTTTCAGGAATGATATCTAAAAATGTAAAGTAAATTGAGCTCCTTCATCCGAAATGATAGACAAAGCAATCCCATGCCATCTCACAATCTCATCTATGTAGAGTCTCGCATAGTCCTTGTCTTTGTAAGTAGACTTCACAGGGACAAATTGGGCAGTCTTAGTCAATCTATCTGCAATAACCCATATAGAGTCATTCTATATCCTAGTCCTCGGAATACTAACCACAAAGTCCATATTAATGGCCTCCCACTTCCAAGCCGGAATCTCAATAATTTGAGTAAGACCGTCAGGCTTAAGATGTTCTGCCTTAACCTGCAGACAATTAGGACACTTGGCCACATATTTGCATTGTCCTTATTCATGTCATCCCACTAATAAATCTTCTTAAGATTATGATACATCTTGGTGGAACTTGGATGTATGGAATATCTGGAACCATAGGCCTCTGCAACAATCTTCGTCTGCAAATCATCCACATCTGGTACACAGAGCTTGTCTTGATACCTAACTATGCTATAACATCCCAAAGCGAAAGACTAATTCATCTTTATCAACACTGAGTCCTTCAGCTCCATCAACACAGGATCTAGAAGCTAACCCTACTTGACATCAAATACCAATGATGACTCAGTACTAGGATAAACTAAAACACCCTCACTAGTTGAGTCAACTAATCGCACACCTAGTCTGGCCAATCTGTGTACATCTTTCGCTAACTCCTTCATTTCATCCTCAATGTGGGTTATACTACCCATGCACATCCTGCTCAAAGCATCGGCTAAAATATTAGAATTACCTGGATGGTAGTGAACATTCATGTCATAATCCTTCAAAAGCTCCAACCATCTCCACTGACGTAGATTCAACTCCCTCTGTGTGAACACATACTAGAGACTCCTGTGGTCTGTGAACACATCCATATGCACTCCATTCAAGTAGTGCCTCCACAGCTTCAGTGCAACCACTATAGCTGCGAACTCCAGGTCATGAGTGAGATAATTCTTCTCATGAACATTGAGCTTTCTGGATGCATAGGCTATCACCATACCACCCTGCATAAGAACACAACCCAAACAAACCCTAGATGCATCACAATAAACAGTGTAATTCTCACCCTACTTAGGAAAAGTATGTATCGGCTGAAATTAGTATGTCCTTGATCTCTTGGAAACTCTTCTAAAAAGCCTCCGCCCATTCCAACTTGGTCTTCTTAGAATGAGTTGTCAGTTGGGCAGAAATGGAAGAAAAGCCCTCCACGAACCTGCAGTAGTAACCAGCCAATCTCAAGAAGCTACGGATATCTGTGGGAGTAAGAGGTTTTGTCCAGTTCTTAACAACCTCAATCTTCCTGCGGTCCACCTCTACACCTTGATCGGGCACAATATGACCTAGGAAGGTCATTTATCTAAGCAAAAATTCACACTTGCTGAATTTGGCATACAATTGATGTTGTCTAAGTAATTGCAAGGTTATTCTCAAATGTTGTTCATGCTCTTCCTTGGTCCAAGAGTAGATTAGAATGTTATCAATGAATCCTATGACGAAAGAGTCAACGTATTCACGGAATACCCTGTTCATGAGATCCACAAATGCAAAAGGCGCATTCGTGAGACCAAATGACAGAACCAAGAACTTATAATGAACATAACGGGTACAAACGGTTGTCTTTGGGATATCTCCATTCCTAAACCTAAGCTGATGATCCCCTGAACGAAGATCAATCTTAGAGAAGAAACTAGACACTTGGAGCTGAGAGAACAAATCAACTAATCGGGGAATTAGATACTCATTGTTTGACTTTGTTGAGCTGCCGATAATCGATACAGATTCTAAGGGTGCCATCCTTCTTTTTCACAAACAACACAGAAGCGCCCCAAGGAGATATGCTCGGCTGAATGAAACCCTTATCAGTGAGATCTTTCAACTGCAACTTCAACTCTTTGAGTTCAGCTGGAGCCATTCTGTCGGGAGGAATCGAAATTTGTTTAGTATCGGGTTCTAAGTCGATACCTAAGTCAATCTCTCTTGGAGGATGTACTCCAGGAAATTCATTAGGAAATGCATCTAGGAACTCATTCACAACAGGCCCTGAGTATATGGAAGGAATATCATTATCTAAATCACTAACACTCACAATATAACATAATAATCTCTTGGACATCATTTTATTGCCCTTAAGGTTTGAATTACGAGATTAGGAAGACTCGAGTTGTACCCCTCCCAGACTAGTTCCTCTTCATTAGGTAAACAAAATCTCACCACTGTACAACGACAATCCAAACAAGCATAACAACTTAGAAGCCAGTCCATGCCAAGGATAACATTAAAATCATGCATGGTTAACTCAACCAAGTGTGCACACATAGTGTTACCACTTTAAACAATATTGTAATCCTTGTAAACTCTATCAGTTCTTACATTTTCTCCTAAAGGTGTACTAACCACCATAGGATCATGCAGAACTTTAGGCAATATTTCAAAAGTGAGAGGAAGCAAAGGAGTTACAAAGGAAAGGGTACACCCTAGATCAAGTAAAGCATAAACAGAAGTTGAGCATACCAGTAACATTCATGTGAACACATCAGTGCACTTCCCCTGCTCCTCCTTGCCCTTTAAGGCATAGAACTTGTTTCTCTTAGGAGGCTCGGCTGCTGTTGCACCCTGTGGATTACTCCTAAGCTGAAAATTACCTCCAACTTGACCTCTATTCTGTTGGCAGTCTCTAATCATATTCCCACTCTTACCGCAACCAAAACAGACATTAGTGCCATGTCTGCACTCTTTACTGTGAGCAAGGCTACACTTAGCTCTGCTTTTTTTGGGAAGATGCATCTCACCTCCATTTCCCTTCTTAGGCTCAGGTTATCCTCCTCTAAGAATTAGAATTCCATAACTTTGTTGCCCCTTCTTGGACTTGTGTTGCTCACGGATGCCAAAATTGTTTCTATGGCTTCCATGGCTGGGACTGCCTTATCTTGAGGCTTTGGCCTCCTAGCATCACCGACATCCCTCATTTTGCGGCTGTCCTCTACCTTCTGGACATACATCATCAACCTGGAGAGGTCCATGTTATCATTGAGCATCCCAGATCGACACTCCTCCTCCAAATCTCTATTGATTCCTCTGAGGAACCTGCTCATCTCATCGCTGCTGTTAGATACAAGGGATGTAGCATACCTGGATAATTTAACAAAATTTAGTATTCATCTCTTCCTTGTGGTCAGATACTAATGAAAATAGTATACCTGGATAGTTTGACAAACTTTAGGGAACATTCCCTGACTGTTATTGATCACTGCTTAAGGTTGATAAACTCCTCAAGCTTCGCCTCCCTAATCTTCCTTGGAAAGAATCTCCCTAGAAAGGCTTTCTTGAAGAGCTCCCAAGTGACCAGAACGCCGCTCAAATCTCGGCTATCCTGCCACATCTTGCAACAAGTATGTGCAGCATCCTGAAGCTGATAGGAAGCTAGCTCTGTTTTTTCAGTATCGATGGCCCCTATAGCCACAAAAATCATATTCAACTCATCCATATACTCTTGGGGGTCCTCTGAAGTCTTAGACCCTATGAAAATATGAGGGTTCATCCTCGTGAAGTCTCTCATCCTGTCAGCCATACTATGCACTATTGGGTTCTCCCTCTCAACATTCTGCCAGTTGGCCTGGGCAGTCAAGGCCCGGGCCTGCATAATGATGGCCTGTGCCATCAAGTCCAGAGATGCCCACACCTCCGCATCAGTAAACCCAGCTGGGTTAACTGGCATAGCCACTTCTTCAGTTGAAGCCTGGGGTGGAACCTGATTGTTCCCAGCAGTTGCTCCTCTTCTCCTCTAAACAATGTTCCTCCTATTATTCATTCTCTGAACACAATTAAGATTAATGTTAGACACGCTCATAACACCAAGAAATCAATTATTAGGAAAGTCATGATAGGATCAGAAGAAGGGAAATTTTTCTACGCATCATGCAGTCTCTAATCGAGGATAATGGTGCACTTCACTACCATGACTAGGAAACTATTCAATGTCGTTCATGTGAACTTATTATTATCGAAGTTTAACTTAGTGCTCTGATACTAACTTTGTCACGACCAAAATCTAGACCCATGACGAGACCGGCATCGTTAACCTCTCAGATGTCACAGACAAGCCTACATACATAATTCTTACTTTATTTAAGTTAATTTTATTAGAAAATTTGAACTTTTTGTATTCTTACTTGATGCTAAACATTTTAAAATTAACATCATATGCGTTCACAAATCAACCATCTAATATAGTGATAATCAAATGAAAGAAATAGTTCATAATTGCTTTAAACGTAATTTTTGCCAAAACGACACCGATACAAAGTATGAAATGAAAGTCGAAAGAAACACTAGTGGGACATGCTCCAATAGATAAAGCCTACATCTTAGCTTGATAGTAACGGTAGAATTCTTCGAAAAAATGATGGCCAACCAAGTCCGGATGAAAGTCCACGTCCGGATAGTTGCAACGTCAACCTGTAAGCTCTAGCATCCACCTCTGCCAGTACATAAAAATATAGAGTTGTATGGGATTAGTAAACACTTGTACTAAGTATAGGTATATCTAAGCACACACCAAGGACATGCATGAGTAAGGATAGCTCTTTCCTAATAACATGATTATGGAAAATTAAGTCAGTGGACTTACCAAATTGAGATTAGGAAAGTCAGTGAACTTTCCAAAATTGGATTTGGAAAGTCATCCCATGAGAGTAACATGCATTCTCATACTTATCATATTGCACACAACACATAACATCTTACATATAACACATATCATATTGCATATAGCACATAACATCTTACACAAAGCACATATCATATGCCATGAGACCATGGAATCATGGACATGACATTAAGACTTTCAAAAATCGGCGATCAACATATGGGACCTGAACTAGGGAGTCTTCATTAACAAACACTAAGTCTGCTTCATTCATTCATACTTACTTCATTTCATTTCGTTCATACGCTAGTGTGAACACCTGGTATACCTATGATGTAGTTTAAGACTTTCATCGGGTTTGGTGTGCAATGATCAAGAATAACATAGTCTTATTAACTGAGTCTAGCCCACCTCTTTATTATCCTATCCTAACACCTTTGGTATCATTAATTTCATTATGTGCATTATTTGATGATGTCCTCATTCATTCATGGGGAATTTGAACTTACCCGACAAAGATCATGTGAGCATCATGAAATCCAATGTCTCCCCCACAACGAAAAGAGGTGGAATCATCGGCCAAAGTAACCCAAAACATGCTAGCGTACATGGGAATTTAACCCCGCCATATACCTATAATGGATGTATAGGTTCGAAGACTAGGATGTATAGGGAGACCATACCCGACATTCCGGACAATATCATCTCATGAGTGTTACGTGAACCTCCGCCTTTCTTGAAAGAAGGCATTACAGCTTTAGCTAGTCTATCAGTGCTCTGTATAAAGTTCCATTACATTCAACTCATACGTCATAGAAGTTGGCTTCTATATGAGGACATCGTAGCTCAATAGATGATTTATCATCTCATCAATAGTATTGAGTGTGTTAATCTTAAAACTTTCATTAAAGTGTTCCTAGTGACTGGTCTCTTCATTAACTCTACACTCTCATATGTGAGTACGTTTTGGTAACATTTACTTAGGCTCATTTGAGATTGTTCTCATCTTTTACATTATCCTCATATCATGTTGTCACAACATTCCTTAACATTAGCACAATTGTTCTTCATAATTACTCACCCCATTTTATGTGAATGTTAATTTCATCGTATGCCAATGCAACTGGACATTTAGTGTGTTTTACACTCCTACTTAACCCTTCTAGGGTTACATCATTTCTTTACATACATCTTAGGTTCACTTATTCTTAAACGTATGCTAGACTTATGGGTCTATACATACTTACCATAAGGCTTAATTCATAGTTAGTTAAGTGACTCATATCTTTATAATATTATGTAGTACAAGACTTATGCATCTTATAGGTATGCCAAGATTTCGATTTAAATTTAGCTAGATGGCACTATTCTTGAACATTTAATTCACGTATGATTTATGTATCAATACCAAAATTTGGGCACGTGAACCTAAGTGTGAATCCCTTGGACAATACCTACATTTTTCCTTGACTTTATTTTTAGTCTTCATTACATTGGGACCCTAAAACGAGCCCCAACATCAACATTCTATCTTTATTTTTCTCCTCAGATTCTCCTCTTATTTGGCCGAAGGGTTATGGGATCGAACTCCCACAACCCCTTTTATTTTTCATTTAAAATTTTGTTTTCCAATTCGCCTTGACCAAGACGTTGTGGGATCAAACCGCCACAACCTCTCCTTATTTATTCTTTAATTTCGCTAGGGTCTGTGAGGTTGTGGTATCGAACCCCCACAACCTCTTTATTTTTATTTTTATATAAAATTGACTTAGCTAGGTGTTTGGCAGTGAGGTTGTGGGATCGAGCCTCCACAGTATCACATTATTTTCTTATTTATTTCTCCCTTCTCTTTTCAAGCCTTGAGGTCGTGGTTTCGATTCCCACGCCTCACATTTTTTTTTCATCAATTTTCTTATTTCACTTCATTCGCTTCCTGGAGGTCGTGGGTTCGATTCCCATGCCTCCCATTTATTTATCTAATTTGTTTTGCACTCTCCTTTTTCAGCTAATGTACCCCATTTTGAATCCCCCTGACGCCTTTTATTTTTTTTGAAAATTAAAGGTTTTATACGGGTGAGGTCATAGGTTTGAATCCATGGGGCCTCATCCCTTTAAAATTAATTAAATTTTCCAAATTTCACCTCTATATTTTTATCCTAAACAAAAATTATATTTTTTGTTGGAACTTAATCATTTTCTCAACGTATTTTCATCAATATTTCCACTTGAAAACTTAGGAAAATTCACGTATCGTTTAACACTTTTAGGGGGGTATTTCATGGATTCGTTTAGACAAAATGTTGACACTCAAATCAGCCCCATTTCCATTTTAATGAACATCATGATTACATAGATTTATGTACGTAAAATGACAACTAAAACAATATTAAACTTAAAGCCTTAATTTGGCCTCATTCAAGTGCATTCACAGTAACATTTTTTTTTGCACATGCACAAAGTGTCAATACATGGTTGCCTATAATACGACTTCAAGTACACAACATAATCATATTCTTCACGAAATATAACATACACCTAAATCTACAAGCATTCATACCCAACCTACGATTCATAGGGAGCTATTGACATGGGCATTCAAGAGGGGAAACAATCCTAGTTTTCGAATGAATAAACCTTAAGGGGTTTCTTGGGAAAGGGACCAAGAGAGAAGAAAACTCATTCCCTTTTGACGTTAAACTCTTGAATTTATACCCCAAAAATTTACCCAAGAACACGTCTAAACATCCTCAATATCAACTTCACCCGAATGACAACCCCCTTTGCCTAGTGTACGATTAATGTTTGTTTTCTTGTGATTTCGTGTGAGTTCTTCAAGTGTGAAGAACTTGGCTTATTTTTCTGATTTTGTATCTTATTTTGGAAGAGAAATATTGCTTGAAATAATAAGGGAGATTTTTAGCGTAAGGGTTGAGAAATAGACGTTAGAGAGTAGGAGTTATATGAGGCTTAGGATTCTAGGCTTAGTCAAATAAGGTTTACTTAATTATTAAAAATCTGATTTTTATTTTATTTTAATTAAGATAATGAATAATAATTAAAAATTAATTATATTAATTCAATAGCATAAATAACAATCACATTAATTCATTGCTTCTACCGAGGTTCGAACCTTGATGAAGCAAGACTTCACTTCAAGAGCTCAAGTTCGGCGCTCTATCCCCAAATTGACCCTCCACCCTATCAATTAAATAACTAATTATATATTCAGGGTAATTAG
This sequence comes from Solanum chmielewskii, assembly GCA_027704785.1. NCBI lineage: Eukaryota > Viridiplantae > Streptophyta > Magnoliopsida > Solanales > Solanaceae > Solanum > Solanum chmielewskii. The sequence goes on along the minus strand of JAKWIX010000318.1, from coordinate 22,847,750 downwards.
GATATTACCCTTAGCCTGGAAAAAAATCATTTTACCCCTAGACCCTCCAAACCTAAGATTTCCTCTTTTTAAGTCTGATAGAGACTTCTTCGAGTCAATCTTCGTATTAGAGAGCCCTAAATGGTTGGACCAAACCTTTACAAGTTCAACTTCTTCGAATAAATCTTCGTATTAGAGAGCCCTACACATTAAGCATCACTTATTATATCCATTTTTAGGGTTTGTACATTATCCTCCCTTAGGAACCTTCGTTCCCGAATGACATTACCACTATTTAGCATAATTCTAGTCAGATCATAACATAATTACTATTCACATCCAAGGAATAACAACAAAATATGGAGAGATAAGGAAACTTAAACTTAGGAGTACGAAGTCTAACCTCAAGAGCTGAAAAGATGAGGGAAACGGGACTTCATGTCAGCATCAGCTTCCCACGTAGCACCCTCAACAAGATGATTACCCCATAATACCTTCAAGGTGTCAATCTCCTTGTTCCTCAGCCGCTTGACCTGTATGTCTAAGATCTCAGCAGGTACCTCCACATATGACAAGACTTCAACAACCCCCAAACTTTCCAAAGGTAGAATCGAGGTTGGGTCACGTAGGCAATTCTTTAACATGGATACATGAAAGATTGGATTGATAGAAGCTAGCTCCGCAGGCAATGCCAACTCATAGGCAACCTCACCAACACGTTGTAGGATCTCGTAAGGCCCAAAATGCCTCGGACTCAACTTTTCCTTCCTGCGGAACCCCATCACTCCCCTTCATAGGTGATATCTTCATATAGAACTGGTCACCAACATCAAACTATAAGGGTCGTTTTCTATTATCTGCATATGACTTTTGTGGACTGTAGGCAGTAGTAAGCCTGTCCCTAATCACTCTAACCTTCTCTAAGGACTCATGAATGATTTCTGCACCCAAAATTGATTAGTCTCCAACCTCGAACAACCCAACTGGAGATCTACACCTCGTACGATACTGTGCCTCAAACGGTGCCATCCCAAAGTTGGAGTGATAGCTATTATTATACGAGAACTCTGTCAAAGGCAAATGGTCATCCAATCTACCCCTGAAGTAAATCACACACGCTTCGAATATGTCCTCCAATGTTTTAATGGTGCGCTCTGCCGGCCCATAAGTCTGAGGATGAAAAACAGTTCTAAGATTTACCTGCGTGCCTAAGCTTTTCTGGAAAGATCTCTAGAAATGTGAAGTATATTGAACTCCTTCATCCGAAATGATAGAAAGAGAAATCCCATTCCATCTCACCATCTCATCTATGTAGAGTCTTGCATAGTCCTCGGCTCTAATAGTAGACTTCATAGGGATAGAGTGGGAAGACTTAGTCAATCTGTCCACAATAACCCATATGGAGTCATGTTGTCTCCTAGTACCCAGAAGACCAACCACGAAGTCCGTATCAATGGCCTCCCACTCACAAGTCAGAACCTAAATAATCTGAGTAAGACCGCCAAGCTTAAGATGTTCTGCCTTAACCTGCTGACAATTAGGACACTTGTCCACATATCTGCATTGTTCTTCTTCATGTCATCCCACCAATAAATCTTCTTAAGATCATGATACATCTTAGTGGAACTTGGATGTATGGAATATCTGGAACCATGGGCCTCTGCCAAAATCGTGGTCCGCAAATCTTCCACATTTGGTACACAGAGCCTGTCTGGATACCTAAGTATTCCATCACATCCCAAAGCGAAAGACTCATTCATCTTTATCAACAGTGAGTCCTTCAGCTCCTTCATTTCATCCTCAATGTGGGTTATACTTCCCATGCTCATCCTGATCAAAGCATCGGCTACAATATTAGAATTACCTGGATGGTAGTGAACATTCATGTCATATTCTTTAAACAACTCCAACCATCTCCACTAACGTAAATTCAACTCCCTCTGTGTGAACACAAAATGGAGACTCATGTGGTCTGTGAACACATCCATATGCACTCCATTCAAGTAGTGCCTCCTCAGCTTCAGTGCAAACACTACAGCTACTAACTCAATGTCATGAGTGGGTTAATTCTTCTCATGAACCTTGAGCTGTCTGGATGCATAGGCTATCACCTTACCACCCTGTATAAGAACACAATTAAAACTAACCCTAGATGCATCACAATAAATATGGTAATTCTCACCATACTTAGGCAAAGTAAGCAATAGGGCTGAAGTGAGTCTGTCCTTGAGCTCTTGGAAACTCTTCTCAAAAGACTCTGACCATTCAAACTTGGCCTTCTTCTTAGTCATAGTTATCAGTTGGGCAGCAATGGAGGAAAAGCCCTCCACGAATATGCGGTAGTAAGCATCCCATCCCAAGAAGATACGGATATCTGTGGGAGTAAGAGGTTCTGGCTAGTTCTTAAAAACCACAGTCTTCCTGGGGTCCACATCTACACCATGATCGGACACAATATGACTCGGGAAGGTCACTGATCTAAGCCAAAATTCACACTTGCAAAATTTGGCCTACAACTGATGTTCTCTAAGTACCTGCAAGGTTAGTCTGAAATGTGGTTCATGCTCTTCCTTGGTCCTAGAGTAGATGAGAATGTCATCAATGAATACTATGACGAAAGAGACAAGGTATTCATGGAACACCTTGTTCATGAGATCTATAAATGCAGCAGGTGTATTCGTGAGACCAGATGACATAACCAAGAACTTCTAACGACCATAACGGGTAAGAAAGGATGTCTTGGGGATATCTCCATTCCTAACCCTAAGTTGATGATACCTTGAACAAAGATCAATCTTAGAGAAGAAAGTAGACCCTATGAGCTGATCGAACAAATCATCTATTCTGGGTAGTGGATACTTATTCTTTATAGTGACTTTGTTGAGGTGCCGATAATCGATACACATTCTAAGAATCGTGTCCTTTTTTTTCACAAACAACACTGGAACGCCCCAAGGAGATGTGCTCGGCTGAATGAAACCCTTATCAATTATATTTTTTAATTGCAACTTCAACTCTTTGAGTTCAGCTTGATTGCCCTTCTTAAACTCAGGTCATCCTCCTCTAAGGGTTTTACTCCTCTGGGAATTAGAATTCCGTAACTCTGCTGCCCCTTCTTGAACTTGTGCTGCTCACGGATGCCAAAATTGTTTCTATGGCCTCCATAGCTGGGACCTGCCTTATCTTGAGGCTAAGGCATCCTAGCATCACCAACACCCCTCTTTTTGCGGCTGTCCTCTACCTGCTGGACATTCACCATCAACCTGGAGAGGTCCATGTTATCATGGAGCATCGGAGACCAACACTCCTCCTCCAAATCTCTGTTTATTCTTGTGAAAAACTTGCTCATTTCATCCGTGTTGTTACGTACAATGGATGTAGCATACCTGGATAATTTAACAAACTTCAATACTCATCTCATCCTTGTTGTTAGATAGTAATGAAAATAGTATACCTGGATAGTTTGACAAACTTCAGGGAATACTCCCTGACTGTCATTGATCCCTGCTTAAGTTTGATAAACTCCTCAACCTTCGCCTCCCTAATCTCCCTGTGAAAGAATCTCCGTAGGAAGGATGTGTTAAACAGCTCCAAAGTGACCGGAACACCACTCAATGCTCGTCTATCCTATCACATCTTGCACCAAGTCCGTGCAACATCCTTGAGCTTATAGGAAGCTTACTATGCTTTCTCAATATCGATGGCCCCCATAACCACCTAAATTTTATGCACCTCATCCACAAAATCTTGGTCCTCTAAAGTCTTAGACCCTGTGTAAATAGGAGGGTTCATCCTCGTGAAGTCTATCAGCCTGTCAACCATGCTACGCACTTGTGGGTTCTCCCTCTCAACATTCTGTCAGTTGACCTAGGCAGTCATGACCTGGGCCTGCATAGTGATGACCTGTTCGATTTGGGACAAAGATGCACGTACCCCCGCATCAGTCGACCCAGCTGAGTTAACCGGAATAGCCACTCCTTCAGCTGAAGCCTAGGTGGAACCTGATTGTTCCCAACAACTGCTTCTCTTCTCCTCTGACCAACATTCCTCCTAGTATTCATTCTCTGAAAACAATAACGATTGATGTTATACACGCTCATAAAAAAAAGAAATCGAACGTTAGAAAAGGCATAATAAGATCAGAAGAATGGAAATTTTCCTATGCATCATGCAGTCTTTAATCCAGAATAGTGGTGCACTTCACTACATACGTCATTCTTACTTTATCTAGGTTAATTTTTGAGGAAACTATTGAACTTTATGTCTTCTTAATTGATGCTAATTATTGTAAACTTAACATAATAGGAGTTCACAAATCAATTATCTAATATAGTGATAATCAAATGAAAGAAACAGTTCATAAATGCTTCAGACATAATTTTTACCAAAACAACACCGATAAAAATTATGAAATGAAAGTGGAAAGAAACACTCGTGGAACATGCTCCACTAGATAAAGCCTACATATAAGCTAGATAGTAATGGTATACATCCTCGAAAGAGTGAGGGCCTACAAAGTCCGGATGAAATTTACTCGTACGAATACCTGCAACGTCAACCTGTAAGCTCTACCGTCCACCTGTGCCTTCACCTAAAAATCCCATAGGATGTTTATATATTACCATCAATTAATTAAGTATATCATAAAAACATATATCCTCTTCCGAGGATTGATGATTTATTCGATCAAATTTTCTGTGCCACCTATTTTTCAAAAATAAACCTCAAGTCTGGCTACCATCAATTAAGAGTGAGGGAATGTGATATTCCAAAGAAAACTTTCAGAACATGATATAGCCATTATGAGATTTTGGTCATATCATTTGGTTTGACAAATGCACCAACACCGTTCATGGATCTTATGCATAGAGTCCAAAACTTATTTAGATATGTTTGTTATCGTCTTCATTGATGACAAAATAATCTATTCAATGAATAAAGAAAATCATGCTAGTCATCTCATAATTGTTCTTCAGACTTTAATGGATAAGGATTATTAAACTAAGTTCTCTAAATGAGGGTTTTAGCTTGCGTCTGTGGCATTCTTAGGCCACATAGTGTTTTGACAGCGAATCAAAGTTTATACTCAGAATAATAATGCAGTGCAAAATTTGCTTAAACTCACATCTCCAACTGATATTAGGATTTCTAGGGTTTAGCTTGTTATTATAGAAGGTTTGTAAAGGGTTTCTCATCTATACCGTGTCCTTTGACCTAGTTGATTCAGAATAAGGTTAAATTTCAATGGTCTAAAGCCTGCGAGAAAAGCTTTCATGAATTGAAGAGAAAGATGACTACTACCCCAATTTTGACCTTACAAAATGTACAGAAGGTTTTATGGTGTATTTTGATGCATCTAGAGTTTGTTTAGGTTATGTGTTAATCTATAATGACAAAATTATAACTTATGCCTCAAGACAATTGAAAGTTCACGAGAAGAATTATCCAACCCATGATTTTGAGCTGGTTGCGGTGGTGTTTGCCTTGAAGATATGGCACCACTATTTGTATGGTGTTCATAGATATGTATTCACTGATCACAAGAGCCTTCAATCTATATTCACTAAGAAAGAGCTTAATCTCTGACAAAGGAGGTGGTTAGAATTGCTCAAGGATTATGACGTGAGTATTCTTTACAACCTAGGTAAGGCTAATGTTGTTAGTGATACCTTGAGTATATTCCTTATGGCTAATACCACCCATCTCGAGGAAGAGAAGAAAGAACTAGCAAAAGATGTGCATTGAATGGAAAGGTTAGGAGTCTGAATTATGGATTTCTCAGAAAGAGAAATAATGGTGATGAATAGGTCAGAATCTTCATTATTGTTAGAAGAAAAAGGCAAGCAAGACCAAGATCCCATTTTGCCAAAGTTATTAGCTTTTGAACAAAAGGTATTAGCTGTTGAACAAGGTCGAGATGGTGTATTGAGATATCTAGTTAGATCGTGTGTACCAATGGTGAATAGACTCCAACAAAAAATCATGGAGGAATGGGATCTTCCTTTCATCTGGGTTCCACAAAAAAGTGTCATGACTTGAGGGAAGTATATTAGTGGAATGGTATGAATAAGGGCATTGCAGAGTTTGTTGCTAAGTGTCGGAATTGCCAACAAGTTAAAGTAGAGCACAAAAGACCTAGTGGTTTGGATTAAAATATATAACTTTTGGAATGGAAGTAGGAGATGATTTGTATGGATTTTATCACAAGCTAATCAAGGTCTCGCAGGAAGCATGATTCTATTTCGGTGATTTATGACTGAATTACAAAATCAGCCCACTTTTTGCTGGTAAGTACTACTCATTCAGCAGAAGATTATGCTAAATTGTATATTCAATAGGTGGTAAGATTTCATGGGGTTCTGGTCTCCATTATTTTATATAGAGGTGCATAATTTACTACATAGTTCTGGAAATCTCTTTAGAAAGACTTATGTTCAAAGGTGAACATAAGTTCTATCTTTCATCCTCAGACAAACCAACATGAAAAGCAAACTATTCAGACTTTAGAGGATATGTTTAGGGCATGTGTGATTGATCTGAAAGGTAATTTGGATGATCACCTACCTCTAATTGAGTTTGTCTACAATAATAGCTACCACTCTAGCATTCAAATGACTTCATTTGAAGCTCCTTATGAAATAAGATGTAGATATACTATTAGATGGTTGCAAATGGGTGTAATCAGGGTTGTTAGGACAAGGCCTAGTTCATCAACCTATGGATAAGGTAAAGGTGATTCAAGAGAGGTTGAGAACGGCCCAATGTCTTCAGAAATCCTACACTGGTATTAGAAGAAGAGAGTAAGAGTTTGAGGTAGATGATTGGGTTTACTTGAAAGTTTCACCCATGAAGGTTGTTGAGGTTCGGTAAGTATGTTGGTCCATATAGAATTTCCAAGAGGATTGACAAAGTAGCTTATGAGTTGGAGCTATCACAAGAGTTGACAGCGGTTCATCCGGTGTTTCATGTCTGAATGCTAAAGAAGTGCATGGGTGATCCGTCCTTGTAATTCCAACTGAGCATATTTAGATCAAAGTTAACTTGTCTTATAAGGAGATTCCGGTCCAAATCCTAGATCACCAAGTTTGCAAGTTGAGAATAAAAGAGGTAGCATTAGTAAAAGTCCTTTGGAGGAATAGATTTATTGAAGAAGCTACTTAGGAAGTTGAAGAGAACTTGAAAAATATATATCCGCATTTGTTTGTATCCGATGAAAATGCATACTAAGGTACTAATGTTCTTCTTAGTAATATTTAAATTTTGAGTAAGTATGTTGTATGTTGCATTTTATAGTAAGTGTAAAAACTTTATGTTGCTACCCTATGTCTAGTAAGAGTAACCTCATTCCAAGATAAATTTTCCCAAAGGGGAGATATTGTAATATATCGAAACCATAAAGGACATGAAAGAAGTTTAAAATCCGGAAATAGTTACTTTTGCAAAGTATAGTAAAATCTGGATATTTTTAAGTAAGTTTAAAATGAGTTTTCGGCCAACTTTAAATGACCATAAATCCTAGATCAGGATGAGTTAGGTCTAATTACAGATATATTGGAAAGATCTTGGAATGATCTTTTCAACACCGCCAAGTTTGCACAATTCTGAGTTCATATGAGTTAATTATGTCTTTCGGAAATTGGGTTGCTAGATTAAGAAAAGATCAATGCGAATTTGGGAGGGGAAACTTTGTCTTTTACATACCTAATTATAGTAATTTCTTTTTAGGATTAATTGGGGAAAATCAAGACATTTTTCAATTTAGAAAGATTTACAACTAATGCTAGGGTTCGGAGAAAAGATAAAAGAGGATAAACCAAAAAATTTCCAAGACTATTCAAGCTTTATGTGTGGAATTTGTCGAGGGTGATCCTTAAAAATGTATGTGAATCTCATAGTATTGGTTCAACTCATCCACGTGCCAACCATGTTTCAATTCAGCGAATTTGATTTTTGTGTGTGAATAATTGAGTTCTTAAAGAACATTGTTGAGAGTTTCATTGAGTTCTTTATGGTTGTGTTGCTGAAGTTTCTTGATAGTTTGATTCATGTTTACGGGTGTAACTTTGGGTTAAATCGATTTTATATCGATAGTAAAAATAATCCTAAGTGTTTGGGAAAAGAACCATTGAAGTGTAGAGGGTTTACAGATGAAAATCGAGCAAGAAAAGTCGGGTTTATCTAGTAAAAGGTTGGGGCATGACGCCAACCAGCACGCACCATAACAAACTGTATCCATAGGGATCTGGGGCGATGTACCAAATATAACACCCCAACCAGACCTCTAATGTTTGAGGATTGGCACCCCGCGCCTCATAGAGCGTCAGGGACACCAGTTATCCACATTCATCCCCCCATCTTTTTATACTCCTTCCTTCGTGATATGCCTATGTTTCCTAGTTGATTCCAATACTCTATGGTACATCTTTAATATCATGAAATAATTCATAAACATGATATCATGAACGTTGAATCCATAATACAATTCAAGGAAACATAATATCAAAGTGAAAAAAGTTAAGAGTCAAGTTAAAAGTTATGAAGCAAGTCAAAGCAAATTTCTAAAAAAATTTCAAGAGTCTTGAGCAATTTTTCAAATTTGTTTTTAAGATACAAGTTTGAAGTTAGGTAAAGAGTGAATAGTTCAGTTCATTTATCAAACAATTATAAGGGAACTAAATATTCAGTAAGAGTTCATAAATGTTTTACATTTAAGATTAGAGGAAACTGAGAATTCCAAAAGTGTTTTGAGAAAGAGAAGGGAACATTGATTCCAAGAGATCCTTTAAGCTAATTGTTGAGTAATTATCACAACCCAATGAAAAAAGTTGTTTTAAAAACATGAGAGCTAAATACATTTTTTAGAGTAGTATTGAACATTGATATAGGGATGATAGTTCATTTTAACTCAAGTCTCCGTAAACCATGTAGTCATCATGGGTACTAAAAAATCACACTTTTGAGATGATCCCTTAATTTAAGATAGTGGATGCACTAAGTTAAATAGTCATATATGATGACAAAGTATAGGATATTTCTGACAGCTTGGGCAAGAAAATCTATCACCACTTAGGCTCATAGTGGTTGTTGTCGGATAGACAATCTCCCACAAAAATTATGTTTCATTATTATATATATATATATATATATATAAGTAAAGTTGAGTTTGTTATAGCATTTTATTTAATGAACTAAAATTTTCCATTGTTTTAAAAGTTATATACATATATATATATATATATATATATATATATATATATATATATATATATATATATATATATATTGTATGTGTCTTATTGTTTTATATTGGGTTAAGTTATTCATTGCGTCGAGAAGAGTCAAGGTAAGTATTTCGTTCATATTCATTTCAAGCTTAATTTTTGTAGCATTCCAACTCGGAAACTCGTACATTCAATGTATTGATGCAAATTTTTCTGCATTGTCTTATGATGCAGACGTAGGTAACTAGAATCAGCATTCGACGTACCATTGATCCAGTGAGAAACTAAAAGTTAGTTGGTGAGTCTCTTTACATTCCAAAAGACATATTTTATCACTTATTTTCTTTTTTAAGTAGTAGGATGATTAGGGGTCCTTCCCAACATCCCTATTATTTTAGAGACTTCATAGATACATAGTATGAGCTCTTTAGACTTATATATTTCCATTATAATGTTTTGGACATGAGTTGTCATTTTAGGTAAGTTATTACCTTAGGTTACTTCCATGAGTTCAAATCTTGTATTAAGTATTTTGCTGAATAAGTAATACATGCTAAGTGTTTGCTCAAGAATAGCAATGGTCTGCGAGTGACAGTCCCTCCTAGGGTCTAGGAATCGGGGTATGATATCCCATCATCACGACCATGACTCGTGGAGGGTCACGTGGTCTGATGTCTTGGCCTGATGGAGTCAAAGTTCTTAACCATGGGCTGGTAAGTGGATTGTGGACCCTATCACGGTCTGTGAACCCTGTCGTAGTTCATTGCTTCAGAAGGTCTCCAATTTTTCTGAGATTGGTTTTCGATGTGTTACAATATATCCCCCTAGAACATTCTTCATTGAATGAAGGCTAAAGTAGCAGAAATGGAGAGAAAGAGATGGCAAACCCTACCACTTGACACTGGAGACTGATTTCTGACTAAACAAACTTCCAAGAACATGAAAATATGATGAGTACAAACCGAAAGAACTTAGTACTAAGACTGCATTTACACATGAATGATGACAAACTCCATCTTTAGACTGACTCCTCCCCAAACACTTGACAGAAGAAACTTCTTTATTTCTTAATCTTCAAACCTAAGATCAAGGATTTCAACTGATACATCTTATCAAGTGAGACTATCCTTCACAACCATACTTTCTAAAGCTACAATAGACATTGGGTCACCTACACACTTCTTTTATAGGGAAATGTGAAAGATCGGATGCACTGCTACTAGTTCTATTGGCAACACTAACTCATAAGACACTTACCAATCCTTTTCAAGATATTGTAAGGGTGTACATATCTAGGATATAGCTTTCCATTCTTTCCAAATATCATCATCCCTCTCATAGGAGACACTTTCCAAAAAGCTTAATTATGAACTTGGACCTCTAATTCAATTCTCCTTACATCTGCATAAGATTTCTGATGACTCTGGCCGTCTTAATCTCTAATCACTAGAAATTTCTCCATAGCATCATGGACTAAATCTGGTCCTATCAAGTCTTCTTCACCTACTTCAAACCAACCAACTATATATCTACATCTACACCCATATAGGGCCCCATAAGTGGCCATCTAGATAATAGAATAGTAATTATTATTGTAGGCAAACTCTATAGGAGGGAGGTGATCATTCCAACTACCCTTGAAATATATCACAAAAGTTCTCAACATATACTTTAAGATCTGAATGGTATGCTCCAGCCATCAGTCTATAGAAAAAATGTTGTCATAAGGTTAACCTAAGTACCAAGACCTTTCTGAAATAACTTCCAAAAATTAGAGGTAAACTAAGGACCTCTATCTGAGATGATTGAAAAAGGAACCCCATGCATACTCAAAATGTCATTAATGTAAATATTGACGTATTCCTCTACTGAATATGTAGTCTTGACCGCCAAAAAGTGTAAAGATTTAGTAACTCTATCAACTATTCCCAAATGGAGTCATGTTGTCTACGTGCACGAGGTAAATCTGTAATGAAATCCATATTGATCACTTCCAAATTTTAAGTAGAAATGTCAGTTTCTTGAGTCATACCTCCGAGTTTATGATGTTTTACCTCAACTTCTTGGCAATTAGGACACTTAGCCACAAAATCTGCTATATCTCTTTTCATAACCTTTCACTAATAGAATTCCTGCATATTGCGGTCCATCTTAGAGGTGCTTCACTAAATAGAATATCTGGAGTTATGGGCTTTCAGAAGAAACTATTGTCTCAACTTACCCACCTTATCAACACATAAATGATCGTGAAAGATAAGTACACCATTTCCCCTTTGAAACATAAAAAAACCTTGACTATCTACTGGTGGATTTCACTCTTTATTTCAAGAAATATCATATCATGTCTTTCTTATCCTTAACCTCCCCTACCCATGAAGATTCATCCAAATTCTGAACAGTTACACCACCATCTAATATGTTTATAAGACGAACTCCTTAGCAAGTAAGTATGTGAACATCTCTTGCTAGGTTATTCCTTTTTTCCTCAACATGTGCTACACTACCCATAGAAAACTTGTTGAGAGCATCTACTACTACATTAGCCTTACCAGGATGGTAATGCACATTCATATCATAATCTTTGAGAAACTCCAGTCATTTTCTGTGGCGAAAATTCAACTGTTTCTGGGTAAACACATAGTGAAGGCTCTTATGGTTGGTGAAAACATCTATTTAAACACCATACAAGAAATGTCTCTAAATTTGAAGTTCAAACAGTATTGTTATGAACTCAAAGTCATGAGTGAGATTAGTTTTTCTCATGCACCTTAAGTTGTCTAGATACATATGTTAATAACTTACCTCACTACATTGATGATCCGCGATTTGGACTCATCTATAATTATATTTTGATAGATTTAGTGTCTTCAAATGAATATTTTGTCTCAATAACTGATAAAAAACCTTGACTTTCACGTATTAACACTTTAAGACAAATCATGGACAATTTTTAGCAAAAAGGAACAAGGTAGCTGAAAAGAATGAAGAAATAAAGGCCTTAAGAACCTATCTTGTTAAGTGAGTCCTTGAATGGACTTAATTTTGCCTAATGTTCTAGAGTATTCAGCCTTAAAGGAAAGGATCAACTTAATAATGCAAATGAGAAGTTAGCATGTCTTTGAGCAATTCTGTGAAGTAGTACTATATCACCCAAAGTTACTGAACGCAAATATGTTGAAGACAAAAACAAGACGGAGATGAATTATTCCAAAAGGTGGATAACCGAGTTATTAAGTAATACCAAATAATTGTGTCTAGTGGTCCTTTACATTACGGCCTTTTGAAAACTATAGATAGTCGATAATATTTTTGCTTAGTATAAAAATTTAGCTTTGGAAGCAATTTTTTCAATCTTTGATTTTAATTTTGACTTCTAAGAGTTTCCGGAGACTTTGTTATTGAACTTTGAAGATTTGAAGGTTCCTAATTTTCAAGAAATCGGAATAAGTTCTTGAAGAATCTTCATCCTAAACGCATGTAAAGACATTTTCTATCATACACATTTGATGGAAACACCTTTCGGGATCGATTACTATCTCTTTACTATGCGTGGCTAAAAACTCAATTCTTGGGGTGTGTGATTATGTAAATAAGAGTTGAATTTACTTTTAGGTCTTTCTATAGTAGTTATCTTGTTGTTAAATGTCATTTCGTTCAGTAGTTGTATTTGAACTTACTAAAATTGTAGTTGTAAATATGATTTTATCTTCATGTCTTGAGCTTACTTGAGAAAGAGGCCTTTAGACCAAAACTACTAAATTGATAGTCAATGGTTATTAGGTTTTCATGGGTTCATCTCTAGAGAGTGAATCCTAAACCCTCTCCCACATTTTCAGCTCGAGAGATTGAATGGGCTAAGGCGAAGGTTTGGTATAATAGTGGCTTCTTGGTGCTCGGGAGAAACCAAATTGATTTGGTGTAAGTTGTTCGAGAGAAACTTTACCCCTACTAAATTCTAGATTAGTCACAAAATTGCAACAATTTACTAGTTATAGCATGTACACAGTTCATGTTCCTATCACATCCCAAGAATTCTGTCTCCATATTTGTATATCTCTTACTTTTGTTGTTTTTAGTTGATAATTTTTTTACAAATGCTTCATTGTTAATTGACACTTGTGTCACCCCCTTTAATTTGTTATGTTTTTAATTGATAATTTCATTTAACTATGACTAGCATGAGATAATTTGTACTTGGTTGAATTAATCTCAAAACCGATCTCCCTCGGAACAAGACCCCAACCCTTGGTTGGGTTATTTACTTATTAACAACCATCGACGCTTAGAATTTGATGATTTGTTTTTGATGACTTTAAGAGGTTGATCAAAAATGGCACCGCTACTAGGGAGTGGTGTTACTTGACATTATTTAGATATATTGAAGTTTGTACTTGATTATTTACAGTTTAACTGACATAATTTTCAGCTTTGGTTTGCTTGTTTTCACTGAATCAGGAGATATTAGCATTGATGGAGAAAATGGTGACCAGAATGATCAACCCTTTTTGAGGATATTAAATCATAGGGATAACCTCTTAACATTCCAACAAATGATATGCGAGTCTATCCATGATAGGTGTCCAAGGTTCAATACATTACTGCAAAAATGCCTGAATCATGCATTGCCAAACAAATCACTGCTGGAATGATTTTATAGGGTCTTGTCCTAAAAATAGAAGAGTTTATTATCAACTGGTTGGTGGGTGTTTGACATAACGACCATATGGAGTGGTAGCCAAAAAAATTGATGGCTTGGTAAAACCTAACAAGAAAAAGGAAAAGAACCTGGAATGGGTCGCATTGTTGACTAAAGAAAAGCATGTACCTTCCCCCTCACAAGTGCAAAAGTATGATTTTGTTGAAGGGTGGACAAAATTGAGAGGAACTCTCTCTTATTTTACACAAAATCGAGGAACAAACAAGAGTAATGAATGAGATCTAAGAGAATGTCAAAATTTTGAATCAAATGACAACCTCACATTCCATGATCATTCAGCTTCAAGACCCAAATAGGCCAAATGATATCATGTCTTTACTTACGAGATAAGAAGTGGACGCCTAGTGATACTATGGCCACCTCAAATAATGAGGTTTTAGGGGTGATTTGCATTGTTCCATGACGATAACTAAGGCATTCTTTGAGACACAACTCAAAACCCTTTTATTACATTATTTTTGTTTTGGTAAATAATTGTGTGTTGATTTTGCAGGTTTAAGTGTGTAAAGTGTTTGAGAAATATGGATTGGATAGCAAATTATCCATTTCAACGATTGGCGTGTCCAACTTTAACCTTCATTTATCTCAACATAATTTTACTTTGGATCCTAATAAACTCGGCAAGCCTAGGAAATCAGTGGTGAGTCGCCGACCCCAATAAAGATCACCGTTTGGACTTCAATTACTTGGAAGTCCTGTAAAACTCGGGGACATAAGTGACCTATTGGTATATCGCCGAGTGGATCGGAGAATGTGACTAACATCATTGAATAGGGCCGAACTGGATAGTTTTAAATGGAAAAAGATTATAAAGTTCAAAATCATCATATTTCCCTCACTTTTAAATTTCACAAACTCTCACCAAGTTAGTATTTTTTTAATTTTTTGTATTTCATAAATATTTTGATAATTGATTGTTTCTCAAATTTGGAACATCTTTTTCTCCTAGAATTGCACAATAATTTAATCTTCACCAAAGGTTTGTTTTTTAAACCCCGAGTTTACTATCGAGAATTTTGTACTCATTTGCAATGATCTTATCTTAGTTATGTGTTGTATCACTCACTAATAGAATTAGATTGATTGAATGTATTGTTTTGATATCATATTATTGATCGTATTGTTTTGATCATTAAAACCCCATGTTATTATGCAATATAATGATTAATTTTCGCAAGGTTGTTCTTGCATGTTGGCTATTTTTGTTGGGTGAAGTCTCAGTAACCCGTATTTATGCCAATTGATGAATGTATAAGGATTGAAAGGGTGACACCATCCTCAAAGGAAAATGTCGTCAATTGGCAAAATTTGGTAAAACTGGGATAATTTTAAGTATCCCTGGGTAATAGGTGTTGCGATCTTGATTTAATTTTATAAGTGCATTATTTGACTTTTTTTTTCAAGGTTGCAGGTTATATTTGAGATGATGAGTTGAAAGTAGGCAAATTGGGTCATTTGGTGAACTGAGTCGAGCTTGCCGAACTACTTTGCGGCTCGCCGAATGTCCCCATCTCGTTTTCAAGTCAATGTTTTATTTGATTTTTGTAACTATAATTTTTGGAGAGAATCATGAAGTCCCTGAAAAAGCACTCGTCAACTCACCAGAAGTCCTCTACATCACCCTTTGTCTCCACCCTTGAACCCTTGTTGCACTGTAACTTTTAGCTAATATACCCTTGCTCGCAGAAAGTAGTCGGCGATTTTCCGAACAAGCATACTATTGCCAACTTGCTATAATTTTTTAGCCAATCTCTCTAGCGAGCGTGATCTTGTCTGCCAAAGAGATTCGGCGACTTATTGACTGGATCGGCGAGTTTGTCCGCAAATGATTTTTTATGCTCTTAATTAATTTGTTTCCAAATTTTCTAATGTTATGCAGATAGGGTACACACAAATATAACCCTGCCACCCCAGAAAAAATCAAGGGGAATTATTATATGCTAAGATGGAAGAAATACCCCAATGAAGAGAAGGTAAGAATTTTCACGGGGAGGAGAAGGCAAGAAAAAGAAGCACATAACCCAGATGGTAGGTGTTGAAACTCAGGAAGATTTATTTGAAGCTAAATACGAGAAGACTTTGATCTTCCACAAGGATAAATTGCAGGCTAGATCTCAAATTACTCTCACAAGAGTTCCCTCGATGGTCACCCCTCCTGCAACAAATAAATTTCAGCTCAGAAACCTTCTGTGACCCTTGCGTTTCATGTGGTTCCTCCTCCCTCGGTTGTGAACATACTAAAAGGTGATGGTTAAGGAACCATCTTTGAGGAAAAGTTGTTTTCTGCAGAAGGCTTGGAGAATAAATATTCAGATGCAAAGGAGACCATCCAATTCCATAGCTTTATGCATTTCACTAAGCCTCGAGGCCCCTATATTCCCTTTTGGATCCATGATATTTATACAAATTATGGTGACCTGTTTCCTAATAGTAAGAAGAAGGCTATTGAGTTTACAGTGGTAAAGGCGGTCATGGTCTGAGGAAAGGAGGTCGGGTGCAGCAATGAGTACATTAACTATGTACTAGATAGAGATATGCATTATACACACCCGTATTATGGATTTCCTATTGCTCAATCCTTGCATGATCTTAAAGGGTGGCTGGCACCTTTGATTTGTAATAACACCCCTAAGAGGACTGAGGTGGGCATCCCTATTAAGAAAGTTTTGACCATTGGTTTTATCAGCAACACCATAATGACAACCTAGAATGAGTCCAAGTTGTGCCATTTAACGAATATTGCCTTAGTCCTATCATTTTTCAAAGGTGCATTGACCTAGGACAGCTTATTTCATAAAAGCTGGCCATGGGATCCAAGAAGAGACAGATTCTCTACCATTTCAAGTCCTAATCACTTAGTTTTGTCAGCGTATTGTATTACCATAGGATGCTATGAGAGATATTGAGGCCACCCCTTCTTTCACTAATAACATCCAACATATTGAGGTATAGTAAACATGAGAGGAGGACGACAAGAGCAGAGCAGCTCTGACAGATACTTCTCTGGAGGTTGATGTTGACTCCTTATCTGTAGATGTATCTTCGCTACTCCGGCCTCTAGGCCTTCAAGTACATCTCTCACTTCCTCTTCTTTACAGGCCTAGGTACTTCCTGTTCTTCCTAGCCTGTCATGATTACTCAAGCCACAATCCTGAAGATATGGCATTTGTCCTAATAATCTGATGCACGAGCAACCCAACTTGAGAGATCCATCCTCGGGATGATTGAGGGTCCCATACTTGTTGCACTTACTCCCCTTCAAATTTTTATTGGTAAGTAAATTGTATGAAGTCACAACTTTTAAGATTAGACAAGGGGAGGCCTCTAAGGTTACCTCATTAAAATCTGAGATTGTAGAATTGAGGAAAGACGTAGACTATCTAAAGTCTACTGACTTCACTTCCTTGCGAGAGGTTGCATATGACCTAGACACCTCTAAGACTTTAGAGATTCCTCTGGCTACCACAGGAGAAGTATATAGTGAGGCTACTGCAATTGATAGGTCGGATGCTTAAATTGACGACCAGCAGATAGAGTACGGTAGGAGAGAAAATAAAAAGATTTTCTAGACTTGGAAGTGACTGAGGGGGTGCATATGAGGGCCTTACTGAAACTGAGGAGGCCATGGTAAATGCAGTTGTATAGGCTTCAACTGTGGGTACCACTTTTCCTATATCTGATTGAGCTGGTTCTTCTAAGGTGATATGGGGCACTGATACCCAAATGTAGAGTGAGTCACCAACCACTGAGGACCAAACAAATGGAGTGACTAACTAGACACGATCCCTTCTTTACCTCCCTCTTTGTCTTTTTTATATCTTTTTTCATTTGCATTTGAGGATGAATACCTTTATTTGTAGTCGGGTAGGGTCAGGCTCACCTTTTATGTGCTATTCGTGACTCGTGGTTTATGTATATATTTGGATACCTATGCTTTAAAATTGAGTGATAAACTGCTTTTGTTGATGATCTAGTTTATGGCTCCTATTGTTTCAATTGCAAATAACTTTCACCACCTCTTGTATATATTTCAATGTGGTTGTTCCTTAACAAATTTGACATTCAGTTTTCATCAATACTTATAATTTGAATATTGCTCACAATCGAACAAGCATAAATGTGCGGCTACGACGAAGTCCAATGAAGTTGCATAGACAATATATGAACTTTTACATCTTGTTGTGACTAGCCAAGTATCAAATTGATTTTTTTGCGATGAACATTGCACATTGTCAAAAGTGTGGAGTCTTGTTTGGCTTTGTTGTTAATGCCATATGTGATGACCTTACCATGAACCATGCAAGATGACACCTAGAGTTCTCCATGTTAATTCGGCTGACTAAGTACTCTGATCTTATGATATGATCTTAGGCAACTTAAAAAAAGTGTGAACAAATTTTACATATACCTCTTTCGTGGTCTACCTTGTGAGTGTGCGAACCTCTTGCGACACCCCTTTAGTATTATTTTTCTTTAGAAGAAACTTTATGAAAACATGAACTTTGTTATTACACTACCTATAGTCTTATTTATTTATTGTTGATTGAATAGCCAACTTAGGCTTGGGGTGTTGTGAAAAGAGAAGTGAAGTCAAGAAGTGCAAGAAAAGTCTTTATTAACCTATGGAGTTGAGAAAAATAAAACCCCTTCATAAAAAAAGAAAGAGAGAAAGAAAGAAAGAAAGAAAGAAAGAAAGAGAAAAGAAAAAGAAAAGAATGAAATAAAGTTATGGGGTTTTACAACAATACATGGAGAAGAGAATAATGGAATGACTTATGAGCACAAAAGAAAATGATGAAAGAAGGAGAAAGAAAGTGTTGTGAGCACCACATTTCTAGAGGATAAATGTAATGATCACATCTTTTTACTCAGCCTCGTTACAAGACTTAAAAAGACTTTTTTTATCGTGAGTGAATTGAAATAAAGGTTGATTGGAAAATATAATCAAACCTATACGTTAAGTCATGCATTTTGTTCATATTTGTGAGTGTGAGTGTTGCATTTGATTACATAAATTTAAATTGTGAACTATTGTGTGTGAAAATGGAATTATTCTTTGTATGAGGGCATTTAATCACTTTTTTTGCACTTTAATCTAATTTGAATAAAGTATCGTGAGCTTGAAATTCTTTTATACTGGTGTGTCACAACTTAAGTCTTTGAGGGCACAATTGGTCCTTGCATGAGTAAGTTGAGTTTTTTTGTTCCCATTAATAATCAAGTCTTATGTAGAACTTTGTGAGACATCTTTTTTGAACTTCTCAACTTAGGTTTTACATGAAAACAAGCAAAAGTTTAAGTTGGGGGTTGTGATGAGTCCATGATTGGACTCATCTATTCTTATATTTTGATAGATTAGTATCCTCAACTTTATATTTGGTCTCAATAAATAATGAAAAACCTAGTGTTTCAGCTATTTAGACTTTTAGACAACGCATGGACGCCTTTGACCAAAAAAGGAATTGGGCAGCTTAATAGAACAAATAAAGCAAGGCCTAAGGATCGCCTAACCCATTAGGCGAGTCACCGTATGAACTTAATCTTGCCTGTTGTTCCAATTGAGCCCCTAAGAAAAAAATCAAGTCAACGGTGAAAATTCGCAGTCGGCATATCGCCGAGAAGTTCTGCGAAATAGTACTATATCGCCCAAAGTAATAGAATGAGAAGATGCTGAAGGCAAAAGAAAAATGGCGATAAAATATACCAAAGGCTAGATCGCCGAGTTGATCAGAAATCTCGACTATATATGTTGAGTGGTCCTTCGTAACATAAATTTTTGAAAACTATAAATACTCGTTAATATTTATAACTTAGTATCAAAATTTTAGCTTTGAACAGTAGTTTTTTAGACTTTGTTTCTATATTGATTTCTAAGAGTTTTGGGAGAGTTTGTTCTTGAACCTTGAAGATTTGCAGGTTCCCAATTTTCAAGAAATTGGAAGTAGACCTTAAATAATCTTCATCCTAAGCGCATATAATGACATTCTCTATTGTTACCCATTTGATGGAAACACCTTTTTCGTATCGATTTTCATCTACTTACTTTGCATACCTAAAACCCCAATTTTGGGGAATATGGTTATGTGAATATGAGTTGAACTACTGGTCTTGCTAATTAGCAGTTATCTTGTTGTGTAAATGTGATTTCATTCAATAGTTGTATTTGAACTTTATGAAATTGTAGTTGCAAATAAGATTTAATTTTCGTGTCTTGGGCTTGCTTGAGAGACAGGTCTTTAGACCAAAACTATTGATTGATAGTCGGTGTTAATTGGGTTGTCATGGGTTCAGCTCGAGAGAGTGAATCCTAAACCATCCTCCACACTTCCAGCTCGAGAGAGTGAATGGGATAAAGTGAAGGTTGGTCATAATAGCGGATTCTCGGTGATCAAGGGAAACTTAATGGATTCCGGGTAAATTTCTCTAGAGAGAATTTACCCCACCATAGTTAAGCTTAGTCAGAAATTTCCAAAAATTTACTAGTAACAGCATGTACCCAGTTGTTAATTTAGCCTCATATTTCTATCACAACCAAAGGATTTTGTCTCCTTATTTGTATCTCTTTTATTTTTGTTATTTTTAGTTGATATTTTGTCTACAAACCCCATATTGTTAATTGACACTTGTGTCACCCCTTGCTAATTTCTACTTGGCTAATTATTCTCAAAACCCTCTCCCTTGGGATTTGACCCCAACCATTGGTTGGGTTATATACTTATTGACGACCATCGACACTTAGAATTAGATGAAGTGTTTTTGACAATCTTAAAAGGTTCAACAACAACAAACAACATAGGTCGATTCTTGAAGCATAAAATATATAACATAACCATATAACCCCTCTGGTAGAGTCAAAATAGGATATGTAGTCAACCTAGTTTTCAATTCCGCAAAGCTTTTCCCGCAATCATCTGACTACTAAAACAAGACTTTCTTTTAAGTCTAGTAAATGAGAGCCTATGGATGAAAATCCTTCCACAAATTTTCTATAATAGCCCGCCAACCCGAATAAACTTCTGACATCTATAGGAGAGGTAGGTTTTGGGCCATTGTTTCACTAAGTCTATTTTCTGATAATCTACTCAAATTACTTTACTAGAAGTTATATTCCTAAGAAAAGCACATGACTGCAACCAAAATTTGCACTTACTGAACTTAGGAAATAATTGATGATCATTGAGAGTTCGCAGGATAACCCTCAAATGACTCGCATGTTTTTCCTCATTTACTCTCTCATTTCTAAACTAAATGAGCATATCATCAACAAAGACAATAATGAAAAATTCCAAATACTTCTTGAACACTCTGTTCATCAAATCCATGAAAGTTGCGGGAACATTAGTTAGTGAAAATCACATCACTACAAATTCATAATGACCATACCAAGTTCTGAAGGTTATGTTCGGAATGTCACTATCTCTGACTCTAAGTTGATGATAACCAAATATGAGGTATATCTTATAGAAATAACTAGCACCTTGAAGTCCGTCAAACAAGTAAGCAATCTTGGGGATGGGATATTTATTCTTGATTATGACCTTGTTCCACTACCTTTAGTCAATGCACATTCTGAGAGATACATCTATCTTCTTATAAACAACACTGGTGAACCCCATGGAGAAATACTGGTTTAAAGACTCCCTTATTTAAAAGGTCTTTCAATACCTTAAGATCGGTCAGATCCATTGTATTTGGAAGGAGATTTATTCCAAAGTCGTTTCCCTTTTGGGGAGAATTTAGGAAAGATCTTTAAAACACTTATAGAAACACTTTAACTATAAGAACTTATTAAGAGTTGGGGTTTCGGAACTTGAATCCTTAACTAGAATTGTATAATAGATATAACCCTTTGAGATCATATTTCTAGTCTTAAAGTAATAAATGAATCGACCCATATTCTCTAAGCTACAATCCTTTCATTCTAAGATTGGCTCGTCACAAAATTGGAAACGAACAATCCTAGTTAAACAATAAAGTGAGGCATAACGGGAATATAACCAATCCATGCCTAGTATAATATCGAAGTCTACCATTTTGAACTCTACATGATCTGTTGAGGTGACTTTCTGAGAGACTGTGACAAGGAAATTATTGCATACCCTTCTAGCTATAATTGGATCACCGATTAGAGTAGAGACTGAGAAGGATCCTGACAGAGTTTTAGGATAATATTGAATTTGACAGCTATATAAGAATATATAAAAGACAAAATAGCCCCTACATCTAACAATGCATAAACATCAAGATCAAAATATCGTAACCTACCAATGACTACATAAGGAGAATCATCCTTATGTTGGCGAGCCTAAAGAGTAAACAAATTGTTCAGTGTTGTCTGCCACCTATACTATATGAGTTACCCTACAGAGTCAGGCAACCTACTGGTGCTTCTTAAGTTGTAGACTAGGCTCTATTAGCATTGCCTCTCTGGCCCTACTTAAAATGACAATTCTTGAACCTGTGACCAGTTTGACCACATCCAAAACAGATTTATTTTCCTGCAAGTAAAACA
Source organism: Solanum chmielewskii (assembly GCA_027704785.1). NCBI lineage: Eukaryota > Viridiplantae > Streptophyta > Magnoliopsida > Solanales > Solanaceae > Solanum > Solanum chmielewskii. The sequence goes on along the minus strand of JAKWIX010000318.1, from coordinate 22,825,321 downwards.
CCCAGATGGTTCTTACAACACTTAGGACAAAATGGATTGGTTTTGCTACATGAAAAAATTTTCTGAGACTTATACTCTGGTTCCCTACCTTTATAATCTTTTATGAACTTAAATGATAGAACACTAGTTGATGAAAGGTCTGGTACATAAAATATCTGCTAATCTTGCGAGAAATTTTGACCACACGATTTCTAATGAGAATAATCATAGTTTTCAATCATAACCTTCTTATTTTACATGGCGTGTTTTCTAAACTTATCACCCTCAACCTACTTAGAATGAGTCATGAGCCTATAGATATTTATGTTTTCCAGCAACACAACATTTTTGTACTTTATTATCAGCTACCATGTCAGGAGCATATCTAGAGATTTGGGTGAACTTGAGCCCATACTCTTGGACTGTCACAGATCACTGCCTCAAATTCATGAACTCCTAAGGTTTTGCCTCTCTCAACTCTCTTGAGAAAATCCTGTACCGAAAGGTCTCACTAAAGCAATCCCAAGTGATAAGAGTTGCATCCTTAACTTGATAAGATGCCAACTCAAACTAATCATTTTTCCAGTCACCTGTGGATATTCTTGACATCATTAATGAAGCTTTGTGGATCTTCTCAAACGTGTGATCTTAAGAACTATGGTGGATTCATCCTAATGAAATCCTAAAATCTAATTGCAATCATCCCAACATCAGCTTTTGCCTGAAATAGAACCCGCTGATTTTTATGGTTAACCACACTCTAAGCCAACATCTGAATGGCATTTCTGAATTTTGCATCCGAAACTTCCTGATCTGTAACTTGAGCAGTTGTGTTTGCGTTCCTGACATTCGCATTTCTGTAATTATCTCTACGATGAGGTATGATCTAAAACGTAGAACCTTGAGTTAGAACAAAATTAGATTATACCTACTGAACGATAAGAGTAATAAGAAAATTCAGATTTTTTTCTAAAACACTTTGTAGCCTCCCTCTCATTAGATGTAGTGCAGATTACACGCCTAGTTTTTCTCAAACATCCTGGGACACCTAAACCTAATGCTTTGATAGAAAGTTTTTCACGCCCTAAGCTATCCCTAAGACGCGAACACAGGACTTGGGACCACAAGTGACCCCATGCTAACCCTATTGGCATGAAATGAGCATACTATGATTAAAAACACCGATACGGAAATGTAAATATCATGAAAAAGAAATTGATGGGGAATACCCATTTTAATACTAAATATATAAAATATGAGAGTTAATACAAGAGAAATATCAAACTCAAATACTAATATGAATCTAACTATGTCTAAAATAAGAGTCTAAACTAACTAGAAATTATAAGACATGCCCCAACTCGATCTAGCAAAAGAGACACTAAAAATTAAAATCAATAAAGTTAAATATGTAATCAGTCCTCAAAGAATGAGGACTCACCACTATTGTTGTTGAACTGGAGATCGGGAACCAATCTATGTATGATCTTATTGGTGGGGACCTAAACTTACATCCCGAGAAGATGTAGCACATAGTATATATCACAACATGTAGGATAAAGTAAAGTTGAAATAAACATATAACTCAAAAAATAAATAAAGCAAGAGAAAAATATTATTGAGCTAAATAGAGATAATGAATATTTAGAAAACTAAATGCAATGACTAACTGATAACATATTGAGACTGAATATTGGTCATACTAAAATTTATTCAACGCAATGGAGTCTAATTCAATTGTAGGAGATACTAATAATCGATCAAAAAAACCACATCTGCTAAATAACGATTCTAATGTATAAGTCTCATCGAGAAGACCCAATATACCCTGCCAGAGGTACAGAGGCGTACTAGGTTGATCACTAAAATGATGCCCACAGAGGATACTTGCAACCTACATGTCTCCTAATTTTTGGATTATTCGGGTATGTTGCACCCTAATCCAACTCGGTATTACGTTACTCCCTATATAGCTCAAGCTGACATGAAAATTGAAAATGCAATATCATTATACTAATAATGAAACCTTAAAAAACTGAGGAATGAATATCTGATATAACTTAAATATCTTATCTATCATGTATAATTCAAGAACTAGAGAAACACATGACTGGGGTTCTAAAACTCATGCAAAATAAAGAAGTAATAACATGGTAATATAATTTAGAACATTTAAATGACTAGTTCTTGACAATCTGTTAAAGTTCTAGAAACCCTAGGTCTAGTCAAGATAAGGGAATCAAGAATCGAATGACTTCTAGGGATCGAATAGGCAAAAGAAACCCACAAGTGAAATCTTATATATCGACGAATTCAATGGAGAAATATTTTGATTTAGAGTGTAAAACCAAAGAAAATTCGTTGTGTTCATGAAATAGGGTTGCTCGCCTCTTTCTACTCTTTCGCTTTTAATTTTTCTAAGTTTGATGAATTGTTTGACACAGGTATGTTCTAGGTATGTTTCTAGGCTAGAATTACCAAAACCACAAAGTTTAAGGTTATAATGATGTAGTTTAGGTGTCCAAAGAATAGGGGAAAAGACCAAAATAACCCTACTTAAAAATCAGATGGGACGACCAAGACCACTTTCACGAACTGCCTGAGGGACCACGGACCGTGAAGGTCCCCGTGGTTCTCACTTGGTTCGGCGGCCTAAGGGTTCTGATATTTGATCTAAATCCCCTACTAGGGCCCGTGTAGAGGACCACATACCATGAAGGCCCCCGTGGTCTTCACTTGGGCTAATGTTAGATTTTAAGGTCTGGAGGTCGTTTGGTTAAGCTTCACGGATGCCCCCACCACCTATGTGAAGGACCAGAAACAATGAAGGCCCTAGCGTTCCTTACTTATCGTGGGATCTAAGGGACTGTCTGTAGGGACTACAGGTTACGATCCACGGACGCCCCCACCACCCGTCTTAAGGATCATGGACTGTGAAGGTCCCTGCGGTCCTTACTTGGAAGAGGGTGTCTGAGGGATAGGCTTAGGGGACTACTTGTTAGCCTTTACGAGGTCCACCATGGCCTTTCATAATGACCAAGGCCTGTGGAGGGTCACGTAGTCTTATATATGGGTCGGGTGGAGTCCAAGTCATAACCACAGGCAGGTTAATTACTTTGGACCTTATCACGATACATGAACCCTGTCGTAGTTCATTTATCAAAGTAAATTCTAAAAAATTTTGTATGGGTCTGGTTGAAAAGGTGTTACAGTACTGATTTCGTTTGACCTACATCTTTTTGCTATGCAGATTCAAGTAATTAGGATCTTCAAGATGTATTCTTTTAAGATCACATCAACCACTTGTCAGCTTTTAGTTAGACATTCTTGCTTTTGGAGGACTCTTGTTTTATGATTTTTAGTAGACTCTTGTTTTAGAATTTGTTAGTAGTATCATTTTGACGTATTGTGGGTCTTTTCAAGACATCTATCTTTATACAATAGAGGTTTCATATAAAGATATATAGTCTTGCTATGATTTGCAGTATTCAGTTTTAAATATTTTATTTAAAACTTGTGCTTAATAATTAGTACTTTTAGATAGCTTTAGTATTTAAAATGTTGTTTTTAAATATTTATTAAGTTTTGATGGTTGTATATGCTTGAGTTATTATTTCGCTTGTAGTCAGTCAGGATGTGGGTTTACTTGGATACTAGCAATGGTTCTCAAGTATCGGCCGCATTCAAGGTATAGGCTCGGTTGTGAAAGTTTTAATATAGGTGTCAAGTTGATTATATTAACATAGGGTCACTTTTTTAAAAGTGTGACAACTTTCAAAAGTCTCTTCAAAAAGGTAAGCATACGAGTAGAGGTTTGGGTGCAGTTTTGACTTTGAGGTATGGTACAGTCTTCTTATTTAGTTATAATTATCTCAGTTAGTTTCTATATAACATGTGTTTGATGAGCGTTAAGAGGGTGTAGGGTGAGGATTTAAGATTATATTATACTTAGTTTCATTTTGGTCATTTTTCGAATATTAGTCTAGTATTTTAGTCGTAAAGCCTTAGATTAGCATAAGCCTTAGATTAGCATAAGCCTTAGTCTTGGTTGTGGAAATACAATCCTTTAATTCTTCTAGGGATTTCAAATTAAGATTTATATGCATTGATTATTTTAGTGTGGTTATGTACCTTTTTCAATTATTTTCAAGCTTTAAGGGGTGGTTGGTTTAATGGATAAGGGGAGTTAATCCTGAGATAAATTTTGAGCAGATTTTATGTAATGACCTTCGGTGTAAATTTTGTGTTATTGACTTATTTTCATCATTTAGAACATTTATATCGCCACCCATAGCCACTTATGAATTGCTGGGATTAAAAACTCAGTCACGTGGTCGTTTATTTAGATTATGCGCAAGTTTCTTTGTTTCTGAGCTTTCAAAACATAAACGGCTGACTTCGGTCAAAAGTTCATGGCGACCTAAAAATGCAATTTTGGCGGCTCTGTTAGTTCCACAATATTGAGTTTTGCCTCGAAGGACCATCGGAGAAGTTTTGACATCTCCAATGAGTTTGAAATATTGAATTGGTAGGGTAGCATATCTCATTTTTGTGCACGCAATTCTGAACAAATCTCAAGGACTCTATAAGGATTTGAAAGTTCGTAAAACTAATTGAGTTTGTACAACCTAAAATCCTTCTTCGAGTTTGTAGACCCTGCCCACATATTTTTGTTGTTACCAAGGGTATTGGTTTTTGTGTTCACAAGGTCTAGGCCACATTCACGAAGGTTTGGTAGATTGTATTGTATGATCGCGAGCAAGATATTGCAACCATAAAGGTCTGGGTAGGCTAGGTAGCTACGTTCGCAGGCCCTTCTTTTCCGATCGCAAAGAGAAATTTATGCTTTTTTAATTAATGACCATACACGATCACAGATTTTTTACTAGATTTAAAATTTGAATAACTTAATGGTGAAATGTATGTTATTTTGTTGTATGTTGTCGCTTGGGCTATTTCAGAACCTGAATTGTGTCCCATTTTAGGAGATAAGTTTAGTAAGCTCAATTGGAGTACCTTTTGACAGATTAAATTTTTGGATTGTTAGAAGGTTCCACATTCTCGTTTTTTACTTGGTTTTTTTCTATTCAATTGTAGTATGTTTGGTGTCTAAGCACCCATAATAATTTTATGATTATATTTTTGATAGTGTGATAGCGATCGAAGGCTATTCATAAGGGAAAATCTCTAAAATTGTGATTTTGGAGAATATGTGGTGTGGATTCACATTCTTTATATTGATCTTGAGAATATGAATTTTTTTTATTAGTTGGAATTCGGGTTGGCTTAGTAGTTGATTCATGTAAGTTTCTTAGAAACCATGTTCTTACTTGTATTTATGTTTTTGAGAATGTCAGCATGTTTGTTACCCTTTTATGTGATCATCCTTACCTTTTGGTCTTCGTGTATATTTTTTGATGAATATTTAGAAACTTGTTATAGGTCTCTTCCTAGGCATAGGTTAGTTATTGCCTTAGACTTGTACTTTAGAGCTGATAGGCCTTAGAATTTGCTCTAATGTTGCTTTGGATAACACAGTTGCCTATAAACTGGTTTATAAGACTTGGGTATAATAAAATGAGCTTATTTAGGGGTAACTCAGATCCGATGAATTTTCATCCATAAGTCCCTTTTTATTATGGCCCTAGTGATTCTCAGTTGTGTTTTCGGGCTTCATTCGGCGATGTGAGGTTGGATCTGGTTTGGCCTTGGAGTGTTTTGTTGGAACCCTTTAGGTGGAAGTCGATCCACAGAGGCCTGATCATACCACTATTATCACCGCAGATTGAAAGTCTAAACACTTGATACTCAGCCCCGGTCCAAGCTTGGAGACATTATAATTGATTGAGATTATACCTAGCGACATATTTCTATAGGATTATTTGAGTTTCGTATCTGTAGTTCTAGGTCCGAGCTATGCACTCTCCTATTCTAGATTAATTGGGTTCCATTCTTTTCATTATAGTTCTTATGTGTACCTATCAACTTATGGGGGTTCGTTCGGGTTATTTACTTAATCTCTCTCAACAGTGCGCCTTCTGGGCTTATAGGATCCATATAGGTTATAGTTAGTTACTATCTTTCTTCTCTGTCTTTCCTAGACTCATGTGCATTCTTTTAGTTTTATGTTCATTTGACCTCTGTAGTGTTACATTCCTGCTTTTCATAGTTATTCCTTTTTTAGATTAGTCGGCCTTTGATGTGTTTTTGATATATATTGATTTGATACACAAAAATTAAACTTTTCATCTATTTTCGTGATGTAGATTCGAACACCAGTTATTATTAGTGAGATTGAGCCAGCTAGAGGAAGACTCAGAGACGGAGGTGAGCACTTTGGCATTTTGGATTATAATTGTCTCATTTTGTAAAATTTGACTAGTCGTTTTCAATTTCAGAAAATTTTGTATATTTTGATCCACTTTTGCAAATTGTACCGTTTTGTAGCCGCTTTATACATATGACCACCTGATTTTATGTTGGATCTTTTGTTTTATATATATATATATATATAGATATAGATATAGATATAGATATTGCCTTTTATCTTTTTGTTTGTTGTATTTGTTAAATTATTTCACTTATTATTGTTTGTTGTTATTTCTATCCTTACATCCATTACTAGTCGTCCCGGATCGGCTTACCTAGTAATGAGTTATAGTAGGTGTCATCATGACTATAGTTTTCAAGTCGTGATACCTTTAATTCCTTATTTGGTTGCAGAGCCAGAAAAAAATTATCCCTAGATTAGTAATTAGCCCTTGGATAAGTTATTCCTACCTTTGGATAGAATGGTAATATTGAAATATCTTATCTTGAGATAAAATAGATAAAATGACAAATGTATCCCTTTAAACTCTTTTCCTACATCATTTTTCACATTCATGTATTCACATTATTTGTTATACCATGTATAAAAATATTTATGACCGTTAATACTCTTTATTTCTATGATAATTCTACATATTTTTTTAACAAACATATATACAGTATATAAGTATTTTTTTTCTCTGTATGAATTTATTTGACTAATAATTATGTTTATTTATATTTTAATTTTTCTACTACTGAATTACATATTTTTAATCATATATTAGTTATGCCACTTGAAAGTTTATATTCTTATATCAACTAATTTTTCGACTCGTGCGTTGTACGTAATTACCATTCATAAAATATATGTTAGAGTAAATAGTATTGCTTATTGAAGTGAAGATTTGAATTATAATCTTTGCAGAAAATAATATTGCAGATTCTTTAAAGAATGTTCAATGTAGAACGTCATATATATATATATATATATATATATATATATATATATATATATATATATACACGTATATATTATTAACATGAATCTATGAAGATGATCATTGATAAACTTTTATTAGTTAAATGCAATAGAGCATATATTTGACTGTCATATAATAGATGATGATGTCTTGAAGGCTCTCATATTTAACTTCTCGATTGACTATATATAAAAATCAAAGATAGCTATTTGACTGTCCCTAGTTATTTGAGGAAGGTTTCATTTTCTTACCGGAAAAATTAAAAATTAAAATTAAATAGTAAATTTTATCTATGAAATCAGATATATAATCACTTGTTTATCTTATAGCCGAAAAAACATCAAAATCACTCAACGAGAATAAATCAAACAAAAAAATTTATAATGTAAGAAGAAGAGTAGGAGATAAAAAAATATGGTTGAGAAAATGAAGGATGTCTCTCCATTTAGAGTCAACAAAGGGTAGTATGAACAAGTGTTTCTTGTGTGTCATCTAAAATGTCATGACATTTCCAAGAAGTCACATCATAACATATACTCAAACCAAAAAATCCATTAGTATAATATTATTGTGATTGTAGGCCTAAGGCCTTGAACTGGCTGGAGTTCCAAGTTGATACGACTTCATTGTAAAGGGTGTTACCATATTGGTTGTAAAATATGAAGGGTTGTGGTGTGTTTGGCAATGATTGATGTGCATCCATCTGCATGACACTTACATTTTGTAGTGAGTTGAGATAGAGGTGAGGAAATGTGTAATGCCCCACAACTTCTAAGAAAAGATTTGTACCATCCTCCATATGTGTATAGGCCTGAACCTAATGATTTATATGTTGTAAACATATTTTAATGCACTTTAATAAGTTTATTAAGTGTATATGATGTGTTATAGGGTCGTAAGGTACCTCAAACACCAAGCCAATTTCAAAGTATTCCTACCGACTAAATTTTCACATTAACGTCAAACTAAAACAACTATATCTCTTAGAGGATAAAAGTTAGGTGGCCTATAACATACAAAATTAAAGTTCTATTAGTATTATTTCTAACTCCACTAAGTTTGCATCAACCAAGTTCAAAGGAAATGTTATGATTGGTTTAATGAAACTTGTCCAGATTGAGAAACTCAACAAGGATACTTGTTCATTCGGCGAGTCGCCTAATGGTTTTGTTAATCCCCAAATTACCTCAGCAATATGTCTCGAAAAACTTAAATATATGAATATTTTAGAGATCTAAATCACCATTTGGTGATCTAACGAATATTTTGGTGAGGGAACCTTTAGATAGCTGATTTGGATGACGAAATTCATTAAAAAGTCATTGTATTTGATTTTTAGGATCCTATTGCATTTACAAAAGGGCATTCTTGAACTTTTATACTCAATTAATTTTGCTAAGTCCATCATATAATCTAATAACATCATTATATGTATAGCAACTCTCAAAATTTCTAGTTTTCTTTCTTTAATAAATAAGAACATCAAGAAAGGGATTGCTCAAATTTTGCAATATCTAAAGGCTCCAAATTCAAGATTATATTCAAGAATTCTAAGGATTTTAATCCAAAATTTATTTTCCACACTTTATATCCAAGAAAACCATATATAGAAGGATTTCTCAAGTTCATGATGTAAGGTTCTAAGGTACCAAAATGAGTTCTTCCTTCTAAGTCTCATTTTCTCACATGTGTAAGGCTTCGATGAGAGTACTCCTTTCTCTCTCATGCCTAAAAGTATTTTGATTCTTAATAATTTGACAAGATTATTATAAGTATAGTTAGGGGTTTTGTGACATTATAATCTGTTTTCACTAAGCTAAGTTCTCATTGTTTCACTTTGATATTGAAACCTCATGGTACTTATTTTGCATGATTTTTATGGTTATTCATTATCTTATGGATTATAAGCATGAAAACAAGCATTATATGAATTGAAACATAAATATATGTTATTTTAAGATATGACTTTTGAACATAACCTCATATAGAAATTCAAAATGGTAAGCGTTTTTCATATCTATGAGCATGATAATTACTACCTAAATACATGTTATTTTCAGATATGAATTTTAAGTTGAGACTCATAATGACTCAAGATGATAAGTGGTTTTCATACCTTTGAGAATTATATATATGTATATGTTGTTTTCGGAGAGGTCGTAGGTTAGAAAACTCAAGTTCCATTACTATGTATCAATGTAGGAGTATATTTCATCGCTTTGATAGATAACTTTTTGGCCTTGAGAGACTGAGATTAGTAGGTCTAAATAGATATAATGCGCTTTATCCTCTAGCTTGGTATAGGGAAGCCCTCCCAACTAGGTTAGTGGTTGGAGATCATAAACTTACATTGTGTATGTCGATTTTAAGAAAGTACCCAATTTATACATCTTTTACGATATTCCCTTAACTTCATTTGAGGGGTATTGAGTATGATATTTTTTACTATAATTATTCAAGCCTACTTATTTAAACTCGGCTTTTTGTATATGCTTTTAAAATAAGGTCTTAAAATTGATATTTATGTATGGGTTTCAAATGCTTCTCTTCAGTCCCTTATTTATCCCTATAAATCTACATTTTATAACCTTATTCCATTGTTTCCTCCTTATGTTAACTTTTATGAGTATGTTGGTGTCATTGTTTCCTCCTTATGTTACTTTATATGAGTATGTCGGTGTCCTTTAATATTTATATATTCACGTATTGAAGAATATTTTTCTGTGTGTTGCATTATTTTATGATGTAGATTTTGGCTTGTACTCACACTTATGGCTTGTAAGGTTACAACATTTTCAGTTAGCACTTGATGAGACCACCTCATTGGGGACTCCACTAATTTAGGTTATTAGACTTCCCTTCATGTTGTCTTTGATTTTGAGGTAGTTAAGGGCCATATCCCGCCAGACTTATACTTTCAATCGAAATAGTAGATATTTATTTATGACAATAGAAATGTGGTTTCATGGATTTTTTTTAATTTCTCTTATTTAGTCATGCATTTTAGCTTCTTCTTAGTTCTTCATTTTGCGCTTTGATATATATGCCAAATATTATCTTGGGTCCACTTGTGGTTCTTGGTATCATGTCCCGGCTAGGGTGTAGACTCATATAATGACAAATTTTACATTGAAGCACTAGGTTCAAGTGTCCTAGAATGTCTGAAAAAAGCATCTCGTAGAGTCATTTTTTATGGGTGTGAGTGCACCAAATTTAGAAGGGAGAGGCTACGTGATTGATACGCTCAAACTTACTTCTCAAATGAGAATTAAAGCGGTCGCGTCAAGTAAATAACCCAACTAGTGCGGTTAGGATCGTTCCCACGAGGAATATAGTCTAGACTTAACTCCAACTTGTTATTACTATTGTTCGGTTGATGACTTCCTTAAAAAGTAAAAGCATAAAAGGGGGGTTTTGTGCTTCCTAATAAAATAAAAAAAACTAACGAACTTGACAGAGACACTTAAAAGCTTTTAATGTTGAGTTTTAATCAAGTAATCAAAGTAACTAGGGTTTACGTGTTCCCCACAGGTTCATAACTTGATAATTCTAGCTATAACAATTCTTTCCTAGTATCTTGCATGTAAAGTGATAAGTTATGTATTTCTAAATCCTTGGTCCGGCATCTAGAAAATCTCACTCCGCACCTTGGTCCGGCTACGTGTGTTGCTTTCCTAACCCTTATCCTTACCTCATATTAAGCATCGTATTCGATATTTGACTAAGTTATTACCTCATACCAATCAATACTAGCCTATTAGATAGTATACACTAAATCTATGTTAATAATTCTTTTCCTATTATCTACCTCCTTGGTCCGGCAAGTAGCATTAAGGCGAGTTCCAACGTTGATCATCCGTTAAAAAGACTTCTAAGCGAAAGAATTATTAATACATGCAAGACACGATTCTAGAATTGTTATTTTAGCTAGGGTTTATCTCATTATTTGCCTATGGTTCCCACAACCCTAGTTATAGAGTTTAGTTCCTCATAGCCATAAACACATTAATCAAATATATTAAACAAGAATTCATGTACTTACTTTAATGAGAAAGAATAAAGTCTGAAAATTTGCTTGATTAATCAACAAGAGTTACTTGTAAGAATCTCAAACAATCAAACACTCAGAAAAACAAAGTCTAATAATATGATGTTTAATCTCCAAGAGTCTAACCTCAAAAACGAGGTTTTTCGAACTATTTATAAAAAAAAATAAAAACCTAATTAAACAAGGATTCTAATTACTGGAAATCTGCCAAAACGCGGCTGGGTCGACGGACCACGCGACGGAACGTCGTGGTCATGACGGACCGTCGTGGGCTCCGTCGCCCCATACTTGGTGCAATTCTTCTGCTGCTTTCTTCATTCCCCTCGACGGCAAGTGTGACGAACCGTCATAGGCACGACGGTCCGTCGAGGGTCTTCGTTAAAAAATACTTCAACTCTTGGAATCTGGGTACTGGGATCACTTCTCTGATCTTCGCGATGAACCTGCAGGACGGACCGTCATATCCATGACGGACCGTCACAAGCTACGTAATCCCACACTTGGTCAGACTTCCCCATCTTCCTTCAGCAGCTTCTCTACGCTGCCACCTACGGACCGTCACAAGCACGACGGACCGTCATAAGCTCCATAGGTGGTCTCTTTCGCATTTTTTTGCTCAAAATCTCCGCATTCAGCTTTAGACAGATTTCCTGCAAAACAAAGAAAAACTTATATCAAAATTAGCACAAAAAGGCTTTCGGACACACTAAACTTAAGGAAAAAGTACTAATTATACCGTGAAACCACGGTATATCAACACCCTCAACTTAAATTCGTTGTTTGTCCTCAAGCGACGCACTATGACTCACTACACAATCTTTGTACAATAGTATTCATGTTTTATCCTTTGCAATCATTTGGCTATCAATCCCGACTAATCCCATCAAATCTATGCATGCTATCACTATTAGGCTTGACTTTTGTGGGATTCGAACATGACACAGACTCGCCATGCACTAACACCTATCCTCTTCAATTTCTCACTGAGGTGCTAACAATTCCGGTATTGCAACTAGTGTCCTCGCTTTAGAACAACATCCTCATTTTTCACACAATGATTTCAGTTTGAGTATAAGGATTACATTTCAACACTCGCTCTCAGAACAAAGTCACACTCATTCATACCTATTGCCATAAGCTTGCCCTTATTTTCACTGCCTTAAGTTCGCTATACAACCCTTAGGATCACGATAGGACTTTTTTAGCTTGTAACGTAGGCTCAGAGTCAGGTAGGGTATATTTAGGTATACTTTAGTGACTTTTTGCCATCCTTGACATATCGGCTAAACCTTCCGCTCTATATCACTTTATTTCGCCCAGTTTCTCCTATTCTTTCACCTTACTGTTTCCCTTCTTTCTTCATTTGTGTAAGTGACTCTTTTCTTTTCTTGTTTGTAATTCTTGAATATTTCTTTCTTTGTTTTTTTTTCTTTTTTTTTCAACGAGTTCTTGAGTCACTTTACTTTTGTTCTTTCTCTCTCTTTGTTCTTTCAACCCCACTTTCCAGAGCATTCCTCAAAACAGCCACCCTCAACTCATGGCTTTGCCATGAGTCAAGGTACACAATACCCAAAATCGGGTCAGGGCCATAACAAAGGTTGTTTATGCATTAGCCACCCTCAACTTATGCTTTTGGCATAAGCTGAGGTGCACATGTCCAAGGAGGGACCAGGGCCAGCATATTGTACCCAGAAAAGATCAGTTGGGGTGAAAAATAAAGGTCTAATTTTAAGTTCAAATTATTTGGATCAACGAAGGATAACTTTCATTTGGTTTCTTTTATTTAGGCTAGAAATGGGCTATATTGAATAAGGGCCTATGATCCTTTCCTAATTGTATGTTACAGTTTACTTTTAGCAGGACTAAACAGGCAAGTTCTAGCTCAGTATCAGTAGTGGACTATTCAACTTTCCTCACACTCACTTGACATCTCATCACTACACCAGATTATCAGACACCTAGTTTGACTTGAAGATTTAGGGTAGTGCAATAGTGTAACTCTATTTCATGTTTAAAGCCACACAATTATCAGTTACTACGCCTAGTTATGCAACATTTTCCAGTTTTATCGGGATATCATTTTAGCCATCATGCTTCAGAGTTAAACTATGTACAACAGATATACCGTGCCGGTTCAACAGAAAAAATAATCAGTCTTTTGGGGAAAAAGAACACAGGCAAGAAAACCCCAAAAGAGGATAGTGAGTTGGGCTACTCAGACTTCACCCTAACACTCACTTTCCATTTACCCCACCCCCAACAAAAAAACATGCAATTGTCCCCAATGCATAGAAAAAAAATCTAAAGATTAGAGGGGTAGGTGAAGCAAACCTGTGGCGCATAGCGCCGTCGATCAACAAGCTGGTGGGTCTGGTTTCCCAGAACCCACATCCTCTGCAACCTGGACACCCTCAGTGATATCCTCAGCAACAACTGCACCCTCAGTAGTGCCTCCTGCTGTCTCTACAGTGCGGGAGCTAGACGCCCCAGCCGCTATCTGCGATGCTCTGATCTGGTGTGCCTCCACCTCAGCAAGTGAGGCTCTCCTCGCGGCCTCCATCTCTTGGCGCTCCTTCTTTCTTGCTCGCGCTTCATCCTCTGATCGACCCCTCCGCCTCTTGGCACTCTCTCTCGGGGAAGATGGGGGAATGTCTGGAGTAGGAAACAGAACCGCCAATACAGTATCCTCAGCAGGCTCGGCAGACTCTGACACTCTTGCCGCTAGGATCGTGTCGATGTATGCACGAAGACTGGAGACTGCAGCCTGAAGAGTCGACACATCTACCGGAGGGGCTGGTCGAGCTAATACTCTCAATTCAAAGGCATCGAGACGCTGGTTAACCTCAGCAATCTTCCGCTGCATCTGCCTCTCCATACGCGCCTCAAACTCAGCAATAGACTTCTGCATCCACGGCTGGATATGATGCAGAAGAGTGGCCATTTGTGCCTCCAGTTTTTGGACTCGGGCAAGCGGGGTCGGTGTCGGTAGAGGGGCGGTGCTGCTACCCGGGATAGACTCGACCGGGGTAGTGTCCGTGGATGCCTGTGTAGCTGTGCGAGCCTGGGCCACCGTATCCGCAAGGTCATCAGATAGTGGTGGCAGCTCTGGACGGGGCCCTCGACGTGGGGCCAACTCATTGGCCTCGTCTCTGATGAGGCCGACGTCAACGGTACCCGGCGGGGTCCTCAACTGATCTATGTGCAATTATGGGCACACCTGCAGACCTGCAGACCTGCAAAGGGCAAAGATCATGCACGAAAAGGGGTAGGTGGTGGTGACCTTGAATGCCCTCTCGTGCATGACTGCCAGGAGAAGCCATGCATAGTCCACCTCGAAGCCGGCTATCATCGCCGCCATCAGCACTGCTCGATCCCAGGTGACTATGTTATCAGCAGCTGTGGGGGAAAGGCAGTGACGCACGAGCAGCCACAAGAACTTGGCGACGAACGTGAGTTTGGCCTTCTTCATGGCCCCCTTCGGCTCGGTGACCCAATCGGCACCCTCTCCGTCGACTGATAAGTGTAGGGCCATCCACCGCTTGGTGGTCTCCCTCAGTGCTGGCTCTCGAAGGAAATGTCCATCCTTCACTACCTGCCAGCGGTAGTCAAACTCGGCAGTAGTGGGGGTCCGAGTAGCATCTGCACTCTCGCCGTATAGGAACCGGCGGATGGCGGGCCGGGAAATGTCAACCTGCACGCCCCAGACTAGAACCTGCTCCAATGGGGCCTGTTTCGCGGGAGCAGCCCGCCTGTCGATCTGTGATCGGAGAGTCGCTACGTAGGACTCGTAGAACTCTCGGACTATCTCCTCACTGTATCGTCCCAACGGACGGGCTGTCCACTCTAGGCGATGCCTGGTGAATATGTTGTGGATCTCCGGCATCGAAGGGAGACTCCCTGTAAGTACCCGCCGCTCCAGGGTGAGTGTCCGAGTCATTACTCCTTTATCAGTCAAGAACTTCGCGTCGGAGTACACCTGAAACTGGCCTTCGACGCACCACCGGTTTTGCTGGTCAGAGGCTGGGGTGGGGACCAGGGCTGGTGCGCCGGATGTGGAGTCTTAACTGTCAGCCTCATCAGACGAGGCCGACACTGCAGCAGTGGCGGGTGCGGGAACCTCAGCAGATACTGAAGCTTCCTCGAACCAGGATACTCCCAAGGAGTCAGACGCTCCTTCCTCGTTTGTGGCCGACCCAGAGGGTGTGCCGGTCAGTGTGCGCTCCTCATCAGACTGGGAGGCAGTGACTACGCCGGACGCTACCGTCTTGCGTGTGGCTCTGGGGGCACGTGTAGCACGGGAAGGGGCAGAGGTGCCTGGGGGCATGTATTCAGGGTCCCGCTCATCGTCCGAGCCGATGACCATGCGGGCAGACGGGGCGACAGACTTAGATCGCCCGCATGCATAAGTGCGGTCTTGCTTGGGTGCCATAGTCGATAGTACCTGTAAAGGGGCAATATTAGTATGAGTAGTGGCAATCAAAACAGGCAAGATCATATGACATGAAACTTTGAAAAAAAAATGTGTTAGTAATATTGAAACTGTATCACACGACAGGACCTATGACGGCTCGTCGTGACTATGACGGACCGTCATGAGGTCCGTCGTGTTATACTTGGTATAGGTATATATAAGGAACCCTGAAGGAGGGGTCGCTGACCATCATGACGGTCAAGCAGGACGGACCGTCGTAAGGGTCCGTCGTAGGACACTTAGAAAATGATGGGAGACCCTCAGAAGAGGGTTCTCTGACTATCATGACGGTCGTGCAGGACGGACCGTCGTGGGTGTGACGGTCCGTCGTAAGTGTCCGTCGTTGGACACTTAGAAAATTTTTGGAGACCCTTATCATAGGGGTCTCTGACCATCATGACGGTCGTGCAGGACGGACCGTCGTGGGTGTGGCAGTCCTTCGTTGGACACTTGGAAAATTGTTGGAGACCCTTTTTTGAGGGGTCTCTGACCATCATGACGATCGTGCAGGACGGACCGTCGTGAAGACAACGGTCCGTCACAGGCGTCGTTGGGGGGGGTGCTAGGGCTTATGCGACGGACCCTACGACGGTTCGTCGTGTATACGATGGACCGTCATTGGGGTCTCGTTCTGAATATCAGAGACAGAACTGTAGGTACCCTAAGCAACCCCAATGAACACACATGGTCTTGTAGTGTTGTGGACCTCTATGTGTCTATCAAAACTACCTAGGAAACTATTAATGTGAGATCACCTATGTCTAGGGTTATTAACATGGCAAATTCAAACATTTAGAGCCTAGGTCTAGACATAAACATATCAAGGGAACAAGATACGACTAGGAACGAATCTAAAACTAACTAATAAACAAAAATACAAGAGAAATGAGTATAAATTTAGAGACACATACCTTGGAAATGGAGAAAACACAAGTGGGGAATGATTCAGGTGGCAAGGTAGATACCCAAAAGCAGCAGCACCAACAAGTAACTGATAGTAATAAGGTTTGGGGAGATTGTGGGAGTAATGATTAGTGGGGGAAGTGTGGAAGTGGAAAAGAGAGGAGAGATGAGAGGAAGTTGGAAGTAATGGGGTGGAATATGGAGGGGTGGGGAGTATAAACGGTCAAATTTTGAAAAGGGGTCCAGCCGGGTCGGGTCGGGTTAATTTCATTAATCGGACGACGGTTCCCCGACGACGGTCCGTCGCACATGCAACGCCCCGTCGTGGTTTCCGTCGTGTGTGCCCTAATTTCAAAAAATGACAGAAATACGTACCTGGTGTGACGGTGCATACGACGGTCCGTCGTTGTATCCGTCAGTGGCTACTGCAGAGTAGTTTTCTGCAGAATTTCCTGGTGATGTGCCTGCAAATTTAAAACCCATTTATAGAAAAATGCTACCATTATTAAAGAGACGATAAGTATTGGGTTGCCTCCCAACAAACGCCAGATTTAACGTCGCGGCACGACTGGGGCCACTTGATTACTCAGACTTCATCAAGATGGTATGCCTCGATCACTTCATTCGCCGATTCAGCATGCCCTAGATAGATTTTTATGCGCTGTCCATTCACCTTGAACCGCACATCCTCCATAGTTTCCAACTCGACTGCTCCATGAGGGAATAGTTGGGTAACCGTGTAAGGACCAGTCCATTTGGACTTGAGTTTGCCTTGAAACAAGCGCAATCTGGAATTGAATAGAAGCACTAAATCCCCGACCATAAACTCTCGTTTTTCAATTTTGTTGTCATGATACATCTTCATCTTTACTTTATATAGGGATGAGCTTTCATAGGCTTTCAAGCGAAATTCATCAAGTTCATTCAACCCCTTTAACCGTTGCTCTGCAGCTTCGCTCCAATCCAATTTTAACTTCTTCATAGCCCACATGGCTTTATGCTCTAACTCAACCGGAAGATGACAAGCTTTCCCATATACAAGTTGGTATGGAGACATACCTATGGGAGTCTTATAAGCTGTCCGGTAGGCCCAAAGAGCATCATCAAGCCTCCTTGACCAATCTGTTCTACTAGCATTCACTGTTTTGGACAATATCTGTTTGATCTCCCGATTCGATACCTCAACTTGCCCACTAGTTTGAGGGTGGTAAGGCGTGGCCACATTATGGCGAACACCGTATTTCTCCAATAACCCCTTGAACAATCTGTTGCAGAAGTGGGAACCCCCATCACTAATAATGGCCCTTGGAGTGCCAAAACGGGAGAATATATTCTTTTTCAAGAATGCAGTGACACTCTTCCCTTCATTGTTTGCGAGAGCTATGGCTTCGACCCATTTAGATACATAATCAACTGCTACAAGAATGTACTTCATCCCATGAGAACTCACGAAAGGGCCCATAAAGTCAATACCCCACACATCAAATAACTCAATCACAAGAATGGGGTTTAGAGGGAGCTCTTGCTTTCTTGAAATACCACCATCTCGTTGACATTTGTCACATGATTTAGCAAACCCATGAGCATCTTGATGAAGAGTTGGCCAATAGTAACCACATTGCAATATCTTGTGAGCGGTTCGGATACCACTGTGATGTCCGCCAACATGTGAAGAATGGCATGCCTCCAATACACTCAACATTTCATATTCGGGCACACAACGCCGAATAAGCCCGCCGGCACAACTCCTATACAAGTATGGTTCATCCCAAAAGAACTTCTTCACATCGTACATGAACTTTTTCCTTTGATGAAACGACAAGTCTGATGGAAGAATATCACTAGCCAGATAGTTCGCAAAATGTGCGAACCATGGAATCAAGTCTTGTGAAGCAGCCAATACATGTTCAACGGGGAAAGTATTATCAATGTCAGTCTTATCCCCTAACTCTCTCATAGCTTCATCCTCTAGACAGGACAAATGATCAGCAACTTGATTTTCAGTCCCTTTTCTATCCAGCACTTCAAAGTCAAATTCTTGCAGCAGTAATACCCAACGAATCAGCCTTGGTTTCGCATCCTTTTTCGCCATCAAATATCTCAGTGCTGAATGGTCAGTATGCACTATGACTCTAGTACCTAGCAAATAGGAGCGAAATTTCTCAAAAGCAAAGACTACTGCGAGGAGTTCTTGCTCAGTCACTGTGTAGTTCTTCTGGGCTTCATTTAGGGCTTTACTAGCATAGTAAATTGGGTGAAGGATTTTGTTTCTTCTCTGTCCCAATACTACACCAAGAGCCACCCCACTAGCATCGCACATTACCTCAAATGGACTGTTCCAATCCGGAGAAATAATGATAGGTGCAGACACTAACTTCTCTTTTAGCTCACTGAATGCTTTAAGACAGGACTCATCAAAACAAAATTTACATTCTTTCTCCAGTAATTTGCACGTGTGCAATCTTTCAAAAGTCTTTGATGAATCTCCGATAAAAACCTGCATGCCCAAGAAAGCTTCTCACACCTTTCACAGAGATCGGCGGGGGAAGTCTCTCTATTACCTTAACTTTAGCTCGATCGACCTCTATACCCTTTTCTGAAATGCGATGACCCAACACAATACCCTCTTTCACCATGAAATGACACTTTTCCCATTTTAGTACCAGATTGCAGTCTTCACATCTCTTAAGAACCTCAGATAAATTGTTCAAGCATCGCTCAAATGAATCACCAACCACAGAAAAATCATCCATAAAAACCTCTATAGTATCCTCCACCATGTCAGAAAATATTGACATCATACATCTCTGAAAGGTTGCGGGTGCATTGCACAACCCAAACGGCATTCTTCTGAACGCAAAAGTCCCATATGGACAAGTGAAACTGGTTTTCCCTTGATCTTCTGGTGCGATAGAAATCTGATTATACCCCGAATACCCATCAAGAAAACAATACCACCCTTTTACGGCAAGTCTATCCAACATCTGATCCATGAAGGGCATAGGAAAATGGTCTTTTTCAGTCCATGAGTTAAGTTTACGGTAATCCATGCACACCCTCCATCCAGTAACCGATCTCATCGGAACAAGTTCATTCTTTTCGTTGGGGACCACAGTCATTCCCCCTTTCTTAGGTACACACTGAACCGGGCATACCCAACTACTATCGGTGATTGGATAGATTACTCCAGCATCCAACCACTTGATAATTTCCTTCTTCACAACCTCTTGCATAGGAGGATTCAAGCGTCTCTGGTGCTCAATACACGGCTTATGATCAGGCATGAGTTGGATTTTATGAGAGCAAAATACTAGGAGGGATCCCAATAATGTCCGCAATGGTCCACCCAATAGCTCTTTTGAACCTTTTTAGTACCTTCACCAAACTCTGA
This sequence comes from Solanum chmielewskii, assembly GCA_027704785.1. Classification (NCBI taxonomy): domain Eukaryota; kingdom Viridiplantae; phylum Streptophyta; class Magnoliopsida; order Solanales; family Solanaceae; genus Solanum; species Solanum chmielewskii. Next base: position 22,805,237 of record JAKWIX010000318.1, on the reverse strand, counting down.
ACCTGTTGTTCATCTAGGTCTGATGCAATGATTACCGGCAAAGTGTCACCATTTCCTAAGAATTCATACCTAAGATGAGGTGGGAGAGCTTTTAATTCAACTTTTGGAGCTTCCTCTATAGATGGTTTAGCGGGTGGGGACTCGCGATTCTTCATATCAAGCTCAAATTTCTTCGGTTTAAACCGAACATCACCTCGGTCAAGAGCCGCTACTAATGACCCATACTCTTCAATGCAATCGCTATCGAAGTTCATTATCACTGCCGCTAATTCTTCGACACCTAGACGTTCTTCTATTTGTGTCTCAAATGTCTCACCCATGTTGTAGGATATAGCAGATGCCGATTGGAGCTCACCACTCTGCCTCATGGACCTACAAATATTAAAGGTCACTTCCTCACTGTTCAACCGAAATTTCATCTGCCCCTTTTCCATGTCTACTAAGGCTCTTCCCGTAGCTAGGAATGGCCTCCCAAGGATAATAGGCACTTCAAAATCAACCTCACAATCAAGAATAACAAAATCGGCTGGAAAGATGAATGACTCCACTTTTACTAGAACATCATGGAGTATTCCTATAGGTCGTTTTACTGTTCGATCAGCCATCAGTAGCCGCATCGCCGTGGGCTTTGGGTCACCCAAACCCAACTTCTTGTAAATAGAGAGGGGCATGAGATTTATGCTTGCCCCCAGATCACATAATGCTTTCGCAAAATGTAATAGCCCGATTGTACAGGGAATAGTAAACGCGCCCGGATCTTCTTTCTTTTGGACCAGAGATCTTGTAGCAATAGCACTACAATGCTGCATTCTATCATCATCCTCAAAAGTGACCGATCTTTTCTTAGTAACCAGATCTTTCATAAATTTGGCGTAACCGGGCATTTGTTCTAAAGCTTCTACCAAAGGGACATTGATAGAAAGTTGCTTCAACATTGTTATAAAACGCCGGTATTTACCATCCTCGGTCTTTTTCACTAATCTCTGAGGAAATGGGGGTGGTGGCCTAGGCATAGGAGTTACCTTTTTAGGCACTTCAGCATCTTTTGCAGTGTTATCCTCTAATTCAGCATCAACTTCTACCACTTTATCAGATTCTGTTGTCACCTTATTCTCATCAGATGGCATAGGTGGATCAATGGTTTGCTTGCCACTGCGAGTAGTAATTGCCATACAATGTCCATCATTTTTCGGATTTTGGACAGTGTTGCTAGGAAGTGTGCCCGGTTGCCGTGTGTTCACAGTTGCAGATAATTGGGCCAATTGTAACTCAAGTTGCTTAATTGATATTGCATGGGTATCAACTTTTTGCCCAATACCCGCTAGATCATTCCTCAACTCTTTATTTTGCTCATCACTAGCATCGAACCTCCTCATCATTTTATGCAACATATCCTCAACTCGCGACATACTACCTCCACCATCCCTAGGAGTAACTTCACGATTTTGAGGAGGAACATAAGGTTCATTTCTGTCATTTCTGTTACCATAGCTACCCCTGTTGAAGTTGTTGTCGCGATTGTAGTTTCCATCTCGGACATAATGACCCTCACGATTGTAGTTACCATATTTCCGACCTTGGTCCCCTTGACCTTGGCGCCAATTTTCCTTATTAGAGCCTTGGGCACTTGGTCGGAAACCCCCCATCTGTTCATTTACTGCATAGGAATCCTCCTCATAATAACACTTATCAATTGGAGGTGGTGGTTTAGCCAAGTAGTTGACTGCATTAACCTTTTCTGCACCCCCAGTGACATGTTTTAGTACCAACCCAAGCTCAGTTCTCATCTGAGCGATTTCTTCCCGAATATCATCTGTGGCTGGGTTGTGAGTGGACTGCACTGCGAAGGTGTTTCTCCCTGTATCGGATTTTCTAGTACTCCAAGCTTTGTTATTACGGGAGATTTTCTCTAATTTCTCAGCAATCTCAGCATAAGGGCATTCTCCATAAGATCCACCTGCTATAGTGTCCAACACCGCTTTATAGTTATCATCCTGTCCCCTATAGAAGTATTCCTTTAGTGACTCATCATCAATACGGTGATTTGGGACACTTCTTAAGAATGAGGTGAATCTATCCCAAGAGCTACTAACTGACTCTCCTGGTAGTGCCACAAAGTTATTCACCCTGTCTTTGTGGTTTAATTTCTTGGAGACCGGATAGTAGCGTGCTAAGAAGACATCCCGTAGTTGGTTCCAAGTGAAAATAGAGTTGTATGGGAGCTCAGTAAACCACATAGCAGCCTCTCCCGTCAGTGAGAGAGGAAACACTATGAGACCTATTACATCTAGATCCAAATCAGGCCTCCCCACACAACTTTTACACACTGCCCTTACCTTAGCTATATGGGCATGTGGATCCTCAGAAGGTAGCCCTGAAAACAAACCTCTGGCAGTGAGCATTTGCATCAGACTACTAGTTACCACAAAAGTGTGGCCTGTGGGTAGAGGAGGCAAAACCAGTAGCCCATCCGAATCTGCTATGTTATCATAGCCTCTGTAGTATGCTTGGGGCCGTGGAGCGGGATTCTGCCCCCTCTGTTGATGTTCACCCGGAGCATCGGGTAACATCTGACCATGAACATCAGCCGGAGCTGGGATGTTCTGGTTTGGATCCTCATCATTGATTCCCAAGTTACGATTCATGTTTCGCAGTGTACGTTCTAGCTCGTGATCGTAGGGGAACAACGGTTCTCTTCCTCTCCGTGTATTTGGCATACAAGGAGGATAATTCTGAAAAGGAATCAAAAACAATAAAACAAAGTAAAATCAAGAAAATATCAACTAAACTATAGTAAGAAGTTCAAGTTAATCTAAAAGCTAAATTCCCCGGCAGCGGCGCCAAAATTTGATACGCTCAAACTTACTTCTCAAATGAGAAGTAAAGTGGTCGCGTCAAGTAAATAACCCAACTAGTGAGGTTGGGATCGTTCCCACGAGGAAAATAGTCAAGACTTAACTCCAACTTGTTATTACTATTGTTCGGTTGATGACTTCCTTAAAAAGTAAAAGCATAAAAGGGGGGTTTTGTGCTTCCTAATAAAGTAAAAACAACTAACGAACTTGACATAGACACTTAAGAGCTTTTAATGTTGAGTTTTAATCAAGTAATCAAAGTAACTAGGGTTTACGTGTTCCCCACAGGTTCATAACTTTATAATTCTAGCTATAACAATTCTTTCCTAGTATCTTGCATGTAAAGTGATAAGTTATGTATTTCTAAATCCTTGGTCGGGCATCTAGAAAATCTCACTCCGCACCTTGGTCCGGCTACGTGTGTTGCTTTCCTAACCCTTATCCTTACCTCATATTAAGCATCGTATTCGATATTTGACTAAGTTATTACCTCATACCAATCAATACTAGCCTATTAGATAGTATACACTAAATCTATGTTAATAATTCTTTTCCTATTATCTACCTCCTTGGTCCGGCAAGTAGCATTAAGGCGAGTTCTAACGTTGATTATCCGTTAAAAAGACTTCTAAGCGAAAGAATTATTAATACATGCAAGACACGATTCTAGAATTGTTATTTTAGCTAGGGTTTATCTCATTATTTGCCTATGGTTCCCACAACCCTAGTTATAGAGTTTAGTTCCTCATAGCCATAAACACATTAATCAAATATATTAAACAAGAATTCATGTACTTACTTTAATGAGAAAGAATAAAGTCTGAAAATTTGCTCGATTAATCAACAAGAGTTACTTGTAAGAATCTCCAACAATCAAACACTCAGAAAAACAAAGTCTAATAATATGATGTTTAATCTCCAAGAGTCTAACCTCAAAAACGAGGTTTTTCGAACTATCTATAAAAAAAATAAAAACCTAATTAAACAAGGATTCTAATTACTGGAAATCATCCAAAACGCGGCTGGGTCGACGGACCACGTGACGGAACGTCGTGGTCATGACGGGCCGTCGTGGGCTCCGTCGCCCCATACTTGGTGCAATTCTTCTGCTGCTTTCTTCATTCCCCTCGACGGCAAGTGTGACGGACCGTCATAGGCACGACGGTCCGTCGAGGGTCTTCGTTACAAAATACTTCAACTCTTGGAATTTGGGTACTGGGATCACTTCTCTGATCTTCGCGATGAACCTGCAGGACGGACCGTCATATCCATGACGGACCGTCACAAGCTACGTAATCCCACACTTGGTCAGACTTCCCCATCTTCCTTCAGCAGCTTCTCTACGCTGCCACCTACGGACCGTCATAAGCTCCGTAGGTGGTCTCTTCTGCATTTTTTTGCTCAAAATCTCCGCATTCAGCTTTAGACAGATTTCCTGCAAAAGAAAGAAAAACTTATATCAAAATTAGCACAAAAAGGCTTTCGGACACACTAAACTTAAGGAAAAAGTATTAATTATACCGTGAAACCACGGTATATCAGTGATGTTTACAAAATATTTTCCCTTCATCAATACTCTAGATCATGAAATAATGTTATCCCCTAAGAAAAACATTCAAATTCATGCTTTGTTCTAATTCCTATAAACATTTCTCGCCTTTGAGGTGATATAAGTAGTAAAACTCAATTCCTACTGATAATTATCAGAATTTCAAAGATTATGCTAAAGGCTTGAGAGGAGTCCGTTAATGTGATTTAGAACTTTAATTTGAAATCCTACTTTCTTATTTATGTAAATCGTGTTGTTGAGCCATGATATAATATGCATTCAGATTCTTTTATAATCCTTCATTACATAGAGCGTTCATTAAGAACAAAAGTATGTGTCCAGATAAATATGATTGTTCTTTGTCTTTCATGAGTCAAGAAATTTGTTTAGGGTTTTCCTAAGGGTAAGACGACCATTTTAAATATTTTTATGTCAGTTAAATCATCACTCAACTGTATCAGCTTAGTAAAATCAGCATAACTCTCTACTTCTAACTCCGAATGACTCAAACTTAGTGGTATTAGAAAGAAGACTCAAATATTTTTAATTTGATAATTTATTGGTATTTCAACTTAACTTAGGGATTCTTGTGACCTTCATTCATCTCCAAATTTATTATCACACTAAACAACTGACCTTAACACCTAAACACAATAACAATCACATGATACGACCTCATACATTGTGAACATCTAATTTTTGACGTGTTTATTTTACTCCTATAATATATAGTAAGGTATTTTTATTTTATATAATTTTTTTTTTATTTTTGGGTTTTTTTATTATTTTATTGGCCCAAATTACCCAATTTTGTTTGAATTGGGCTGATTTAAATCAATTATGATGGCCCAATTGATTTTGACCCAGTTCGATAGAAATGGTCAAGATTAAACTTTAACCAATGATGATATTTTGATCCAATGGCTATGATTGGATCAAAAAAAAAATACAAAACTCTAAAAATTAATATTTTGTTATTTCGATTTTTATTTTTCTCCTTCCCTTTGCTCCCATGCTGCCGAGCGGCCACCACCATCGCCGCCACTGCCGCGCCGATCACCACCTTTTTGGTCGGAAAAATCTTCAAAAACTTACCATCTTTTCTTTTAACTCTACTCTACAAAAATCCACAAATCTTTTATCCATATCTATAGTAAAACTCCATATATCTAAGGAAAACGAAATATGAATCTTCACTTTTTTCCTTAGATTTATGAAGTTCTGATAATCCTTATCCTAAACCTTTTACATAAATGAGTTGATCTCTTCAACGAATATCATTTGATATAAATTTTCAGTCCAAAATCCATCATTAATTTTACGGCGACCTTCATTTACCTCGAATTTTTGTCAATCATTCAACCCCCCCCCCCCTCCAATCTATCCAAATTCATTCTTATCCTTTTTCATTTGACCATTTAAGTCATTTTATGTCGGATTTTGTATTTATTTTGTAAATTTTGTTTAAGTTTATCATGTTGATGTTGTTGCTTGAACTATTATTATTATATTATTTTTTAAATTTCGTTTTCATGTTTCTTTGTTTTTTTTTGCCTTGTTTTGTTGTGTTTGATCTTCAAAATAGTTTAGATATTTAGATTTTGTGTTAGTGGGTCAATTTGTTTGGGTCTTGATGAAATTGGCCAACATTTTGGGACTATTAAGCATTTTTCAGATGGACCATTAGCTATTATTCAATCAATGAATAAAAGAAATGGGTCATCTAATGTATGCACTGGCTCTTGAGTTTTCAAGAAGAGTTGGGGTTTAATGTTAACACCTATTTAAACTCCCTTCTTCTTTTGTTTGGGGGGCAAAAAAAAAGAGGGAAAAAAAGAAAGAACAAAAATTGCTAGAAAAATAAACATAAGAAATTTCTTCTTCTTTAAAAAATATTCCATCTTTGATGGTCATTGAAATTCAAATAAATTTGCTTCCACATTTTTGTTTGTCGTCAACTTTAGGTATTTTTTTACATTTCACATGTAAATTTTAATTTAAACATTTTCTTTTATGTTTTGATAAAGTTGTGGTATTAAATAGTTCTCTTATTTATTTAACTCTATTTTGATTCTTATGTGATTATGTTTACTACTATGTTATTTAGTTAGTATTTGTTTATTTATCTTAGTCTATTGTGATTCTTATAAGATTATGTTTATTACGATGTACATATTTATTGTTAATCGTGTTTAGTTTAAATTTTACCTCTTTATTAGTAAGTAGACTCTTGTTTTTTGTCAAAAAAATGAAAAAATATAACAATCACAATATCATAGGTTCTGGTTTTTAAAAAAAAATAAAAAAAAAATAGAAAATTTAAAACTTGATATTTTTACAAAAAAAGATTAATCTGGTCATTTTTGCAAAAATAAAAATCTGGTCATTTCTGCAAAAGTGTAAATCTGGTCATTTCTGCAAAAACAAATGTAAATCTGGTTATTTCAACAAAAAAAGGTAAATCTGGTTATTTGTATTAAAAAAATGTAAATCTGGTTATTTCTGCAAAAATGTAAATCTGGTTATTTCTCTGAAATAAATATATGAAATGACTATTAAAATAAAAATATAAATTTGACTAATGTGGCTTAATAATCTAACAATTAGATAAAATTTGTTATTTTTTGGAATCTTTTTTCAAATAAGTCAACGTGGTCTTTTGGTATAAAATAATTTTTTTTACAAAATTTGTTTTTTCTGAAATTTTATCAATATAAGAAAAAAAATTAAAATTAGTATAACACCAGTTTTAAAAGGGTGTTTATTTATTATTTTGTAAAAACATTATTTGTTTCTTTTGTTGTTATTGTCAAGTAGTAATACTTTAATGTTTATTTGTTTCTTTTGATAAAAAAATATATGAATAAGCTAAAACAAATAATTTTCTTGTCTATATGTTGCAATATGAGCATTTATTCATTTTTTTCATTGTTAAAAAAATTGAGTAATTAATTATCAGTTGTTTTTTACAAAAAAAAAATTAAATATCATCATGTGTTCGATTACGATCCATGGTGTGTATTCTCTTTCTAAAAAAGAAAAAAGAGGGTCTTGTGTGCGGTTACGCTCCAAGGCCAATCAATTTTTTTCAAAAAAAATTGTAATTAATAAAAAAATTCTCCTTTTTATCCAAAAAAATATTTGGGACAATGCCCAAGTACCCCCTCAAACTATGCCCAAAATCCCAGAGACACACTTATACTATACTAAGGTCTTATTAACCCGCTGAACTTATTTTATAAGTAGTTTTCTACCTCTTTTCAGCCTATGTGGCGCTAGTTTGAAAAAAAAATCAACCATCGTAGGACCCAAAAGATAGTGCCACGTAGGTCGAAAAGGGGCAAAAAATTATTTAAAAAATAAGTTCAGGAGGGTAATAGGACCTTAGTATAGTATAAGTGTGTCGCTGAGATTTCGAGCTAGGTTGAAGGGGTACTTGTGCATTATCCCAAAATATTTTAAACCAAATATAACATAATAAAGCGAAATTGCTAGAATCACGGGACTCGGAGTGTGTCTCATACCTTTCCTCCGATCGATAGAATTCCTTACCCAATAAGAGTTTTTTTTTAATTTAGGGATTACTGGGTGACTTGGAACACCTAAAAACTTCAATTTCAAGTGGCGACTCTACAAAAATATTTTTTTAAAAAAAACGTAATATACTCAATAATTGTAAAATAAATATGGAAGAATTGTGACAAATCTGGCGACTCTGCTAGTTTTAGAGTTCGAGCTTTGTACATTGACTAATTTTGGCTATTTGTTTTTATTTGGATAAATTTTATGTTTGTTGGATAATTGTGTTATTTTAATAATTCATTAGTTTGATATTGATATTCTTCTCTCGCACATCCGAGTCTCTGGAATTTTGTTATACGTTGTGTGTGCGGATACGCGGCACAAGGCTTCTATCTAGGATAAGTCAATGTGCGGTTACGCTCCTGATTCTAGGTTGTCAAACATGTTAGGTAGGGTTGGACCACCAATTAAGCTGAAATAGCTCTATTAACGATACGTTGACCCTCCCCGGCTCGAGTTGTTCTTTTGAGTAAGCCAGTCTAGGCACCTTTCATGAATGTTAAACCTTAAAAAATTGTCTGTCGTATTTTGTGTTCTTTTTTCCATCATGCGCATTTGGCCTAGAAAAATCTATGATAGTTATCTACTCTAGACCAAAATCATCATTTTATGTGTTATGTGAAAAATAATTGGTTCAGAAGGTCTTTAAATTATTAACCAGCTTCAAAATAGCTTGTGAGTTTTGTTTTTAAAAAAAAGTCGAAATAAAGGGTATTCATCCAAGGGGGCAAGTTTTTTTTATCAACTAAGAACACCTGATTTTCACTAAAAAGAGATATGTAGGCATTCCTTCTCGGGTTCAGTGTTTGTAAAAATGGGTGTTTTATCTTCTTTTCTATTTTTTCAAAAACTTATGTTTACTTTTCTTTCCTCCCTCGGTTAGAGTTTGTCATAAATCTTTAATTGGATTCTATAGTGTAGAAGGGAAGAAACTTCAGAATTCATGATCGTTGACACCATACCCAAAGATTTATGGATATAGTGGACAGACATGGTGAGTCATGAGCAAACAATAGTAAAGGAACACTTGGGGCATCTAGTGCATCTAATGGAGATTGACCCTGGAAGGAATATGATCGAGGCATTGATCCCTTTTTGGGATCCAAAAACTAATGTATTTCGATATTTCTGACTTTGAAATGACACCAACTTTGGAAAAAATTGTCGGCTTCATGGCGAAGGGGTCTAGTGTTCGAGGTGATGATCTTTGCAATAAAACACCCATAATTCCAAAACATTTTGATATCAAAAAGTTCCTAGAACTCCTCAAGATCAATCTAATATAGAAAGAGAGTTTCAAAATGGGTAGGTCTCACTTGAATTTCTATACCAGAGATACGGAAAAAGGATGGATTCAAAAACTATCTAAACCAGCTGAATAACCAAGGGGGTGATGAGGCTTCGAAGGCAAATGGATGTTTTGCCTTTATGGTCAAACTTTGGGGTTTATTGGTTTCCCCAAACGGGAAAAGCATATTGACATTTGTCCGGCTGGTGTGGTGAAGGCGTTGACAACAATGGAAAGTTCAACTATTATTCCTATGATCCTGGCAGATATGTTTAGTGCGTTGACTAAATGTTTAAGTGGGGAAATGTACTTTAAAGGTTGTAATATTTTGCTCCAAATATTATTTTGGAACACATTTATCACTATGATTGTGTGCCCAGGTTACTCCAGACTGGTGTAATTACGCTTCCTACGATAAGGAAAGGGAAGCCAAAATTGATTTTCCAAAAGGAATCATAGCATGTGAAGACAAACTTTTGGTGATCACATCTGATGAAATAGTGTGGAATTATGACTGGTTCCCAGCTAAGGATATCATTTGCATGTCTAGTGGTATCTCATTTTTCGTGTTGATTGGTTTAGAGGTGTTCAACTCTATGCCCCTTTTCGGGTTATGCGCAAGCTTGCCAGAGTTCATGAAATCCCGCCCAATGATAATATGAGTAGGTTTGCATATGACATTCCACCAGGTTTTGCCTTTAATAACAAAGATATTATGAAGATTTGGTACTGGAGTATAAATTTTAAGCTAAGTGAAATTGTTGTGGAGCAAGATAAAAGAGACGTGGTTAGGTTGTTCTTATGTACTTATCGTTGTTTTGTGATCCAATGACATTTGGTGACACTCCCAAAGGATCCAGCAGAAAAAGAAGAGATCAACGCATTATAAGAAACTTGGAAAAAGAATTAGAGAAGGGCAAAGCAACCATTCTCCGGCAAGAAGTTCAGATCCAAAGAGGAAGAAATCACCAGTTAGAATTGCAAGATATGGAAGGAGAATCGAAGCATGCAGAGGGTAGATTAGCCCGGTTAGAGGAAGAATAGGTTAGTAGAATCCATATAGCATGACAGATAAAAAAGGAGTAGAGTTTTGATATCTCTCTATTGAAGAGGGACTTAGTGGCATCCGAAGAGGTCATGCATTATCAAAAGGGAGAAATTCACCAGTACAAGGAGAAATTTGAGAAAGAAAGGTCATGTTTGATGTATCAGTTAAAAGAATGTAAAATAAAAATAAGCCATTGTGTTGATATCAAAGAGGGGCAAAGACAAATGATCATTGAGGGAGAAACACTTCGGTAGAAACTTGAAGCAGCAGAAGGGCGAGAGGCTCTCTTGAGGAACAATCTTGGTGATAATCAGACTTGGATAAATGACTATCATCAAAGCATGGGAAAGGCTAGGCGTCAAGTTCATCAACTAGCAGAGAAAAACTTCTATATTATTAAAAATCATCGTCGTATGAATAATCAAGAAGTTGCAAGGACCATTGTTCCCTACCTGCCGAAGGTGTTGCTGAATTTGTATAAGACTTTGGGAGGAAAAAAAAGGCCCCAGGAAAGTAATGAGGATTGAAGAGAAGTTTATTTTTTGTTTTTTTGTTTGTTTCGTTTTGTTTTGTTGAAATACTTGGTGTTTTAGTCTAAAAATTGGTGTTCAAGGATATTATGTTGATCCAGGTTGTGTTTAAACCCATTGATTTTGTCGTTTTGGTTGACGTTTTTGGCAAATGAATGAAAGGGTTTTCTTTCTTGCTATTCCAAATTAATCTTGTTGAGTTGTCTAAATTTCTGAACTACCTAATGATCTGATTCGTGTGGCGACATGATACGTACACAACCTCCAAAGAGTCCGATAAGTATTTATTTTTAAAACTTTTTCTTTTTCCAAAAAAAGGACAATAAGCAAAGCAAAGTTTGGATGAGACAATGGCCTTCTGAACCCATGTTACTATGTGATTAACAAATGTGTGATTGATTTATAAAATTGTCTAACCCCTACCAAGTTTGTTCATTTCACTTCAACTTTAGTTAGCTTTCGGTAGTTGGTTTGTGGTAAACTAGCAGAATACCCGTACTTTACCAGGTCTAAGGTAAGAGTGTCAATGACAACCAATAATAAAACTGTGGTGAACCCAGTAGATACTCCAATTGATTCAACAATAAGAGAGACAGCCACTATTGAAGAAAATCGGACATTGAGACATATTATGGTACAGTTGTTGCAAGCCTAGGCCAATGGACAAGAACCACCAACGTCTATTCCTGGTTTTCCTGAGTTCACTATTATCTGATCTTCATCTTCTCAAGTCCCAATATCAGACCTATTCTTCCCTCCAAGGTATGGTCCATTTGATAATTGTAGGGGTGGGCCATCAACAACACGCCCTCAAGGCATGTCATTCAGGAATAATACCATTGTCACAACAGCTGCACCGGTCTACACTCTCCCAAAACCAACTGTTACGCAGAGAGAAACTCAAAAGGGAAAATTTACCACTCGTCCAGAAATATACTATACTCCTGGTATAACATTTTGGGGCCCTAACACTCTAAAATTCGGCTACCCCATTGATGTGGAGAGGCCCACTCAAGTCTCAAAGCAAGAAGAAATGTTAAAATTAAAAAGCATCGAGCAATACATGAAGAGCATCCATGGGTTAAGAGGGCACAAAAGTGTCTAACTAAAGGACTTGTGTATGTTCCCAAATGTCCACCTGCCACCTGGGTACAAAACCCCTAAGTTCGATAAGTATGATGGGCACGCTGATCTCATATGACACCTTAAGAGATACTGCAATCAACGTCGGGGTCTAGGGGGTAAAGAAGAATTACTCATGGCATATTTTTGTGAGAGCCTTACTGGTGTCGCTTCAGAATGGTATAGACCAAAAGATTTCCCATTGGCACATATGGGATGATATAGCTCGAGATTTTTTTAGACAATTTAAGTATAACATCGACATTATGCTGGATCGCAATACACTCTCCAATATAAGAAAGAAGCCAAGTGAAAGATTTAGAGAATATGTTATCAAATGGAGGGAACAAGCATCCCGAGTTAAGAAACCGTTAAATGAGCAAGAATTGGTTGATATCATCATAGAGGCTCAAGATCTTGACTACTTTTACCACCTCACAGCTGCAATGAGAAGACCATTTCACATAGCAATCAAAATTGGGGAAATGGTCGAAAGTGGTCTCAAAAGAGGAAGGATCGTGATCCAGACAACAGTCAAAGCTACCACACAGGACATTCAATGTGGTTCAACAAGTTTTGGAAATCGTAAAAGAAAAGAGGAAGTTGGTTCGCTAGCATCGGAGTCAAGGGGCGTTCACAGGAATTCTAGTTTTCCTCACCACCAGTTCAGGGACAAACTAGATATCCTCGGCATTCCTAACCTTATGGCCCTCAATATACGGTACCTCCATCTCCGTACATGGTCTTTAATGCTTAGTCATATGTGCATCTTCCCAGTCGCCCATATTTTCGTGCCCCAACTCAAGGAAACCTTTGCCCACAATGACCGCCCTATCAGGTCCCTTATCAACTTCCTCCTACGTAAAATTATATTCAAGAGAAACACAAAAAAAGAAATTCACTCCATTGGGAGATTCGTACTCCAGCTTGTTTCAAAAGTTGAGAAAGATAGGAGTGATTAAGTGTATCCCACCATATCGTCTGAATCCAAATGCTCCAGTTTTCCAAGTCAATGAAAGATGTGAGTACAATTCAGGGGCCCCAGGACACACCACTGATAATTATTGTACCTTGAATGGGGTGATACAGAAGCTAATCGATCATGGAGTTGTTGTTGTGACAAATGATCAAAACACTCCTAATGTGGCCAATAACCCACTTCCAACTCAAAACAACTTAGTGGGGTATGGTTTGTGATGATCAAGAGAACAAACTCCTTGGAAAAATGGAAAAGTTTTTTAGGATGATTAGAGAGGAAGTCGAGTTGATAAAGAGTTTAGAACCAGCTGCATCTCTAAGTGTGGAAGGTGTCAATCTTAACACCACGTTTTGTGCATCCCGAGGGTTTCGAAGGGGATTGAAGTTTGTGTGGCTATGCCAAAGTTGTATGTATCAAAAGGTTTTTCATTAACAAAACAGGACCAAAGTTGCTTGACCAAGTTGAAAGATCCTATCTTTGTTAATCCTGTCCAACATCTTCCGGTTATTGATTCAAAGGTTGTCCTTTCCAACTATAACAAAATCATAGTGGTTTATCGAGGAAAGGAGATTGTCGAAGAAGTTAATGAAGTAGGAGGTTTGACACGTTTCGGAAGATGTTATTCTCCATAAGAATTAAGAAAATGGAAGATGATTCAAAATATCCAAGTACCACTAAATAAAGCAGTAACTCCGGGAGAAGATGAAAATTTTCTAAAAAAATTTAAGGTTCCAGATTACTCTATTGTGGAATAATTGAAGAAGATCCCCGCACAGATTTAACTGTTGTCTCTACTTTTGCACTCAGAAGAACATCGTCGTGTGTTGAATAAGGTTTTGAATAAAAAACATGTATCGAATGAGACCACAGTAAAATAGTTGGAGAAAATGGTCAATCACGTCTTGAAGTCAAACACATCACTTTCACTAATGATGAGTTGCCCAAGGAAGGAGCTGAACATAAAAGAGCTTTGCTTCTTCCAGTGAAATGTGAAAGGTACTATGTAAAGAGGGTCATGATAGATGGAAGATCAGGTGTACATATGTCCTCTTTCTATGCTGCAAACCCTGAAAGTTAACCTTGACAGAATTTGCTGCACCAATGTATTTGTGCGAGATTATGATGGTTCAAGGATGGATACCATTATCAAGTTAAACATGACAATAGGGCCAGTGGACTTTATGATTGTGTTCAAAGTAATGAATATGGAAACATCTTATAATTTTTATACTAGGAAGGTCATGGATCCACATGGCTCGGGCTGTCCCATCAACTCAACATCAAGTTGTCAAGTTTAAATACAACCATCAGAAAATCATTGTTCATGAAGAAGATGATTCACCTATTTATAGAGATCCATCCATCCCATACATTGAGGCAAAAGAAGGATGTGATTCAGTTGTTTACCAATCTTTTGTGGTCATATCAATCGATCGCTTTAAAGAAGGAGAACCTATCATCTAATCATATCTCTCTTCTTCCGCTTCAATGGCAGAAACGACAATGCTCAGATATAGTTATCAACCCGATAAAGGTTTGGGAGTATGTTCACAAGAAATCGTGGATCCCATTACTCTCTTAGGAAACCAAGGCCCCTCTTGACTCGGATACAAACAAAGCAAGATAAATGGAGATAAGGCTAAAAACTACAAAAGGAATGATTGGGCGTTTCCGCAACCGATTCCCCATATTTCTCATTCTTTCATCAAACCTGAGGGTTCTAAAATGAAAGATTCATTCACTCTTGAAGACATTGAAGAAGCCATTGAGGATGTCTAGTCAGTTGTTTTGTGAAGTAAATATGCGCCAAATTGGTTAAGGAACAAGTCATGCCGATGTTCAGCTCGTGAGCTCAGGTGTTGAGCTAAGCAATTGTGAAGTCACTATTTTCCACATAAGGAAGGAGTCGCGGTAGTTTGTTTTGCTACTCTTTTTGTATTTTGTTATTGTCAGGGTTGTGATCCGAATGTTTCAAAGTATTTTGTATTTGTGTCAACCCTTCTGTCCTGTTTTTCCGATTTCCATGAAATGAATTCCAGTTTCATAGTAAATTTTATCTCTTTCCCTCCCATAATTCTTATTCTCTATTTTTCAGTTCTGTAAATGTCGGCTTTGAAACATGACATGCATGCGGAATTAACTTATAAATTTCAAAGAGTTGTTTATTCTTTAATCACCAAGTGAAGAGGTTGAATATGACGAAGACGAGGCTTTTAGGGAAATTAATAGGGAGCTGGAATAGTTTGACCACAAACCTAAGCCTAATCTTAGTGAAACTGAGACAATCAATTTGGAAAGTACTGAGGATGTTAAGGAAATAAAAATAAGTCTACATATCAATCAAGAAATTAGAAAGTCCATAATACAACTTTTGTTTGATTATAAAGATGTGTTTGCTTGGTCTTATGATGACATGCCAGGTTTGAGTGTTGATTTAGTAGTTCACAAGTTGCCCACTCATCCTGATTTTCCATCCGTCCAACAGAAAAGAAGGAAATTCAAACCGGATGTGAGTGAAAAAATCAAGAAGGAAATGATGAAACAACTGATGTGAATGTGATCCAAGATATTCGTTACACTACTTGGTTGGAAAAGGACGGAAAGACAAGAGTTAGTGTTGACTATCGGGATTTGAATAAGTTAGTCCAAAGGATAACATTTCCTTGCCTAATATCCACATTCTAGTTGATAATTATTCAAAACACGAGATTCAATCTTTTGTGGACTATTATGTGGGGTATCACCAAATCTTGATAGATGAAGAGGACGCTGAGAAAACTACTTTCACCACTCTATGGGGAACCTATTGCTACAGAGTCATGTCGTTTGGTCTTTAAAATGCCGGGGAAACATACATGAGAGATTTGACCACCATGTTTCATGATATGATGCATAAAGAAGTTGAAGTATACGTCGACGACGTAATAATAAAGTCTAAAACACAAGCTGATCTTGTGTAAGATCTGAGAAAATTCTTAGAAAGTGTGCAAAGATATGATCTCAAGCTTGATCCAGCAAAATGTGCATTTGGAGTTCAATCTGGAAATTTCTGGGTTTGTTGTCAGTAAAAGGGGAATTGAATTTAATCCTTCCAAAATAAGAGAAATTCGAAATTTTCCACCCACGAAAAAAAAAGTGAAGTCATGAGTCTACTTTGGAGGTTGAACTACATCAGTAGGTTTATTGCACAACTCACAACCTCTTGTGAGCCTGTTTTCAAACTTTTGAAGAAGGATGTTGTTGTTAGATGGACAGAATACAGTTAATGAGCTTTTGTAAACATCAAGGAGTATTTATTTAACCCTTCCGTGTTGTTCCCGCTTGAACCTGATAGGCCTCTCTTTCAATTCAATATCTTTCAATGACAGACAATGCCTTTGGGTATGTTCTCAGGTAACACGATTCCACAGGTAGGAAGGAGCACGCTATATACTACTTGAGCAAGAAATTTCACTAGTTATGTGATCAAGTACACCCTTTTGGAAAGAACGTGTTGCACCCTAACTTGGGTAGCTCAAAAGTTAAGACATTACCTCTTGTCCTTCACAACTTACTTCATATCGAGGATGGATTCTTTGAAGTGCATCTTTCAAAAGCCAATGCCAAATGGAAGACTCGCGAAATGGAAAATTTTTCTTACTGAATTCGACATTATATATGTCACTCGCATCGCAATGAAAGCTCAAGCTCTGGCAGACCACTTGGCAGAGAACTCAGTCGATGATAACTACGAACCATTTGATACATATTTTCCAGATGAAGAGATTAAATCAATTGAGGAAGTATGTTCAGATGGAAATCGGTCCTGGCAATTGTACTCTGATATAGCAATCAACGCAAAAGGCACAGGGATTCGGTCAATTCTAATATAGCCCACAGGGCAACAATACCCTGCAACAGCTCGACTTCGTTTCTGTTGTACAGATAATACGACTGAGTATGAAGCTTGTATCATGGTTCTACATATGGCAATAGATTTGGGTGTGCAAGAATTGATTGTGTTGGGATATTTTGATTTTCTTTTTCGACAAGCTCAAGGTGAATGAAAACTCGAGACCTCAAGATTCTTCCATACAGACAATGTGTTGAAGATCTTAGAAAAAGGTATAGGTCAATAGAGTTTAGATGCATCCCCAGGTTTCATAATTTATTGGCTAATGCCTTGGCTAATTTTGCCCCAATGCTTCCATATCCAGGAAACACTTACATCACCCCATTGGAGATTCAAGTTCGGGACCAACATGGACATTCTAATAAAATGGAAGCAGAACAAGATGCTGATCCATGGTCTCATACATCAAAAAAAAAAATTTGAAGACATGGAGATGCCCCGAACATGCTAATGGAAGCCAAAAAAGAACTATTAGACGTCTGCCTAATGGTTTCCTTTTGAATGGGGATGTTTTGTATAAAAGAACTCCAAATTTGAACTTATTGATATGTGTGGATGCTGAAGAAGCTGAGAAGGTCATGAATGAAGTGCACGTTGGGGTATGAGGACCACACATTAACGGATATGTCCTTGCCAAAGATATACTCCAAGCGGGGTATTATTGTCTTGCCATGGAAAGGGATTGCTTTCGCTTTGTGAAAAAATGTCATTAATGTCAAATTCATGGTGATCTCATTTATTAACCTCATTCAGATTTGCACCCCATGGTTGCTCCTTGGACCTTTGTTTCATGGGGAATGGATGTCATCATATCGATTGAGCCAAAAGCCTCAATGGACATCAATTTATTTTGGTCGCAATTGATTACTTCACCAAATGTATGGAGGCGATCACTTTCAAAGCAGTCACTAAGAAGGAGGTCGTGGATTTTATCCATTTAAATGTCATTTATCGATTTGGTATCCCAAGAGCTATTATCACAGATAATGCTACAAACTTCAATACTAATCTGATAAAGGAGGTGTCCGAGCGGTCCAAAATTGTGCACCACAATTCTACTCCATAACGAATAAAAGCCAACGGAGCTGTGGAGGCAGCCAACAAGAATATCAAAAAGATTCTCAAAAAGATGGTTCAAGGCACTAGACAATGGCATGAGAAGCTGCCTTTTGCACTTTTAGGATATCACACAACAGTGCGCACCTCGATTGGTGCAACTCCTTATTTGCAGGTGTATGGAACTGAGGCTGTCATTCCAGCGCAAGTCAAAATTCCATCTCTTCAAATTATTGTCGAGGATGAAATTGAAGATACTGAATGGGTCAAAACCCGACTAGATAAACTCGCATTAATAGACAAGAAATCATTGACGGCTATTTGTTTTAGTCAACTTTATTAGCAAAGGATGGCAGCATACAAAAAAGGTGCACCCTAGACACTTTGAAGTAGGTCAATTGGTCTTAAAGCGCATTCTCCCGCACCAAGAAAAAGCAAAGGGAAACTTTTCCCAAAATTGGCAAGGTTCATATCTTATCAAGGAAGTATTGTCCAAAGGAGCCATGCAGCTCACTAATGTTGAACGAAAAATCACAAGCATAATTATTAATGTCGATGTAATCAAAAGATACTACATTTAACGCGTTCTAAGATACTGCGACAAGTTTGGGATTGAAAGAAAAGATGCACCTCTTCCAAAAAAATCTTCTCATTTAAAATTTTAACAAGGTTGGACCTGATTCCGAAAGGATACGTAGGCAACCCTTTGGGGTTCGGTCATACCAAAAAAATAGTCTTCCAATATTTATAGAAAACTGGGGCATTTTTTTTGATAGAATAATGTCAGATTGTAATTCTATTTATTATGCAACCTATGTTTTAATAAACTCTAAGAATGATGTTGATCATAAAAAAATGAGTGAGTCTTATCGATGAAAACCTTCATAGGAACCATAAGACGACAAAGAAAAAGATATTATAGGTAAAAATCCTATAGACACCTTAAGATAAAAGTTGAAACATGATTGAAAGAAATCTGCAAGATGACCATTTCTCGACACCTCTGCATGAAGGGCACATAGATCAATTGACGATAAATCAGATTTTGAGAACTAAAGAACCCAAACGGATCAGGGGTCAAGTCCAAAGTGTATGTCATGGTTCAATCAAAGTCAACATATCCCTCTAAATAAGTTCTCTTTCTCATTTTTCTTTAAAAAGGAATGTCCTTCCTTAAGTTTATAGTCTTGTTGATCTAATCTTTCATACTCATAAGTTTGATATTTTTCTAGTCTTTTCAATATAATCTCTTGACGAAATAAAGTAAAGATTGCAAAGCTTACTACGGGTTCCCAAAAGTAAAGTTGAGTATTTGAGTTGACATGCCATTGATCAAAGACTAAAAACACCTTAGATCTTTGCTAACAATTCGTGAAGAAATAAGATTAGTCACTAAAGTATCATTCTTTGGGACGTCAGTCGCACTATGATATTTGGTTGTACCGAAAAGATCAAGGCCCTGAATTGACAAAGAGGAAACTTCAAAGGTTGGTCAACCAAGGATTTGGAGTAAAGTTGGAGAAATTGGTCGGGAGTATGGTCAAATCGTTGGAGCATCAAGGCCACAAACCAACCACTGCTTCAAACTAACAATTTTCTCTTTCATTTGCTCAACACAATAAGGAAAGAAATGCAAGATTTCAAAGAAAACATCACAAAAACAAAGTTTTCCAAAGTCTTCAAATGTCTGGTGTTTCATCTCATGCTACTCACATTCTTGCCTCTCAATGCAAGAGCTTCGGGCAATACTCTTCAATCTGAATTTCGTGCAATACTCACACATCTTTTTATTCATAGGTAAATGCACCATCATTTGTTCATGTGAAATACTCACCAATCTGAATTTTGTGCAATGCGCACCAACTCTGAATTCATGTGCAATACGCACCAATCTAAATTTCATGCAACACGCACATATCCTTTATTCATGGGCAATATGCATCATTCTTTGTTCATGTGCAATATGCACCTGTCTGAATTTCGTGCAATACACACCTATCTAAATTTCGTGCAACACGCACACATCCTTTATTCATGGGCAATATGCGCTATCCTTTGTTCATGTGCAATGCATACCTGTCTGAATTTCATGCAATACGCACCAATCTGAATTTTGTGCAATATGCACACATCCTTTATTCATGGGTAATATGTATCATCCTTTGTTCATGTGCAATATGCATCAATCTGAATACCGTGCAATACACACCAAGTTGAATTCATATGCAATACGCATCAATCTGAATTCTGTGCAAGATGAACATGTCCTTTATTCATGGGCAATATGCACCATCCTTTGTTCGTGCAATATGCACCAATTTTGAATTCATGTGTAATACACATCAATTTGAATTATATGCAATACTCACACATACTTTGTTAATGGTCAATACGCATCATCCTTTGTGCATAAGCAATATGCACCACTCTGAATTCCATGCAATACGCATCAATCTGAATTTATGTGCACTGCACCAGTCCTTATTCACATGCAATATAGATCAATTCTCTTTTCATGGGAAATACATACCATATGCATATCTTGGGCAATACGCAACAACATTCATGGGTTATACGCACCATGCTCACATTTTTGGGGATACACCCAATCTAAGGACAATCTACAAAGACAATGTGTCTTATTTAAAATTCTCAGGGAAACACAACTCACTTCTTATATTCATTCTAGGGTTACTTCCTAGTTCAAAATTCTCATGTGTTTTTTCTTCTTCTCTAAAGGAAACACATTCTTCATAGGTTCTTCATTTTGTGATCTTGAGTTTTGAGTTTCAACAACAGAATCAAGTTAAAACATGCACTTAATGATGATTCACCAGCCGCCAAGAGAACATGAAGATCAATCTCAAAGATAATGCACAGAGCAAGTGAAAGATCAAGACAAGATCCTAAGAAGACAAATCAATTAGGGATCATGTAACATTTATAATGTACAGAGACATAGTTCTCTAGTTATTGTTACTATAGGCAGTAGATGATGACAAGTAATATGAAGTAATCTTTTGACCACCATTTCTAATAGTTTCGGTCATCAAAGTTTCTCGAACTACACTGATCTAATTTTCTTTTAATCAAGGATATCTAGGTAATTTCTGAAACAAGGTTCGATCATTTTTTCCAAATAGCTTCATCACAGTTTGAAGCAGTCAAAATTTAGTCATTTCGTTCACTTTGATTGCTTGAAAGCCTTCATGTTTCCAAGCAAAGAGCGACATGATGTGAACACCTAATTTTTGACGTGTTTATTTTACTCCTATAATATATAGTAAGGTATTTTTATTTTCTATTTATTTTTTTATTTGGGTTTTTGGGTTTTTTGTTTTTATTATTTTAATGGTCCAAATGACCCAATTTTGTTTGAATTGGGCTGATTTAGATCAATTCTGATGGTCCAATTGATTTTGGCCGGTCCAATAGAAATGGTCAAGATTGAATCTAGACCATTGATAATATTTTGATTCAAGGGCTATTATTGGACCCAAACAAAAATAAAAAACACCAAAAATTAACATTCTTTTTATTTTGATTTTAATTTTCTTCTTCTCTTTGCTCTCATGCCGCCGGCTGCCACCACCTTTTCGGCTGGAAAAATCTTCAAAAATTTACCATATTTTCCTTTCACCCTCCTCTACACAAATCCACAAACCTTTCATCCATATCTGTATCCAAATTCAGTAGATCTAAGGAAAACCAAATTGAATCTTTACTTTTTTCCTTAGATTTATGAAGTTCCAATCATTCACATCCCAAACCCTTGAATGAGTAGAGATCTTCAAGGTCTATCATTTGATATAAATTTGAAGTACAAAATTCATCAAAAAAAAAACAAGCCCAAGCTAGTTGATCATAAAAGAAAGTTGACGCCGAAAGACATACAAGTTGATGTTAGACTCGAACTTGGCGTAGATGTATCCTACTTAACAGACTCATATAGAAATAGAAAAAATGACGAAAAAATTATAACGCATAAAATCCAAAATTCAACATATTTTTTTTATTTCGAAAACAAAATCTTATGAAATCCCGTAAAATAAAAGATGATTACGCAAAATACCTTTATGTATTGAGAGATTTCTTGAATTAATCGATAGATTTGAACAAATTGATATGAACGTGAATAATTATTTCTTCTTCAACAATGAAAGAAAATAATGGTGAAAATGGTAAAAGAGAAAAAAAAAACTGAAAATCTTAAAGATAAAAATAAATTTAATGGTATTAAAGTTTAAAAGAAGTATAAATGGATAGTGAATATATTTAATGTTGGATGTTTTGAGAAATAAAAGGAAAGACAAATAATAGTATTTAAAAATTATTTTTAACATATTGAAATTTTGACATTTTCATTAAATATTTTAAAGTGTACATAATTTTACTAATTAAGTTAGAAATTGTGACTACTTTACTAATTTTTCCTACAAATTATTTTAAAAATATTGACATTTGACTAAATATTTTGAAGTATAGAAATTTTACTAATTAAGTTAGAATTTGTGACTACTTTGTCATTATTTTAGTATTTAATAGGGTATAGTGTCAACACTATCAATATTTAGTAATAATGTCAAAATTTTACCTTATAATGTATTTTAATTATATTTTAATTATTTTTTTTAGTTAAAACGAATACATAATTTATATAACAAACTGGAGCTATTTAGGGGAATATAAAGTATATAAAAAGTAACAGATACTTAAAACTCTCTACATTAGTTACAATTTTCTCCAAATCTGAAAAATATATATGCCCATTATTCATGATGTTCATCCAAAAAAAATTCTTGCGAGGTTTATGATTTGGAGAATAAACTGGGTAAACGATTTGTGGAAAATAAACACAAACAAAAAGTCGAAATGAGGTATGTTTTAGTTAATTAATCCTTATATGTTTTGTATATGATTGTGATTTGATGTGATTTTGTTAGTATAATAATTATTCGTATGTATTTGCACTTTGAATTTTTATATAGTTTGATTAATGCAATTATCTTTATCTTTTGTACTGATATATATAAATAGTATTCTGATTTGAAATTGTTTTTTTAACTTTTGTTAAAAAAACTATATATCCAACAGAATACGTATTTGATGCATCAATTGTTTAGACAAGGAATAATGTTCAAATCGTTTATTTGAATTACTATTGTAACTTTATAATTTTGTATTCTTGATACAAATTAATGGTAATGTCATTATTTTCGTATCTAGCATTGACTATGTGATTTATTATTTTTTTTTACTACAAAGCATATATGGGGAGCATTAGTTTTATAATAAAGCATTCTAGACATTGGACTGAAGATAATTGTTATGTTGATTACACGAATGAGGCAATTATGATTAAAGAATATTCATCGTATAAAGATTTAGTTGATGAAGTTGCTAATCAGATTGGGTTAGATTTGAGGTATAACAGATTGAAAGTTAAGTATAAAATAGAAGGTAGCATTGCACCTTTTGAAATACACAACGATATGGGAATGAGAGTATATGTCTCATTGAAGAAAGAAGCTCGAGAATTCGCAAAGTACCCCATTTGTCTAACCGTATTTGTGAACGATCGTCATATAAATTGTAGAAATCAGTATGAAGAAGATATTGGCATGTGTAGTATAAACAAAGGAAAAACTACCGATAACCAAGCATTAGTTATTAGTGCACCATTAATTAGTACTGAGTTAAGTAACCCTATTATCTGCAATATGAATCATAAAGAAGTCATTGAGGATCAAGTTTATAAGAATAAACGTACTTTGAAAGCTGTGATGATGAAATATGTCATTGATAATAGATTTCAGTGGAAGACACAAAGATCAAGTGTAGTAAGGTATTTTGTATTTTTATAGAATTTATCTTTTGTTCTTATAGTAATTATTGCATATAATATCATGTATTAATTTGATTTGTTTATTTTCTTTTATTATTCGTGCAGTTATACACTTGTTTATGTTTCTGAAAATTGTGGTTGGATAATGAAGGCTTCAAACATCAATAAATCGGGAATGTTTAGAATTATAAAGTTTGTAAATGAGCATACATGTCCATTAAAAACTAAAGTGTATAGTCAGAGACAAGCAACAAGCAGTCTTGTTGGAAGGATAATAAAGCCCAAGCTAGTTGATTATAAAAGAAAGTTGACGCCGAAAGACATACATGTTGATGTTAGACTCGAACTTGGCATAGATGTATCCTACTTAACAAACTCATATTAAAGTCGAAAAAAAATACATACAATCAAAAATTCAACATAATTTTGTATTTCGAAAACAAAATGTTATGAAATCTCGTAAAATAAAAGATGATTATGAAAATACCTTTATGTATTGGGAGATTTCTTGAATTAATCGATAGATTTGAACAAATTGATTTGAACTTGAATAATTAGTTCTTCTTCAACAATGAAAGAAAAAAATGGTGAAAATGGTAAAAGACAAAAAAAAAACTAAAAATCCTAAAGATGGAAATAAATTTAATGGTATTAATGTCTAAAAGAAGTGTAAATGGATAGTGAATATATTTAATGTTGGACTGTTTTGAGAAATAAAAGGATAAACAAATAATAGTATTGAAAAATTATTTTTAAAATATTGACATTTTGATTAAATATTTTAAAGTGTAGATATTTTTACTAATTAAGTTAGAAATTGTGACTACTTCACTAATTTTTCCTACAAATTATTTTTAAAATATTGACATTTGCCTTAATATTTTAAAGTGTATAAATTTTACTAATTAAGTTAAAAATTGTCACTACTTTGTCATTATTTTAGTATTTAATAGGGTATAGTGTCAACACTTTCAATATTTAGTGATAATGTCAAAATTTTACCTTATTATGTATTTTAATTATATTTTAATTATTTTAATAAAAAAGAATACATAATTTATATAACAAACTACAGCTATTAAGGAGAGTATAAAATTTACAAAAAGTAACGGATGCTTACAACTCTCTACATTGGTTACAATTTTGTTGATGAAGTTGCTAATCAGATTGGGGTAGATTTGAGGTATAACAGATTGAAACTTAAGTATAAAATAGAAGGTAGCATTGCACCTTTGAAAATGCAGAACGATATGGGAATGAGAGTATATGTCTCAATGAAGAAAGAAGCTTGAGAATTCGCAAAGTACCCCATTTGTGTAACTTTATTTGTTAACGATCGTCATATAAATTGTAGAAATCAGTATGAAGAAGATATTGGCATGTGTAGTATAAACGGAGGAAGTACTACTGATAACCAAGCATTAGTTATTAGTGTACCATTAATCAGTACTGAGTTAAGTAATTCTATTATCTACAATATAAATCATAAAAAAGTCATTGAGGATCAAGTTTATAAGAATAAACGTACTTTGAAAGTTGTGATGATGAAATATGTCATTTATAATAGATTTCAGTGGAAGACAGAAAGATCAAGTGTAGTAAGGTATTTTGTATTTATATAGAATTTATTTTTTGTTGTAATAGTAATTATTCCATATAATATCATGTATTAATTTGTTTTGTTTATTTTCTTTCATAACTCGTGCAGTTATACACTTGTTTGTGTATCTGAAAATTGTGGATGGATAATAAAGGCTTCAAACATCAATAAATCGGGAATGTTTAGAATTAGAAAGTTTGTAGATGAGCATGCATGTCCATTAAAAGATAAAGTGTATAGTCAGAGACAAGCAACAAGCAGTTTTGTTAAACGTATAATAAACCCCAAGCTAGTTGATCATAAAAGAAAGTTGACGCCGAAAAACATACAAGTTGATGTTAGACTCGAACTTGGCGTAGATGTATCCTAGTTAAAAAACTCATATAATAATCGAAAAAAAGACGAAAAAATTGTAATAAATAAAATCAAAAATTCAACATAATTTTTTATTTCGAAAACAAAATGTGACGACCCTTTTGGTCGTTTTGAGAGTTAAAGCCTTGTGTTTCGTAAAATATTTTTCGTTATATTCTAAATGGGTATTTTGAACTATTACATAATAACAATTATAAAATTAATGGGGTAGTTTCACTAATTTATATAGTTAGTGGTTAAGAAAATAATATTAAAATAAATAATGGCTCACTTTTATCAAATTGAACAGTTGATTATATGATAATTAGGGTAGAAGTTGGTCTTTAGAAAAAAAGAAGAAAATAAAAGAAAAAGGGGCTTGACGGTGAGGAACAAACAACAACGGAGAATGGATGATTAAGATTGTAAAGGTTCGGAAACATCGAGGAAAAGGAAAATATTTGGAGAAGTAGCTTTCTTAACTTCAATTCTTCGGTGGAGGTAGGTTATGGTGTATGCTATTTGATAGTAAACTCTTAATAGTGATTGATATGCCTCGAATGATATTGTGAAGTTCTCTATGCACTTGACTGTGTGATTGTGTGATTTGGTTGTGTGGTTTGTGATTGGTCTGAAATCCTGAGACTTTATAATTTATATTCTCTAATCCTATCTATCGAAGTGATGTCTTGAATAAAGAAGGCTTGATGAAAATAATATAACAATGAATTGAAAGCGGTAATAATAAAGGATAATTTAAAAGTATAATTGGATCGGAGTGTCACGTTTCGACATGGTATTCTTGGATCAGAGTGTCACGTTCCGACACGGTATTCTTGGAACGAAGTGTCACGTTCCGACATGGTATTCTTGGATCGGAGTGTCATGTTCCGACACGGTATTCTTGGATCGGAGTGTCACATTCCGACACGGTATTCTTGGATCGGAGTGTCACGTTCCGACACGGTATTCTTGGATTGGAGTGTCACGTTCCGACACGGTATTCTTGGATTGGAGTGTCACGTTCCGACACGATAATATTAAAGGAAAAATATGTTGAATTAATGGAAGGTACTCAATCTCAAAGAACTCAACTCCCAAAATGGTTTGGTTTGGAGGCATGAGTCATTATTTGTGATCTTGATATCATTGACTTATTACGAGTTTACTTTAATGTTGTTGATACTTGTTCATGTTGTTTGGTGTTTATCACCTGTTAAGTGCTATAGTTGAGTTCATACTATTATTTATTGTATATTAGTTACTATTTTGGGTTGACCGATGGTACTTACTCAGTATATGTTGCCTCGTATTGAGCCCTACTTGTTTTATTCTTTGTTTTCCTTTTATGAAATGCAGCAAGTGTACCTATGACTTCTGATTTCCCTCAGCTCTAGCCAACCTCCCGCATATCAAGTTCAAGGGTGCGCTATCTATTCAAGCTCGTGTTGAATTGTCTCGGTCATGACATGATGTCCTACACTTTCGGACACATACCATTTTATTCTTTTATGTTAGTGTGTTCGATATTCTTAGACTTAATATTGGAGATTAGATGTCCTTGATGTGATGACTATCAGATTTTGGGATGATAAGTATTAAACTTTAGAAACTTATTTAAATTGGTTGCTTGGTATCTTTTGGAGCTTATGAATTATTTATATTATTTATAGTTGAATTATTTGTATATGTTGGGGTTTAGATATGTTTGTTCGCCCACCTATGAAGGTTAGTGTGGGTGCCACTCACGACTCGGTTTGGGTCGTGACAAACTTGGTATCAGAGCGTTAGGTTCGTTGGTCTCATCACACAAGGACAAGTCTAGTAGAGTCTTGAGGAACGGTATGGGGACGCCTTTACTTTTCTTCGAGAGGCTATAGGACTATAGGAAAACTCCATTATTTCTTTCTTTCGTGCTACTACTTGAATCCAATTGGTATCTAGTTGATACAAATTGGTACCTGAACTTCTTCAGTCTATTTCAAATATGGGTACTACTAGAGTATTTGAAGTTGAAATAGAAACAACAGAAAAAAAAAATGTGTCCTTATAAATCAATATATTTTCTCGATCATAAAATGTGGTGGTAGTCTCATGTCGAGTGTCGATTAATAAAGACACTACTATGAATTTATAGAGTGAGGGTATATTAGAGAAAGTCATTGATGCTTACTTGGTTATAGTTAGAAAGTGTGTTATTTTTGTTATTGAATTAATCTAAGAAGTAAAACAAATTGTTAGGTCTAGAGAGAGAACAGATTCAATAAGGTTTTGCAATTATTCAATGGATAGAAATATGTGGGCTATTTGGGTACGATATTATGGATAGGTATGATGTGTTCTAGTGAGATATCTAACGGACTTTCACGTTGTGGCAGTACTAGGGTTATGTGAAAACATGTACGTCGATTGTCAAGTATGAATACTAATTACTAAAGGAGTTACGAGTTGTATGACATGGTCAAATAATAAGATTTAGTGTTGCATTCACATTTGAGAAACCAACTAGTTTATTACTACAGGAACTTAGATTGAGCATTATTTTAAAGGAAAATTTTAGTGATGGATCTTTGGTATAATATTAATGCATTAGGTTGTGAAATATATTTTGAGGGTTCTGAATGAGTACTGGCGATTTTATCTTAAGCATCAAAAGGTAGATTGATACTAAAATGACAAACTTATTGGGAAAGAAAGTCCTAGTGGGTGTACTTGGGTGAAGTAAATTGAAGATTTAGCAAAAAAGTGCATATAAATTGAGTTAATCCCTTGAATTTGATTGGTATACCTAAGTTAAGGTGTCAGATCGAGGAAAAGGTTCACTTCATGGTGATAAAAGAGTTAACTGAGCATGATGGGAAAAAAATTCGTGAGAAATTGTAATTGGGATGAAATTATATGATTAGGATTTGTTGGTTAAATAAATTTTGTATGTAATAAAGACTTGCGAGTATCTAAGGATGTGATTTTCTACTATTTAATGAGTAATGTGGGTGTATAACAAATTTTAAGAGATGTTGGGTCAACGCTCGAATATAATTTAGAGGAGCTGGAATCATAACTAAAATAAAATAAAACGTGTGGGATATGTAGCCTTAAGAAAATAAGTGAGAGCAGGAATATTTTCTCTGATTGTAAAAAACTAAAAATGTATCTTCGAAGGGATTGAGAATTGGGTTCAAAATTGCGTGATTTTATCTATTTTTTTTTTGTTAAGGTAATAGCATAATAGGTTAATCAACTTGGTTAAAAGCTATTGAATAGGACTTAAGAGAGGAGTGTACAAACATTCATCTTGAGTGAGATGATAAGTTCTGTTGTACTGTTGAATTTAGAAATGAGTAGGGTTGGATTTTTAGTGAGCATATGGTATGGTTGATGGAAAGGCAATGAATGATAAGCTAAGATAAAGTAATGATAAAAGTCTTCAAAGCATAAGTAAATATAGATACATAAGAGCATTGGGTTACACAATTGGACTTAAAATTCAAACTTTTGATTATTAGTCTGCATTCTTGGTGATTTTTTTTAGGTATGAATTTGTAAGGTAATAAATGATTGATTGCATCGGTATTAAGCATGTGGAAGAACTTATGCATGTTTTGGATCATAAAGTTTATACTTTTAATTGTTAAAGGATCTAAGAAGAGTTTTCTTCTGAGTTTTGATTTAGAATGTGAAGTAAAATGTCATGGGTTGTTGGTAAAAGGACGAGATCAATGAGTGGTCTAAAGAAACAAGAATATTGATATATTGAAGGGTCGAATAGAATTTTGTACCATGAGAAGAATTTAAGAAAAGTGAAGGAATAAGACCTCTCGTATAAACCCATGGGTTGTAGTTTATGCTTGTATTGATTTTTGCCTATGAGTTTAGATATGAATGTGAGATGTGAAGTAGTTCGATATAGACTTACTAGAATTTATCATCGACTTTTATAAAGATTTAGTTTTGATTTGGATTGCAAACAATGAGGCATGAAGAATTTAGTATCTTACATGGGGTTAGATTGCTCAAATTTGGATAGATGACTTAAGAATGATGCATAAGCTGTAATATAATTCGACATGGTTATTAAGAATTTAGAGTTGGAATAATACTACTCTATTAATGGGATTAATTAGAATATTATGATGTGTTACATAGATAGTTAATGGTGAATAGAGGTTATGAGCTATTAGGATACATAATAATTTGAATGACCAAGAAAGTTCCTAAGTGTTGGCATGAGGTAGGTGATGGTTTAGAAGGGTATCTAAAGCATGATATGTGGAATTTTTGTGAGGTTTATTTATGGTTTGATTTAATAGTTTATCATGATGGAAAGGTACTATCAAATTTTAAATAATGTTAGTAGCCTTGTTTGGAACTCGTAATTGTCATGAAATGCTTAAATAGAAGATAATGATGGTGGTTTGGGAGTAAGATAGATGATCGATGTGGTTATGATGTTTTGTTAGTACTAAAAGTGTCGACTTCAGTGGATGTAGGGTTTGATAAAGTAAGTATGTGTGCAATTATAATAGGGTCTAAATTTGTACTTGTGGATAGCTAAAAAATCAAAGAGATAGAGTCAGATGAATGAAGATGTTTGATATGGAAACTAAAAAAAAATATCTGAAGTTATTCGACCTTGGTTATATACACTCTTACGTGAACAACTACTTCATTTCGGGTGTGATTTAGAGTATGATTCATTTTCTACGTCCACACGTGTTTCCACATCTATGGGTTGATTTCTAGTGGTGAATCGGATGTTAAGATATCCGTGTGTCCTCTTGATAGGGTAGGATCCTTGGGCAAACTTGATATTTTAGTTATGATAGAATTGGTGTTGTTTGGAATAGCTAAAGTATATCAGTAGTTCTATACGCACAAACTTGCTTATGAGAATCTATATAAGAGCTGCTATGAAGAGTTACAATTGCCTAAGAGTAATGTTAGAGGTTCTGCATTCTGAAGTGTATCCCTTGTTGGTGTTTACTTGATATTATTCTTCCCTGGGGTAGATATGTTGACTCTCCCTTGATGAGTAATCGATGTCTAAAGCTAATATTTTCATCACTTAAGCTTGTGATGAGATTGTGTTGTGAAAAGATAATTCTGATAAGATCTGTGATGGTTTGTGCATTATGAGTCTGTGGTAGTTGGTCAAAGTCCACTTCTGGTTGTAGCCACTTTTGCTTTAAAATTTTATCGTGATTAGGTTAGATAATATTTGTTCAGATGGTTGTGTCAAGGTCTAGATGGAGAATAGATCAGTTGAAAATTCCATTATTAGAAATAGTTTTGTTGTTAGTTGAGTTTACATACATCAATAATTATCCCTAGAGCAGTGAGATGGACCCATTTAATGCAATGTTGTGAGGAGTTGTAGATCTTCAATTGATTGGTTTAACACTATTAATATAAGACCAAGGGTACTACTAGTTCGAATGAACTTTTGAGACAACTACCCTTTCTTGCCTTGCCTTCATGTGATCGTTCAAGGACGAACGATGGGTAAATTGGTATCTATTGTAACGACCCTTTTGGTCGTTTTGAGATTTAAAGCCTTGTGTTTCGTAAAATATTTTTCGTTATATTCTAAATGGGTATTTTGAACTATTTCATAATAACAATTATGAAATTAATGGGTAGTTTTACTAATTTATATAGTTAGTGGTTAAAAAAAAATTATTAAAATAAATAATGGGTCACTTTTATCAAATTGAATAGTTGCTTATATGATAATTAGGGTAGAAGTTGGTCTTTAGAAAAAAAAGAAGAAAATAAAAGAATAGGGGGCTCGACGGTGAGGAACAAACAACAACAGAGAATGGCTGATTAAGATTGTAAAGGTTCGGAACCATAGAGGAAAAGGAAAATATTTAAAGAAGTAGCTTTCTTAACTTCAATTCTTCGGTGGAGGTAGGTTATAGTTTATGCTATTTGATAGTAAACTCTTAATAGTGATTGATATGCCTTGAATGATATTGTGAAGTTCTCTATGCACTTGACTGTGTGATTGTGTGATTTGGTTGTGTGGTTTGTGATTGGTCTGAAATCCTGAGACCGTAGAATTTATATTCTCTAATACTATCTATTGAAGTGATTCCTTGAATAAAGAAGGCTTGATGAAAATAATATAACAATGAATTGAAAGCGGTGATAATAAAGGATAAATTAAAAGTATAATTGGATCGGGTGTCACTTTTCGACACGGTATTCTTGGTTCGGAGTGTCACGTTCCGTCACGATATTCTTGGATCGGAGTGTCACGTTCCGCCACGGTATTCTTGGATCGGAGTGTCACATTCCGACACGGTATTCTTGGATCGGAGTGTCACATTCCGACACGGTATTTTTGGATCGGAGTGTCACGTTCCGACACGGTATTCTTGGATCGGAGTGTCACGTTCCGACACGGTATTCTTGGATTGGAGTGTCACGTTCCGACACGATAATATTAAAGGAAAAATATGTTGAATTAATGGAAGGTACTCAATCTCAAAGAACTCAACTCCCAAAATGGTTTGGTTTGGAGGCATGAGTCATTATTTGTGATCTTGATATCATTGACTTATTACAAGTTTACTTTAATATTGTTGATACTTGTTCATGTTGTTTGGTGTTTATCACCTGTTAAGTGCTATAGTTGAGTTCATACTATTATTTATTGTATATTAGTTACTATTTTGGGTTGACCGATGGTACTTACTCAGTATATGTTGCCTCGTATTGAGCCCTACTTGTTTTCTTCTTTGTTTTCCTTTTATGAAATGCAGCAAGTGTACCTATGACTTCTGATTTCCCTCAGCTCTAGCCAGCCTCCCGCATATCATGTTCAAGGGTGCGCTATCTATTCAAGCTCGTGTTGAATTGTCTCAGTCATGACATGATGTCCTATACTTTCGGACATATACCATTTTATTCTTTTATGTTAGTGTATTCGATATTCTTAGACTTAGTAGTGGAGATTAGATGTCCTTAATGTGATGACTATCAGATTTTAGGATGATAAGTATCAAACTTTAGAAACTTATTTAAATTGGTTGCTTAGTATCTTTTGGAGCTTCCGCATTAGTTATATTATTTATAGTTGAACTATTGGTATATGTTGGGGTTTAGATGTGTTGGTTCGCCAACCTAAGGAGGTAAGTGTTGGTGCCACTCACGACTCATTTTGGGTCGTGACACAAAATCTTATGATATCTCACAAAATAAAAGATGATTACGAAAATACCTTTATGTATTGAGAGATTTCTTGAATTAATCGATAGATTTGAACAAATTGATATGAACTTGAATAATTAGTTCTTCTTCAACAATGAAAGTAAATAATGGTGAAAACGATAAAAGAGAAAAAAAATGAAAATCTTAAAGATGGAAATAAATTTAATAGTATTAAAGTCTAAAAGAAGTCTAAATGGATAGTGAATATACTTAATGTTGGACTGTTTTGACATATAAAAGGAAAGACAAATAATAGTATTTAAAAATTATTTTTAAAATATTGACATTTTGATTAAATATTTTAAAGTGTAGATAGTTTTACTAATTAAGTTAGAAATTGTGACTACTTCGCTAATTTTTCCTACAAATTATTTTAAAAATATTGACATTTGTCTAAATATTCTTAAGTGTAGAAATTTTACTAATTATGTTAAAAATTGTGAATACTTTGTCAGTATTTTAGTTTTGTCACGACCCGAAATGGGTGTGATGGCACTCGTCTTATCCCACCAAGACAAGTCAGCCTAAAACCCAATATCTAACAAAGTGAGGAAGTAAATGACAATCCAACAATAATTTCTATTAAAAAAAACAAGTCATACTAATTCAATCCCAAAAACCAGGTTGTCACGTGCGCAAGCCTCTAATGTAAATATTAGAATTGAAACAAAATAGTAGTCTAAAATGAAGTTGTCTTACAAGTAAAAACAAATTCATAAACTGGAGTAGGAAAGTTCGCTGAGATGACAAGCACCTACCTCAGAACCCTCCACAAGATGCCTCGGAAACGAAGAGAATGGAAGGTATCACAAAAATTCGGGCTCGTAACCTACAAAAATTTGTAGAAGCAAGGGGTGAGTACCAAACCACGCGGTACCCAACACGCAAACCTCTAAACACAAGTTAAGTGAACAAAATATGGGTACTTCTTACACCCTATCTAGACCTCCACGCTACAGCCTAACAGTTTACAGTTTACCAAACACACAACTCAATAACCACACTCTATCAGTTTACACATTCTCAATAACAACTCAATATTCAAAAGTCACAAGCTTCACAGAAAAACACTCACAAGATCAGCAAAACACGTGTTCATGTTCATCAATAATAAATGTGCAATGCCATGAGATGCAATGTCAACTATAGTGATGCATGTCTTTCATAACGATACACACTCGATGTCTCTCAGTCTGGGACCCATGGGGGACATATCTGTTCACGCATCTGTCGTGGCGCACGACACGACCCTCGATAATAGTAACCTTCGGCGCGTGATACATCCCTCGAAATATGACATCCATCGCGGCGCGCGATACGACCCTCGAAATGGTACATCCTCCTGCCACAACCATGTCTCAGATACAATGCAAACACATGCTCAAATGAAAATAAGGAGATAACCATTTTGATACCAAAGCGCAATTTACAACAAGGAATACAACACCAACAAATAAGTTCTCAACATCACACAAGAAGATACACGAATTTCATACGCTTAACAAGAGTTTAGAAATTCACTTGCCTTAGTCAATCCAATAATTATTCTTGGACTTGAGCCTTCCCTTTCCGTTGAGCTTCCGAACCAATAGAATCTATTCAAGTATATATTTACAATAACGTTTCGGAATTAACAACACTCACACTTTTATGTGTTTAACCTTGACCTAAAAATTCACCCCAAATTTATAATTCAAGCTCCTAATGTTGTTTCAACTAATATATCACATTAAATATTTTCTTAAATTTTAAGCCTATGATTAACGCTTAACTTCTTCAAAAATCATAAGACTAATTGTAAATATATAACACTATACACGTAATATTTAATTACATACCTGAATATATTTAACTTAAATATTTATTCGATATTAAACTGAAGCAGCACAATGTAACACCTAAACTATGAATAAGTAGAAAGCACTGCAACTTGACAAGTTTGTAAAAATTGTCAAATCCAAATGAATTACATAACAAATGACAATCATTGGCATGATTGCCAATTGGTTGACTCATGATTGGCTCATGATTCGCCATCACCATTTTTTTTATTAAATAAACTCAAAGTGCTTCAATTTGGCTTCCCAAATCCTTTCCAACAACGATTGCAACTACTGACAATGGCCTATGCCTTCAATAATAACAAAGATAATTAATGCCAGTTGCCAACATCTATACTACCGAACAACTATTTCATAGTTCTTAATTTCGACGAGATGATAGCATTCACGTCCACCAAAATATTTTATCACAATTAATGATATATATCAAAACAATAACTTCAATTTCCAATGATAATGATAACTGACATTACCTAGACACGTTATGCCTCTTCCTTTTGTGTTTGTCAGCCGCCGTCAGTTCTTCGTTTTCCCTAAAAAAAATCTGAATTATTTAAGTACAAAAAGCGATAGGTTTTACCCACATATTTTATTAAATATAGGCTAAAAGGGTATAGGGTCTTAAATAAATTATCACTTTAGCCCATAAAACTATTTATTAATTAACTTAAGTTAAACAAATATTCAAAAATTCTAAAGAAGAGCTTTTGGGTCATTACATTATCCACCACTAAAAATCATGTTCGTCCTCGAACATAGAGTAAAAGTAATTACCTGAATCTTCAAAAAGTTGACGATATCTGGCACGCATGTCAGACTCATTCTCTCAAGTTGCCTATCTCATCGATCGGTGCTTCCACTGCACCTTCACTAAAGAAATCTCCTTAGTTCTAATATTTTGAACCTGCCTATCCAAAATAGCTATAGGCTCCTCTTCAAATGTCAAGTCTTGACCCAACTCCACAGAATCAAGTGAAAGCACATGAGATTCGTCCGGAATATACTTCCGAAGCATAGAGACATGAAAAACAGGATGTACTGCTGACAAACTAGGTGGCAAGGCCAACTTATAGGCCACTTCTCCCACTCGGCTTAAAATCTCAAAAGGGACAATGAATCTAGGACTAAGCTTTCCCTTCTTTCCGAACCTCATCACACCCTTCATGGGTGTTACTCGGAGCCAAACATGATCACCCTCCATAAACACCAAGGCTCTAACTCTCCGGTCTACATAACTCTTCTGTCGACTCTGAGCTGTCAATAATCTGTACTGAATCATACGGACTTGCTCCATAGCATCTCTCAGCAAGTCTGTATCCAAAGAGTCCATCTCCGCCAAATCAAACCAACCAATCAGAGACCTACACCGCCTTCCATACAACGCCTCAAATGGGGTCATCTGGTTACTAAAGTGATAAATTTTATTATAAACAAACTCCGCTAATGGTAAATGTTGATCCCATCTAGCACCAAAATCGATCACACACGCTCGAAGCATATCTTTCAATACCTGAATGGTCCGCTCAGATTTACCATCTGTTTGAACTTGAAATGCCGTACTCATATCTAACTCAGTACCCAGACCATGTTGTAATGCCTTCAAGAAATGAGAAGTAAATAGTGAACCTCGATCTGATATGATAGAAATAGAAACTCCATGTAGTCAAACAATGTGTTTGATATATAGCTCGGCTAACTTTTCTATCGTATACTTCACCCGAACCGGAATGAAGTGAGCAGACTTGGTCAGCCTATCAACAACAACCCAAATAGAGTCATAACCACCCACTGTGGTAGGCAAACCCACAACAAAGTCCATAGTAATCCACTCCCACTTCAAAGTAGGAATAGGCATCCTTTGAGATACACCCTCAGGCAGCTGGTGCTCACACTTGACCTGCTGGCAAGTAAAAACCTCAAAACAAAGTCTGTAATATCTCTCTTCATCCCACACCACCAGTAATGCTGACTCAGATCGTGATACATCTTCGCCGCTCCCGGATGGATAGAGTATCGAGAACAATGGGCCTCCTCAAGGATCAATCTAATCAAATCACCTGTCTTGGGCACACAAATCCTGCCTCCGATCCTCAAGACACCATCAGAATCAAGGACTGTCTTCTTAGCTTGCCCTCTCAATACTTTGTCTCGAATAAGACATAATTTTTCATCATCAAACTGGTGTGCACGAATATGCTCGACTAAAGAAGATCGAGCCTCAATAAAAGCAATCATCCCATCACTCTCCTCTGAGATCTGCAATCGGACAAGACTGTTAGCTAACAATTGAACATCTCTAGCGAATGGTCTCTCCTCAACACTAAGATATGCAAGACTCCTCATGCTATGAGTCTTCCTACTCAAAGCATCAGCCACAACATTGGCCTTCCTCGGATGATACAGAATGGTCACATCATAGTCCTTCAGTAACTCAAGCCATCTTCGTTGCCTCAAGTTCAAATCCCTCTGGCTAAAGATATACTAAAGACTCCGATGATCAGTGAAGATCTCACAATGCACTCCATACAAATAATGACGCCATAACTTAAGTACAAATACCACAGCCGCCAACTCCAAATCATGAGTAGGGTAGTTCTTCTCATGGGATTTCAACTGCCTAGAAGCATAAGCAATCACTTTCCCCTTCTGCATCAACACACCACCCAAACCAACTCCTGAAGCATCACAATACACAGTAAAGTCTACACCTTCCTCAGGTAGAGTCAACACAGGAGCAGAAGTCAACAAAGTCTTGAGCTTTTGAAAGCTCTGCTCGCACTCATCAGACCACTGAAAACGCACATTCTGTCGAGTCAATCTAGTTAATGGAGCTGCAATGGTAGAGAAACTCTGAACAAATCGTCGATAATAGCCTGCTAATCCCACAAAACTTCGAATCTCAATAGGTGAAGTAGGTCGTGTCCAGCCTCTAACTGCCTCAATCTTGGCTGGATCTACTCTAATACCCTCCTTAGACACCACGTGTCCTAAAAATGCAACAGAAGTAAGCCAGAACTCACACTTTGAGAACTTGGCATACAACTTCTCTTTTCTCAACCTCTGAAGTACAATCCTCAAGTGTCGGACATGATCCTCCTCAGTATTGGAGTAAACCAAGATGTCATCGATGAAAACAATCACAAAAGAATCAAGGTATGGTCGAAACACCCCATTCATCAACTCCATGAATGTTGCAGGGGCATTAGTCAATTTGAAGGACATCACTAGGAATTCATAATGCCCTTACCGAGTCCGAAAAGTTGTCTTAGGGATATCTGATGCCCTAATTTTCAACTGATGATACCCTCAAATCAATCTTAGAGAACAATGATGCTCCTTGTAACTGATCAAATAAGTCATCAATATTGAGAAGAGGATACTTATTCTTCACTGTTACCTTGTTCAACTGTCTGTAATCAATACACATTCTCATAGTCCCATCCTTTTTCTTCACAAATAGTATGGGGGCACCCCAAGGTGATACACTAAGGCGAATAAAACCCTTACTCAATAAATCCTGCAACTGATCCTTCAACTCTGTTGGAGCCATACGGTATGGAGGGATAGAAATAGGCTTAGTGCCCGGCTCAAAATCAATAGCAAAATCAATATCCCTATCGGGAGGAACACCAGGAAGATCAGTAGGAAATACATCAAAAAACTCCTGAACCACGGGAATAGAGTCCATAGGAGGTGGTTCAACACTAGTATCCCGAATAAAAGCTAAGTAAGACAAACACCCTCTCTCCACCAATCTCTGAGCACGGATAAAAGAGATGAACTTGCTAGGATAAGAACCACTAACACTCTTGCACTCAACCCTTGGAACACAAGGCATTGCTAAAGTCACAATCTTAGCATTACAATCAAGGACAGCATGATAAGGAGAAAGCCAATCCATACCCAAGATAACATCAAAGTCCACCATCCCCAGAATAATTAATTCTACCCATGTGTCATACCCAGCCAAAGAAACAAGACAGGATCGATACTGTAACGACCTGTTTAGTCGTT
Source organism: Solanum chmielewskii (assembly GCA_027704785.1). NCBI lineage: Eukaryota > Viridiplantae > Streptophyta > Magnoliopsida > Solanales > Solanaceae > Solanum > Solanum chmielewskii. The sequence goes on along the minus strand of JAKWIX010000318.1, from coordinate 22,766,467 downwards.
TTGAGCAGCAGATTTTATTTCTAGAAAAACAAGCTGAGACGACGGAACCCACGACGGACCGTCATGAGCACGACGGACCGTCGAGGGGTCTCGTTTCAAAACACTTAGAAATTCTGAAAAGTGGGTACTGAAATCGACTCTCTGAACTTCGTAACGGAATGGCAGGACAGACCGTCACAGGCGTGACGGACCGTAACAGACTCTTCAGAGAATTAAGTCTCTGAACTCTCTGACGGAGCAGCAGGACAGACCGTCGCAGGCACGATGGCCCATCACAGGCTGCGTAATCCCAGGCGGAGTCGGATTTCTTTATTGTTCTAAGGGACGTTTTTGACTATTCCGGCTTATAATTATAAAGTTAGTGGTTTAATATTAATAACTCACTTACTTGGGGGCTAAAAGAGGTAACCTTGAGTAAATTAGTGGGTTATTATTGCCATCTTTTATTCTTAATTATATGCTAATTAGGGTAAAAGAAAGAGGGTTTGAATAAAGAAAATAGAAAGAACAAAGGGAGAGAGAGGATCGAACGAGAAGAGGAAAACACAAAGCTTTGGGGAATTTGCTTGCTTGATCACTAATCTTCGGTGGAGGTAGGTTATGGTTTTTATACTATTCGTAGTTAACTCTTAATAGCGAATGATATGTGTTGGGTGTATTGTGAGTCTTCTATATGCTTAATTGTGTGCTTGTATGATGTGTTTATATAATTAAGATAAAATAAGCATGATGAAGCTATTGAATCCCAAATCATGAAAATCTCTTGTTAATGATGATGCCTTGATATAAAAGATGGCTTGATGAACTAAAGTAATGAGATTGATGATGCCTTAGTATGAAAGAAGGCTTGATGAACTGAAGTAATGAGATTGATGATGCCTTGGTATAAAAGAAGGCTTGATGAATTAATAGAATGAGATTAGTGGAGCGGGTGTCACGAACCGACACGTAGAATTAGGGGATCGGGTGTCACGAACCGACACATAGAATTAGGGGATCGGGTGTCACAAACCGACATGTAGAATTAGGGGATCAGGTGTCACGAACCGACACGTAGAATTAGGGGATCAGGTGTCACGAACCGACACGTAGAATTAGGGGATCGGGTGTCACGAACCGACACGTAGAATTAGGGGATCGGGTGTCACGAACCGACACGTAGATTTAGGGGATCGGAGTGTCACGTACCGACAGAAGAGGAATAAAGATAATGAATCTTGAAAGATGTTAATATACTCAATCTAATGAACCTAATTCCCAAATGAGTATGATATGGAGGCTTGAGTCCTCATGAATGTACTTGACGTTATTTATCAAAGATTCTTGTACATGGTGTTGATACAGATTGAGTATCGTAGTTGATTTATGATGTTATCTGATATATACTGTTTTCTATTTTGAGTTGGCCGATGATATCTACTCAGTACCCGTGTTTTGTACTGACCCCTACTTGTATGTTTTCTTTTTCATTATTTGTGGAGTGCAGCAAACGTGCTGTCGTCTTCAACTCAACCGCAACTCTAGCCAGTCTTCATTACTCCGAATTTCAGGGTGAGCTAATGCTTCTATCTTGGACTGGATCTTCCTCTTCATGTCTTGATGCCTTGAAGTTCCGGCATGGACTAGCTTTTTTTTTATTCTAGCTTTCTAGATACTCTTAGCTTTAGTAAATTGAGGATAGATGTTCTTGTAATGATGACTTCCAGATTTTGGGAAGAATAATAATAGTTGTTGAGTTTTTAGATGTTATTGAATTGGTTTTTATTAATGAGTTTAAGTCTTCCGCATTACTTCCCGTTGATATTATATTGAAATGTTGAGGTTTAGATTGGTTGGTTCGCTCACATAGGAGGGTAAGTGTGGGTGCCAGTCGCGGCCCGATTTGGATCGTGACAGATACACTCGATCCACCACTAAGGGCTTACCCACGGGTGTAGAAACACGAATAGGTACAGTCATGCTATCACAGATCATATCAAATTTAGCAGGAAAATACGTAAACACATAAGAGAATGTAGAACCTGGATCAAACAACACAGACGCAGGTCGATGGCATACTGGGATGATACCTGTAATAACAGCATCAGAGGTCTCTGCCTCAGGTCTTCCGGGGAAAGCATAACAGTGGGCTCCTCGTCCACCTCCTGCCTTGGTGGTACCTCTACCCCCACTCTGCTGAGCTGCAACACTACTACTAGAAACTTTATCACCTCTACATGACTGAACTCTGCCACAACCTCTACCCTGTGGAGCTGGTGGTCTAGTCTGGAATGAACAATTAATTCGAGGCCCACCACGACCCCTTTGAGAAGTACACTGCCGCATTAGATGATCGGGATCTCCACAAGTAAAACAAAATCTCTGACCTGGGAACTGCTTTGTGGACCCTGAAAACCCACTATAATTGCCTCACCCTTTAGGTAGCTGTTGTGAACCGTACGAGCCCTGACCCGGGCCATAAGAACCCCTAGATGTCTGGCCACCCTCAAATGTCAGCATAGATTCATGAATAGGTCCCCGCTGCTGAAAAGAACCACTCACTCTCTGTGAACCCCTACCTCCAGATGAGGCACCATGAAACTGACCTGATATACGAGCTCTTTTAGGGTCCCTAAACTCCTCTCTCTCCATCAATTCCGCCTCTTTGGCGGCGCTCACAATGGACTGGAAACAAGCCCCCTCCCTAGATGTCCGAAACACACTGACCTGATAGAGAAAGTCAATCCCCTCACAAATCTGCGGATCCTCTCTGTCTCATTTGGAATAATGGCCAACGCATGCCTAGACAACTGGCAAAAACGCGCCTCATACTCTGTAATCGATAAACCATCCTATATCAGACTCTAAAACCTCAAACAACTCTCCTCTCTCACGCTCCATGGGATAAATTGATAATGGAATGCACTAGCAAACTGCTCCCAAGTCACTGGAGGAGATCCAACTGGCAAAACCCCCGAATAAGTCCTCCACCAGTCTCTCGCTTGTCTACGAAGCTGGAATGTAGCATATCGAACCCCATGTGACTCAGCTAATCCAACCACCTCTAGTAACTCTCGGAAGGTAGTTAGAAACTCATGAATGTCCTCGCTCTTCCCACCCTGAAACTGAGGTGGGTCCATCTTTCGAAATCTCTCAAACCTACGCTGCTCATCCTCTGTCAGAACAACCATCGATGCAACTTCCCCCAACTGCTGGTGCAACATCATTCTGAACCGCGGGATCTACTGGTAGTTGCCCCACCGCATCCTGAACAACTGGAGCTTGTTGCTGCTCTTGGGTCTGAGCCCCCTCTCTATTACGAGAGTCATGTTGTGTGGTAGTTGCACCACCACCCTGAGAAAAGCCCTCTAGCACACTTAACACCCTCAATAGCGTATCCTGAAGCAAAGGTGTGAGTACGAGATCTGGAGGAACCTGGTCCTCTCTGTCATCAATTTGAGGTTCGGTAGAGACCTTTCTAGCACGACCTCTCACTGGTGCTGCTCCACGTCCATGACCTCTGGCTACTGTCGCACTACTACCACGACCTCTAGCTCGAGATCTACCCCTACCTCTAGCTGGGGCCTCAATAACTGCCTTGGGAAGTGCCTCTCCTCTACCACCAGTAACATTAGTGATAGTCCTCGTTATCTGTTAAAAGAGTATACAACAACTCAGTACGAAAGAAGGTGACTACGCACGATGAGAAAGAATGAATAAAAAGAAGTTTCCTAGTAATCCTTATAGCCTCTCAGAGATGAGTACAGACGTCTCCATACTGATCCTTGAGACTCTACGTAGACTCGGCTTGTATACACGTGAGACCTATGAACCTGGGGCTCAGATACCATTTTTGTCACGACCCGAAATGGGTGTGATGGCACTCGTCTTATCCCACCAAGACAAGTCACCCTAAAACCCAATATCTAACAAAGTGAGGAAGTAAATGACAATCCAACAATAATTTCTTTAAAAAAAAACAAGTCATACTAATTCAATCCCAAAAACCAGGTTGTCACGTGCGCAAGCCTCTAATGTAAATATTAGAATTGAAACAAAATAGTAGTCTAAAATGAAGTTGTCTTTCATGTAAAAACAAAGTCATAAACTGGAGTAGGAAAGTTCGCTGAGATGACAAGCAGCTACCTCACAACCCTCCACAAGATGCCTCGGAAATGAAGAGAATGGAAGGTATCACAAAAATTTGGGCTCGTAACCTACAAAAAATTATAGAAGCAAGGGGTGAGTACCAAACCACGCGGTACCCAACAAGCAAACCTCTAAACACAAGTTAAGTGATCAAAATACAGGTACTTCTTACACCCTATCTAGACCACCACGCTACAGCCTAACAGTTTACCGTTTACCAAACACACAACTCAATAACCACACTCTATCAGTTTACACATTCTCAATAACAACTCAATATTAAACAGTCACAAGCTTCAAAGAAAAACACTCACAAGATCAGCAAAACACGTGTTCAAGTTCATCAACAATAAATGTGCAATGCCATGAGATGCAATGTTGACTGTAGTGATGCATGTCTTTCTTAACGAAACACACCCGCTGTCTCTCAGTCCGGGACCCATGGGGGACATATTTGTCCATGCATCTGTCGCGGCGCACAACACGACCCTTGATAATAGTAACCTTCGTGGCGTGCGATACGTCCCTCGAAATATGATATCCATCGCGGCGCGCGATACGACCCTCGAAATGGTACATCCTCTTACCACAACCATGTCTCAGATACAATGCAAATGACATGCTCAAATGAAAATGAGGAGATAACCATTTTGATACCAAAGCGCAATTTACAACAAAGAATACAAGACCAACAAATTAGTTCTCAACATCACACAAGAACATACACGAATTTCATACGCTTAACAAGAGTTTAGAAATCCACTTTCCTTAGTCAATCCAATAATTATTCTTGGACTTGAACCTTCCCTTTCCGTTGAGATTCCGAACCAATGGAATCTATTCAAGTATATATTTACAATAACGTTTCGGAATTAATAACACTCACACTTTTATGTGTTTAACCTTGACCTAAAAATTCACCCCAAATTTATAATTCAAGCTCCTAATGTTGTTTCAACTAATATGTCACATTAAATATTTTCTTAAATTTTAAGCCTATGATTAACGCTTAACTTCTTCAAAAATCATAAGACTAATGGTAAATATATAACACTATACACGTAATATTTAATTACGTACCTTAATATATTTAACTTAAATCTTTATTCGATATTAAACTGAAGCAGCACAATGTAACACCTAAACTATGAATAAATAGAAAGCACTACAACGTGACAAGTTTGTAAAAATTGTCAAATCCAAAAGAATTACATAACAAATGACAATCGTTGGCATGATTGCCAAATGGTTGACTCATGATTGGATCATGATTCGCCATCATCATTTTTTTTTATTAAATAAACTCAAAGTGCTTCAATTTGGCTTCCCAAAGCCTTTCAAACAACGATTTCAACTACTGACAATGGTCTATGCCTTCAATAATAACAAAGATAATTAATGCCAATTGCCAACATCTATACTACCGAACAACTAATTTCTTAGTTCTTAATTTCGACGAGATGATAGCATTCACGTCCACCAAAATATTTTATCACAATTAATGATATATATCAAAACAATAACTTCAATTTCCGATGAGAATGATAACTGACATTACCTGGACATGTTATGCCTCTTCCTTTTGTGTTTGTCAGCCGCCGTCAGTTCTTCGTTTTCCCTAAAAAAAATTGAATTATTTAAGAACTAAAAGTGATAGGTTTTACCCACATATTTTATTAAATATAGGCTAAAAGGGTATACGGTCTTAAATAAATTATCACTTTAGCCCATAAACTATTGATTAATTAAGTTAAGTTAAACAGATAGTTAAAAATTCTAAAGAGGAGCTTTTGGGTCATTACAAGTATTTAATAGGGTATAGTGTCAACACTTTCAATATTTAGTGATAATGTCAAAATTTTACCTTATTATGTATTTTAATTATATTTTGTTTAATTAAAACGAATACATAAGTTATATAATAAACTGGAGCTATTTAGGGGAGTATAAAATATATAAAAAGTAACATATACTTAAAACTCTCTACATTATTCACAATTTTTTAAAATCTTAATGATATATATGCCCATTATTCATGATGTTCATCCAACAAAAAAATTCTTGCGAGGTTTATGTTTTGGAGAATAAACTGGGTAAATGATTTTTGGAAAATAAACACAAACAAAAAGTCAAAAGTGAGGTATGTTTTAGTTAATTAATCCTTGAAAGTTTTGTATTTGATTGTGATTTGATGCGATTTTGTTTGTATAATAATTATTCGTATGTATTTGCACTTTGAATTTTTATATATTTTAATCAATACAATTATCTTTATCTTTTGTACTGATATATATAAATAGTATTCTGATTTGAAAATGTTTTTTTAACTTTTTTTTAAGAAACTATATATCCAATAGAATACGCCTTTGATGCATCAATTGTTTAGACAAGGAATAATGTTCAAATCGTTTACTTGAATTACTATTATAACTTTATAATTTTGTATTCTTGATACAAATTAATGGTAATGTCATTATATTCGTATCTAGTATTGACTATGTGGTTTTTTGTTTTTTTACCACAAAGCATATATGGGGAGCATTAGTTTTATAATAAAGCATTCTAGACATTGGACTGAAGATAATTGTTATGTTGATTATACAAATGAGGCAATTATGATTAAAGAACATGCATTGTATAAAGATTTAGTTGATGAAGTTTCTTATCAGATTGGGGTAGATTTGAGGTATAACAGCTTGAAACTTTAAGTATAAAATAGAAGGTAGCATTGCACCTTTGAAAATACACAACGATATGGGAATGAGAGTATATGTCTCATTGAACAAAGAAGCTCGAGAATTCACTAAGTACCAAATTTGTGTAACTGTATTTGTGAACGATCGTCATATAAATTGTAGAAATCAGTATGAAAAAGATATTGGCATGTGTAGTATAAACAGAGGAAGTACTACTGATAACCAAGCATTAGTTATTGGTGCACCATGAATCAGTACTTAGTTAAGTAACTCTATTATCTGCAATATGAATCATAAAGAAATCATTGAGATCAAGTTTATAAGAATAAACGTACTTTGAAAGCTGTGATGATGAAATATGCCATTGATAATAGATTTCAGTGCAAGACAGAAAGATCAAGTGTAGTAAGGTATTTTGTATTTATATAGAATTTATCTTTTGTTGTTATCGTAATTATTCCATATAATATCATGTATTTATTTGTTTTGTTTATTTGCTTTTATAATTCGTGTAGTTATACGCTTGTTCGTGTATTTGAAAATTGTGGATGGATAATGAAGAGTTCCATTATCAATAAATTGGGAATGTTTAGAATTAGAAAGTTTGTAGATGAGTATACATGTCCATTAAAAGATAAAGTACATAGTCTGAGACAAGCAACAAGCAGTCTTGTTGAAGGTATAATAAAGCCCAAACTAGTTGATCATAAAAGAAAGTTGACGCCGAAAGACATACAAGTTGAGGTTAGACTCGAACTTGGCGTAGATGTATCCTACTTAACAAAATCATACTAAAATCGAAAAAATGACGAAAAGTTTATAATACATAAAATCCAAAATGCAACATAATTTTTTATTTCAAAAATAAAATCTTATGAAATCTCGCAAAATAAAAGATGATTATGAAATTACCTTTATGTAATGAGAGATTTCTTGAATTAATCGATAGTTGAACAAATTGATATGAACTTGAATAATTAGTTCTTCTTCAACAATGAATGAAAATTAAGGTGAAAATGTTAAAAGAGAAAAAAAAACTGAAAATCTTAAAGATGGAAATAAATTTAATGGTATTAAATCCTAAAAGAAGTCTAATTGGATAGTGAATAAAAGGAAAGACAAATAACAGTATTTAGAAATTATTTTTAAAATATTGACATTTTGATTAAATATTTTAAAGTGTAGATATTTTTACTAATTAAGTTAGGAATTGCAACTACTTTACTTATTTTTCATACAAATTATTTTTAAAATGTTGACATTTTGACTAAATATTATAAAGTGTAGAAATTTTACTAATTAAGTTAGAATTTGTGACTACTTTGTCATTATTTTAGTATTTAATAGGGTATAGTGTTAACACTTTCAATATTTAGTGATAATGTCAAAATTTTACCTTATTATGTATTTTAATAATATTTTATTTATTTTGTTTAATTAAAAAGAATACATAATTTATATAACAAACTGGAGCTATTTAGGGGAGTATAAAATTTATAAAAAGTAACAGATGCTTAAAACTCTCTACATTAGTTATAAATTTTTCAAAATCTGAATGATATATATGCCCATTATTCATGATGTTCATCCAAAAAAAAATTCTTGCGAGGTTTATGTTTTGTAGAATAAACTGGGTAAACAATTTTTGTAAACTAAACACAAAGAAAAAGTCGAAAGTGAATCCTTATATATTTTCTATTTGATTGTAATTTGATGCGATTTTGTTTGTATAATAATTATTCGTATGTATTTGCACTTTGATTTTTTATTATATTTTAATCAATGCAATTATCTTTAACTTTTTTACTGATATATATAAATAGTATTCTGATATGGAATTGATTTTTTAACTTTAATTAAAGAAACTATATATCCAACAGAATACGCATTTGATGCATCAATTATTTAGACAAGGAATAATGTTCAAATCGTTTACTTGAATTACTATTGTAACTTTATAATTTTGTATTCTTGATACAAATTAATGTTAATGTCATTATTTTCGTATCTAGTATTGACTATGTGATTTTTTGTTTTTTTTTACTACAAGGCATATATGGGGAGCATTAGTTTTATAATAATGCATTCTAGACATTGGACAGAAGATAATTGTTATGTTGATTACACAAATGAGGCAATAATGATTAAAGAATATGCATCGTATAAAGATTTAGTTGATGAAGTTGCTAATCAGAATGGGGTAGATTTTAGATATAACAGAATGAAACTTAAGTATAAAATAAAAGGTAGCATTGCACCTTTGGAAATACACAACTATATGGGAATGAGAGTATACGTCTCGTTGAAGAAAGAAGCTCGAGAATTCGCAAAGTACACCATTTGGTGTAACTGTCTTTGTGAACGATCGTCATATAAATTGTAGAAATCAGTATGAAGAAGATATTGGCATGTGTAGTAAAAACAGAGGAAGTACTACTGATAACCAAGCATTAGTTATTAGTACACCATTAATCAGTACTGAGTTAAGCAACTCTATTATCTGCAATATGAATCATAAAGAAGTCATTGAGATCAAGTTTATAAGAATAAATGTACTTTAAAAGCTGTGATGATGAAATATGCCATTGATAATAGATTTCAGTGGAAGACAGAAAGATCAAGTGTATTAAGGTATTTTATATTTATATAGAATTTATCTTTTATTATTATAGTAATTATTCCATATAATATCTTGTATTAATTTGTTTTGTTTATTTTCTTTTATAATTCGTGCAGTTATAGACTTGTTCGTGTATCTGAAAATTGTGGATGGATAATGAAGGCTTCCAACATCAATAAATTGGGAATGTTTAGATTAGAAAGTTTGTAGATGAGCATACATATCCATTAAAAGATAAAGTGTATAGTCAGAGACAAGAAACAAGCAGTCTTGTTGGAGGTATAATAAAGCCCAAGCTAGTTGATCATAAAAGAAAGTTGACGACGAAAGACATATAAGTTGATGTTAGACTCGAACTTGGCGTAGATGTATCCTACTTAACAAACTCATATAAAAATTGAAAAACAAAAATTTATAATATATAAAATCCAAAATTCATCTTAATTTTTTATTTCGAAAATAAAATCTTATGAAATCTCACAAAATAAAAGATGATTACGAAATTACCTTTATGTATTGGGAGATTTATTGAATTAATTGATAGTTGAAAAAATTGATATGAACTTGAATAATTAGTTCTTCTTCAACAATGATAGAAAATAATGGTGAAAATGGTAAAAGAGAAAAAAAACTGAAAATCTTAAAGATTGAAATAAGATTAATGGTATTAAAGTCTAAAAGAAGTCCAAATAGATAGTGAATATATTTAATGTTGGACTATTTTGAGAAATAAAAGGAAAGACAAATAATTGTATTTAAAAAGTATTTTTAAAATATTGACATTTTTACATTTTGATTAAATATTTTAAAGTATAGATATTTTTACTAATAAAGTTAAGAATTGCGACTACTTTACTAATTTTTCCTACAAATTATTTTAAAAATATTGACATTTTGACCAAATACTTTGAAGTGTAGAAATTTTACTAATTAAGTTAGAAATTGTGACTACTTTGTCATTATTTTAGTATTTAATAGGGTATATTGTCAACACTTTCAATATTTAGTGATAATGTCAAAATTTTACCTTATTGCGTATTTTAATTATTTTTTAATTATTTTATTTAATTAAAAAGAATACATAATTTATATAACAAACTGGAGCTATTTAGGAGTGTTTAAAATTTATAGAAAGCAACAGATGCTTAAAACTCTCTACATTAGTTACATTTTTTTCAAACTCTGAATGATATATATGCCCATTATTTATGATGTTCATCAAAAGAAAAAATTCTTGCGAGGTTTATGTTTTGGAGAATAAACTGGGTAAACGATTTTTGGAAAATAAACACAAACGAAAAGACAAAAGTGAGGTATGTTTTAGTTAATTAATCCTTATATGTATTGTATTTGATAGTGATTTGATGCGATTTTGTTTGTATAATAATTATTCATATGTATTTTCATTTTGAATTAATATATATTTTAATCAATGCAATTATCTTTAACTTTTGTACTGATATATATAAATAGTATACTGATTTGAAATTGTTTTTTTAGCTTTTATTAGAGAAACTATATATCCAACAGAATACGTATTTGATGCATCAATTATTTTGACAAAGAACAATGTTCAAATCGTTTATTTGAATTACTATTGTAACTTTATTATTTTGTATTCTTGATACAAATTAATGGTAATGTCATTATTTTCATATCTTTTATTGACTATGCGATTTTTTGTTTTTTTACTACAAAGCATATATGGGGAGCATTTGTTTTATAATAAAGCATTCTGGACAGTGAACTGAAGATAATTGCTATGTCTATTACACAACTGAGGCAATTATGATTACAGAATATGCATCGCATAAAAATTTAGATGATGAAGTTGCTAATCAGATAGGGGTAGATTTGAGATATAACAGATTGAAATTTGAGTATAAAATAGAAGGTAGCATTGCACCTTTGGAAATACACAACGACATGGGAATGAGAGTATATGTCTCATTGAAGAAAGAAGCCTGAGAATTCGCAAAGTACCCCATTTGTGTAACTTTATTTGTTAACGATCGTCATATAAATTGTAGAAATCGGTATAAAGAAGATATTTGCATGTGTAGCATAAACGGAGGAAGTACTACTGATAACCAAGCATTAGTTATTAGTGCATCATTAATCAGAACTGAGTTAAGTAAATCTATTATCTGGAATATGAATCATAAAAAAGTCATTGAGGATCAAGTTTATAAGAATAAACGTACTTTGAAAGTTGTGATGATGAAATATGTCATTGATAATAGATTTCAGTGGAAGACAGAAAGATCAAGTGTAGTAAGGTATTTTGTATTTATATAGAATTTATTTTTTGTTGTAATAGTAATTATTCTATATAATATCATGTATTAACTTGTTTTGTTTTTTTTTTTTATAATTCGTGCAGTTATACACTTGTTTGTGTATCTGAAAATTGTGGATGGATAATGAAGGCTTCAAACATCAATAAATCAGAAATGTTTAGAATTAGAAAGTTTGTAGATGAGCGTACATGTCTATTAAAAGATAAAGTGTATAGTCAGAGACAAGCAACAAGCAGTTTTGTTGGACGTATAATAAACCTCATGCTAGTTGATCATAAAAGAAAGTTGACGCCGAAAGACATACAAGTTGATGTTGGATTAGAACTTGGCATAGATGTATCCTACTTAACAAACTCATATAAGAATCGAATAAAAAAGACGAAAAAATTGTAATACATAAAATCCAAAATTCAACATTTTTAATTTCGAAAATAAAATCTTATGATATCTCACAAAATAAAAGATGATTACGAAAATACCTTTATGTGTTGAGAGATTACTTGAATTAATCGATAGATTTGAACAAATTGATATGAACTTAAATTATTGGTTCTTCTTCAACAATGAGAGAAAATATGGGTGAAAATGATAAAAGAGAAAAAAAATGAAAATCTTAAAGATGGAAATAAATTTAATAGTATTAAAGTCTAGAAGAAGTCTAAATGGATAGTGAATAAATTTAATGTTGGACTGTTTTGAGAAATAAAAGGAAAGATAAATAATAGTATTTAAAAATTATTTTTAAAATATTGGCATTTTGATTAAATATTTTAAAGTGTAGATATTTTTACTAATTAACTTAGAAATTGTGACTACTTCACTAATTTTTCCAACAAATTATTTTAAAAATATTGACATTTGCCTAAATATTTTAAAGTGTATAAATTTTATTAATTAAATTAAAAATTGTGACTACTTTGTCATTATTTTAGTATTTAATTGGGTATAGGGTCAACACTTTCAATATTTAGTGATAATGTCAAAATTTTACATTATTATGTATTTTAATTATGTTTTAATTATTTTGTTTAATTAAAACGAATACATAATTTATATAACAAACTAGAGCTATTTAGGGGATTATAAAATATACAAAAACTAGCAGATACTTAAACTCTCTACATTATTTACAATTTTTTCAAAATTTGAATTGTATATATGCCCATTATTCATGATGTTCATCCAACAAAAAAATTCTTGCAAGGTTTATGTTTTGGATAATAAACTGGGTTAACGATTTTTGAAAAATAAACACAAACAAAAAGTCGAAAGTGAGGTATGTTTTCGTTAATTAATCCTCATATGTTTTGTATTTGATTGTGATTTGATGAGATTTTGTTTGTATAAGAATTATTTTTGTATGTATTTGCACTTTGAATTTTTATATATTTTAATCAATAATATTATCTTTAACTTTTGAACTGATATATATAAATAGTATTCTGATTTGAAATTGTTTTTTTAACTTTTGTTTAAGAAACTATATATTCAATAGAATACGCATTTGATGCATCAATTGTTTAGACAAGGAATAATGTTCAAATCGTTTACTTGAATTACTATTATAACTTTATAATTTTGTATTCTTGATACAAATTAATGGTAATGTCATTATTTTCGTATCTAGTATTCACTATGTGGTTGTTTTTTTTTTTATATTACAAAGCATATATGGGGAGAATTAGTTTTATAATAAAGCATTATATACATTGGACTGAAGATAATTGTTATGTTGATTACACAAATGAGGCAATTATGATTAAAGAATATGCATTGTATAAAGATTTAGTTGATGAAGTTGCTTATCAGATTGGGGTAGATTTGAGGTATAACAGATTGAAACTTACGTATAAAACAGAAGATAGCATTGCACCTTTGGAAATAGACAACGATATGGGAATGAGAGTATATGTATCATTGAAGAAAGAAGCTCGAGAATTCGCAAAGTACCCCATTTGTGTAACTGTATTTGTGAACGATCGTCATATAAATTGTAGAAATTAGTATAAAGAAGATATTGGCATGTGTAGTATAAAAAGAGGAAGTACTACTGATAACCAAGCATTAGTTATTAGTGCACCATTAATCGGTACTTAGTTAAGTAACTCTATTATCTGCAATATGAACCATAAAGAAGTCATTGAGATCGAGTTTATAAGAATAAACGTACTTTGAAAGCTGTGATGATGAAATATGCCATTGATAATAGATTTCAGTGAAAGACAGAAAGATCAAGTGTAGTAAGATATTTTGTATTTATATAGAATTTATCTTTTGTTGTTATAGTAATTATTCCATATAATATCATGTATTAATTTGTTATGTTAATTTTCTTTTATAATTTGTGTAGTTATACACTTGTTCGTGTATCTGGAAATTGTGGATGGATAATGAAGGCTTCCAACATCAATAAATTGGGAATGTTTAGAATTAGAAAGTTTGTAGATGAGCATACATGTCCATTAAAAGATAAAGTGTATAGTCAGAGACAAGCAACAAGCAGTCTTGTTGGAGGTATAATAAATCCAAAGCTAGTTGAACATAAAAGAAAGTTGACGCCGAAAGACATACAAGTTGATGTTAGACTCGAACTTGGCATAGATATATCCTACTTAACTGTCACGACCCAAAAAGCGTCGTGAGTGGCACCCACATTTATCCTCCTATGTGAGCGAACCAACCAATCTAAACCCCAACGTTTCAAAAATAATAAATAGAAAACAATGCGGAAGACTTAAAACTTATTAACAAAATCAATAATCAACTTCTAAATCTCAAAACTTATCATTATCCCCAAAATCTGGAAGTCATCATCACAAGAACATCTATCCTCAAATTACTAATCTAAGAGTCTCTAAGAAGCTAAAATAAGTAAAAATCTAGTCCATGCCGGAAGTTCAAGGCATCAAGACATGAAGAGGAAGATCCAGTCCAAGCTAGAAGCATTAGCTCACCCTGAAATCTGGTTTGACGAAGACTGGCTAGAGTTGCGGTTGAGTTGAAGATGACGGTACGTTTGCTGCACTCCACAATAACAAGGAAAGAAACATACAAGTATGGGTCAGTACAAACACAAGTACTGAGTAGATATCATCGGCCAACTCAAACTAGAAAATAGTATATATCAGATAATATCATAAAATCAACTACAATACTCAACATGCGGCATTTACAATTACCATAACCCTTGGTCACAACACCAAGCACATCAATGAGGACTCACGCCTCCCCATCATACTCATTTGGGAATTAGGTTCATTAAATTGAGTATATAACATCTTTCAAGAATAGTAATCTTTATTCCTCTTGTGTCGGTACGTGACACTCCGATCCCCTAATTCTACGTGTCGGTTCGTGACACCCGATCCCCTAATTCTACGTGTCGGTTCGTGACACCCGATCCCCTAATTCTACGTGTCAGTTCGTGACACCCGATCCCCTAATTCTACGTGTTGGTTCGTGACACCCGATCCCCTAATTTTACATGTCGGTTCGTGACACCCGCTCCACTAATCTCATTCTATTAATTCATCAAGCCTTCTTTTATACCAAGGCATCATCAATCTCATTACTTTAGTTCATCAAGCCTTCTCTTATACCAAGGCATCATCAATTCATTACTTTAGTTCATCAAGCCTTCTTTTATACCAAGGCATCATCATTGACAAGGTAAACTTAGGATTAGAGATTCAATAGACTCATCATGCTTATTCATCACAATTATTTAATAACATTAATGCAAGCATACAATTAAGCATATAGAAGGGTTTACAACACTAACCAATACATATCATTCGTTATTAAGAGCTTACTACGAATAGCATAAAAACCATAACCTACCTCCACCGAAGAATTGTGATCAAGCAAGCTAATCCTCAAAATCTTTGCTTTCTTCTTCGTTTCTCCTCTCTCTCGATCGTTCTTCTCCCTCTCTCTGTTCTTTCTATTTTTCTTATTCAAACCCTTTTTCTTTTACCCTAATTAGCATATAATTAAGTATAAAAGATGACAAAAGTAACCCTCTAATTAATTCAAGGTTATCTCTTTTAACCCTCAAGAAATTGGATTATTAATATTCAACCACCAACATTATAATTATAAGCAGGAATAGTCCAAAACGCCCCTTAAAACATTTAACAGAAATCCGACCCAGCCTGGGATTACGCAGTCTGTGACGGTCCATCGTGCCTGCGATGGTCCGTCCTGCTGCTTCCGTCACAGAGTTTAGAGACTCAATTCCTTGAAGAGTCTGTGATGGTCCGTCGTTCCCATGACGGTCCGTCATGCCATGTCGTCACGAAGTTCAGAGAGTCGATTTCAGTACCCAAATTTCAGAATTCTAAGTGTTTTGGAATGAGACCCCCTCGACGGTCCGTCGTGCCCATGACGGTCCGTCGTGGGTTCCGTCATCTCAGCCAGTTTTTCTAGAAATAAAATCTGCTGCTCAAAACGACTAAACATGTCGTTACAATAGATAATAATTTACCCATCGTTCATCCTCGAACGATCATAAGAAGAAAAACAAGGGCGAAAAGGAGTACCTGAATCTGTAAACAGGTGTGGGTATCTTTCTTGCATATCTGCCTCCTTCTCCCAAGTGGCTTCTTCAACTGGTCGATTCTTCCATTGAACTTTGATGGATGCAATCTCTCTTGACCTTAACTTGCGGACTTCTCTATCTAGAATAACAACAGGTTCCTCCTCATAAGACAAATTCTCATCAAGCAAAACTGAATCCCAACGGATAATGTAGTTTCCATCCCCATGGTATCTTTTCAACATAGACACATGAAACACCGGATGCACTCCGGACAGTCCTGGGGGCAAGGCTAATTCATAAGCTACCTCCCCCACGCGCTTCAGAACTTCAAATGGACCAATATACCTTGGGCTTAGCATACCTCTCTTACCAAACTGCATCACCCCTTTCATGGGCGAAACCCTCAGCAAGACTTGCTCACCCTCCATAAACTCCAAGTCTCTAACCTTTGGATCTGCATATTCCTTTTGCCTACTTTGCGCCGCTAAAATATTTTCTTGAATAGATTTCACTTTCTTCAATGAATCCCTCAAAAGGTCAGTACCCCAAGGTTTAACCTCAAATGCATCAAACCAACCAATGGGAGACCTACATCTCCTCCCATACAATGCTTCGAATGGAGCCATATCAATACTTGAGTGATAGCTATTATTGTATGAAAACTCCGCTAAGGGTAAGAACTTATCCCAATGACCACCAAATTCTATCACACATGCACGAAGCATATCCTCCAACACTTGAATTGTTCGCTCAGACTGACCATCGGTTTGAGGATGGAACGCAGTACTACGGTCCAACCTAGTACCCAATTCCGCATGCAATGTTTTCCAAAACTTAAAAGTAAACTGCGTACCTCTATCTGATATGATGGAAAGTGGAACTCCATGCAATCGAACAATTTCTGAGATGTAGAGTCTAGCTAACTTCTCTGCATTGTAGGTCACCTTGACCGGGATGAAGTGAGCAGACTTAGTTAATCTATCCACGATTACCCAAATAGAGTAAAACTTCCCCAATGTCTTTAGAAGACCAACCACGAAGTCCATTGCAATTCTCTCCCACTTCCATTCAGGAATGGGCATTCTCTGAAGTGTTCCTCCGGGCCTCTGGTGTTCATACTTTACTTGCTGACAATTTGGACATTTGGCAACAAAATCAACAATGTCGCGCTTCATTCTACTCCACCAAAAGTGTTGCTTTAGGTCACAGTACATCTTGGTTGCACCTGGATGTATAGAATATCCAGAACTATGAGCCTCTGTGAGAATAGTGTGGATCAACTCATCAACACGGGGCACACATACCCTTCCCTTGATTCTCAAAACACCTTCCTCATCCATTATTGCTTCTTTAGCCTCTCCTCGCAACACCATATCCCGAATTCGGCTTAGTTTCTCATCATCAAACTGTTTTCCCTTGATCTTGTCAAGAAAAGAAGATCTTTCCTCCACATTGGCCAAAACTCCTCCCTTCTCATTTACTTCTAGCCTCATAAAGTTATTAGCCGGAGTCTGAACTTCTCTAGCCAATGGGCGTCTAGAAACTTGCAAGTGAGCTAGACTTCCCATGCTCCCTGCTTTTCTACTTAAGGCGTCTGCCACAACATTAGCCTTTCCCGGATGATACAAGATAGTGATATCGTAGTCCTTCAGTAGTTCCATCCATCTCCTCTGTCTCAAATTCAAATATTTTTTAGTAAAGACATATTGTAGGCTACGATGATCCGTGTATACTTCACACTTAACCCCATATAGATAGTGTCTCCATTGCTTTAAGGCAAACACTACCGCAGCCAATTCCAAATCATGGGTCGGATAATTACGTTCATGCACCTTCAATTGCCTTGAAGCATAAGCAATTACGTTCTTCTCTTGCATTAGCACTGCACCCAAACCCGAATAAGATGCATCACAATAGACAATGAAATTCTTACCTTCCACTGGCAGGGTAAGGATTGGTGCAGTAGTCAACAAGGTCTTGAGTATCTGAAAGCTTTCCTCATATTTGTCCGACCATACAAATGGAACATTCTGCTTAGTCAAGTTCGTCAATTGGGAAGCAATGGAAGAGAATCCCTTGACAAATCGGCGGTAATAGCTAGCTAAACCAACAAAGCTCCTTATTTCTGACACATTAGTAGGTCTTACCCAATTCTTCACTGTCTCAATCTTAGAAGGATCCACCATCACCCCATCCTTAGAAACCACATGCCCCAAGAAGGACACTGCATCTAGCCAAAACTCACACTTGGAGAATTTGGCATAAAGCTTTTTCTCCCTCAACATTTCCAATACAATTCTCAAGTGCTCCTCATGTTCCTTCTTGCTCTTTGAGTATATCAATATATCATCAATAAATACGATCACAAAGAGATCCAGATATGGCTTAAAAATCTCATTCATCAAGCTCATGAAAGCAACAGGGGCATTCGTAAGACCAAAAGACATCACTACAAATTCGTAATGCCCATACCTGGTCCGAAAAGCAGTCTTTGGCACATCCGTTGCCCGTTTTTTCAATTGATGATAACCGGATCTCAAGTCAATCTTAGAGAAGACACAAGCACCTTGTAACTGATCGAACAAGTCATCAATGCGAGGAATGGGATACTAGTTCTTAATAGTTACCTTATTCAACTGCCGGTAGTCTATGCACATCCAAAAACTCCTATCCTTCTTCTTCACAAATAACACCGGAGCACCCCAAGGAGATGCACTTGGTCTAATGAAGCCTTTGCTCAACAAGTCTTGAAGTTGGGCCTTTAACTCTCTTAACTCAGTGGGAGCCATTCTATAAGGGGGTATAGAAATGGGGCGAGTACCCGATTCAAGATCGATGCAGAAGTCAATATCTCTATCCGGTGGCATACTAAGAAGGTCTGCAGGAAACATATCTAAAAACTCGCGGACTATCGCAACCGACTCGATTGAAGGTACTTGGGTAGTATCATCCCTGAGGTGTGCCAAGAAAGCTAAACAACCCTTACTAACCATTCTCTTAGCACGAAGAAAGGAGACGATACGAACCGGATTGGAAGTGTAGTCACCCTCCCACAATAACGGATCTGTCCCAGGCTTGGCTAACGTCACAGTCTTAGCATTACAATCCAAGATCGCAAAATTCGGAGAAAGCCAAGTCATACCAAGAATTACATGAAAATCAACCATTTCTAAGATAACCAAGTCTACATAAGTATTGCTCCCCACAAAAGTCACCAAACAAGACCTATATACTTTTTCAACTATCACAGACTCACCCTCCGGAGTAGACATACGAATAGGTATGTCAAGCAATTTACAATGTAAATTAAGACCAGTAGCAAATGAGGAAGATACAAATGAAAATGTGGAGCCAGGATCAAATAATACAGAAGCCATACAATCACAAACCAAAAGATTACCTGTGATAACAGCATCTGTTGTCTCCGCTTCCGACCGCCCAGGAAAAGCGTAACAATGGGCCCTATCACCTGTTTGCCCGTTGCCCCTACCATGTTGCGCTGCAGTAGTTCCCATTTGTCCGTCACCCCGGCCGTTTTGGTGACCACCATTACCTCGGCCACCACGTCCTCCAGAATAACGGCCTCTACCATGACCACCTCTACCTCTAGATATTGGGGGTCTATAACTCTGTTTTAGACAATTCCTCCTAATATGTACAGTATCCCACATCCATAACACTCTCTGGAGTCAAGCATAGGTCTCTCAGAGAAGTGTTGACCGGTCCGAGGTGGACCCCCAACTACAGTCTGTAGTGAAGACTGAATTGGTCGGACTGAGTAACCTCCTGAACCCTGTCCTCTAGAATAAGAACCATTAAACTCACCTCCCTTCCAAAACCTTTTTGATGTCGATGCCATGGTGAATTCATTCTGCTTCACTCCTTCCACCTCTATCACGAAGTCTACCACTTCTTGAAAGGATTTTGCCGTAGCCGCTACCTGTAAGGCTGAAATCCGCAATTCTAACCTCAACCCCTTCACAAAACGGTGAATCCGCTCTTGTGGACTGAAACAAAGTTGGGTGGCATACCTGGATAATGCACGAAACTTAGCCCCATATGCAGTAACCGACATCCTACCTTGCTCTAGGCTCAAGAACTCATCTCTTTTCCTATCCCTCAAAGTCCGGGGGATATACTTCTCCATAAACAAGCTAGAGAATGATGCCCAAGTCATAGGTGGTGCCTCAGTTGGTTGACACTCAACATGTGTTCGCCACCACATTTTGGCGTTTCCTTGAAACTGATAAGTCACAAACTCAACACCAAACCGTTCTACTATACCCATCTTGTGTAGTAGCTCATGACAGTCAACCAGAAAATCGTAGGCATCCTCAGATTCAGCACCCTTGAAGACTGGAGGTTTCAATTTCAAGAACTTACTGAAAAGTTCATGCTGATCATTTGTCATTATAGGCCCTGTAGTCAGACGAGGAAACGTGTCTATTTCCAATGAGGCATCCATGCGGGGAGCCACAGTAGCTGCATCTTGTACCTCCGGAACCGGAGGGGTTGGTGTAGAAAACACTTGAGGTGTCTGGCCCTGATCAGATAACCCGCTAAGATAAGCAAGAACCTGATTGATCATCTCTGGGGTAGGTTGGGGTGGCAATTCCTCGTTCTGCACTTGTTCATTCTCTCCATCCTCACCCTCTCTTACCACTTCCTCAGTTAGTAGAGGAGTCACCGCCCTAGTACCAGATGGGCTAGGTGCTCGTCCTCTTCCTCTAGAGGGCGTCCTCCCACGACCTCTTCCACGGCCTCTTGTCACTACTCCTCTTCGAGCTACAGCCCCAGTGGCTGGCTTAGACGCTTCTTGTCTTGCCGGTGTTGGCGTTGGCGCGGTGTATGCTCTAGTTCTAACCATCTGCGAAATAGAGTGAAGATGGTCAGATACTAATTTGTATCACCTAGATACCAATTGGATTCAAGTAATAGCAAGAAAGAAAGAAAGAACGGAATTTTCCTAAAGTCTTATAGCCTCTCAAAGAAAAGTAAAGGCGTCCCCCTACCGTTCCTTAAGACTCTACTAGACTCGTTCTTCTGTGATGAGACCAACGAACCTAATGCTCTGATACCAAGTTTGTCACGACCCAAAAAGCGTCGTGAGTGGCACCCACATTTATCCTCCTATGTGAGCGAACCAACCAATCTAAACCCCAACGTTCAAACATAATAAATAGAAAACAATGCGGAAGACTTAAAACTCATTAACAAAATCAATAATCAACTTCTAAATCTAAAACTTATCATTATCCCCAAAATCTAGAAGTCATCATCACAAGAACATCTATCCTCAAATTACTAATCTAAGAGTATCTAAGAAGCTAAAATAAGTAAAAAGATAGTCCATGCCGGAAGTTCAAGGCATCAAGACATGAAGAGGAAGATCCAGTCCAAGATAGAAGCATTAGCTCACCCTGAAATCTGGTGTGACGAAGACTGGCTAGAGTTGCGGTTGAGTTGAAGATGACGGTACGTTTGCTGCACTCCACAATAACAAGGAAAGAAACATACAAGTTGGGGTCAGTACAAACACAAGTACTGAGTAGATATCATCGGCCAAATCACAATAGAAAATGGTATATATCAGATAATATCATAAAATCAACTACAATACTCAACATGCGGCATTTACAATTACCATAACCCTTGGTCACAACACCAAGCACATCAATGAGGACTCACGCCTCCCCATCATACTCATTTGAGAATTAGGTTCATTAAATTGAGTATATAACATCTTTCAAGATTCATTATCTTTATTCCTCTTGTGTCGGTACGTGACACTCCGATCCCCTAATTCTACGTGTCGGTTCGTGACACCCGATCCCCTAATTCTATGTGTCAGTTCGTGACACTCGATCCCCTAATTCTACGTGTCGGTTCGTGACACTCGATTCCCTAATTCTATGTGTCGGTTCATGACTCCCGATCCCCTAATTCTACGTGTCGGTTCGTGACACTCGATCCCCTAATTATACGTGTCGGTTCGTGACACCCGCTCCACTAATCTCATTCTATTAATCCATCAAGCCTTCTTTTATTCCAAGGCATCATCAATCTCATTACTTTAGTTCCTCAAGCCTTCTCTTATACCAACGCATCATCAATTAAGTTCATCAAGCCTTCTCTTATATCATTACTTTAGTTCATCAATCTCATTTCTTATTCAAACCCTTTTTCTTTTACCCTAATTAGCATATAATTAAGTATAAAAGATGACAAAAGTAACCCACTAATTAATTCAAGGTTATCTCTTTTAACCCTCAAGAAATTGGATTATTAATATTCAACCACCAACATTATAATTATAAGCAGGAATAGTCCAAAACGCCCCTTAAAACATTTAACAGAAATCTGACCCAGCCTGGGATTACGTAGTCTGTGACGGTCCGTCGGGCCTGCAACGGTCCGTCCTGCTGCTTCTGTCACAGAGTTCAGAGACTCAATTCCTTGAAGAGTCTGTGACGGTCTGTCGTTCCCACGAAGGTCCGTCCTGCCATGTCGTCACGAAGTTCAGAGAGTCGATTTCAGTACCCAAATTTCAGAATTCTAAGTGTTTTGGAACGAGACCCCCTCGACGGTCCGTCGTGGGTTCCGTCGTCTCAGCCAATTTTTCCAGAAATAAAATCTGCGGCTCAAAACGACTAAATAGGTCGTTACATTAACAAACTCCTTAAAAAATCAAAAAAAAATGACGAAAAATTTATAATACATAAAATCAAAAATTCAACATAATTTTTTATTTCAAAAATAAAATCTTATGAAATCTCGCAAAATAAAAGATGATTACGAAATTACCTTTATGTATTGAGAGATTTCTTGAATTAATCGATAGTTGAACAAATTTATATGAACTTAAATAATTAGTTCTTCTTCAACAATGAGAGAAAATTATGGTGAAAATGTTAAAAGAGAAAAAAAACTGAAAATCTTAAAGATGGAAATAAATTTAATGGTATAAAGTCTAAAAGAAGTTTAAATGGATAGTGAATATATTTAATGTTGGACTGTTTTGAGAAATAAAAAGAAAGACAAATAATAGTATTTTGAAATTATTTTTAAAATATTGGCATTTTGACATTTTGATTAAATATTTTAAAGTGTAGATATTTTTTTCTAATAAAGTTAGGAATTGCGACTACTTTACTAATTTTTCCTACAAATTATTTTAGTAATATTGAGATTTTGACTAAATATTTTAAAATGTAGAAATTTTATTAATTAAGTTAGAAATTGTGACTACTTTGTCATTATTTTAGTATTTAATAGGGTATAGTGTTAACACTTTCAATATTTAGTGATAGTGTCAAAATTTTACCTTATTTTGTATTTTAATTATATTTTATTTATTTTGTTTAATTAAAAAGAATACATAATTTATATAGCAAACTGGAGCTATTTATGGGAGTATAAAATTTATAAAAAGTAACAGATGCTTAAAACTCTCTACATTAGTTACAATTTTTTCAAAATCTGAATGATATATATGCCCATTATTCATGATGTTCATCCAAAAAAAAATTCTTGCGAGGTTTATGTTTTGGAGAATAAACTGGGTAAAAGATTTTTGAAAAATAAACACAAACGAAAAGTCAAAAGTGAGGTATGTTTTAGTTAATTGATCCTTATATGTTTTGTATTTGATTGTGATTTGATGCGATTTTGTTTGTATAATAATTATCATATGTATTTGCATTTTGAATTATTATATATTTTAGTCAATGCAATTATCTTTAACTTAACTTTTGTTAAAGAAAATATATATCGAATAGAATACGTATTTGATGCATCAATTGCTTGGACAAGGAATAATGTTCAAATCGTTTATTTGAATTACTATTGTAACTTTATTATTTTGTATTCTTGATACAAATTAATGGTAATGTCATTATTTTCGTATCTAGTATTGACTATGTGATTATTTGTTTTTTTTATACAAAGAATATATGGGGAGCATTAGTTTTACAATAAAGTATTCTGGCCATTGAACTGAAGATAATTGCTATGTATACTACACAACTGAGGCAATTATGATTAAATAATATGCATCGCATAAAGATTTAGTTGATGAAGTTTCTAATCAGATTGGGGTAGATTTGAGGTACAAAAGATTGAAACTTAAGTATAAAATAGAAGGTAGCATTGCACCTTTGGAGATACGCAACGGTACGGGAATGGGAGTATATGTCTCATTGAAGAAAGAAGCTTGAGAATTCGCAAAGTACCCCATTTGTGTAACTGTATTTGTGAACGATCGTCATATAAATTGTAGAAATCAGTATGAAGAAGATATTAGCATGTAAACGGAGGAAGTACTACTGATAACCAAGCATTAGTTATTAATGCACCATTAATCAGTACTGAGTTAAGTAACTCTATTATCTGCAATATGAATCATAAAGATGTCATTGAGGATTAAGTTTATAAGAAAAAACGTACTTTGAAAGCTGTGATGATGAAATATGCCATTGATAATAGATTTCAGTGGAAGACAGAAAGATCAAGTGTAGTAAGATATTTTGTATTTATATAGATTTTATGTTTTGTTGTTATAGTAATTATTCCATATAATATCATGTATTAATTTGTTTTGTTTATTTTCTTTTAAAATTTGTGCAGTTATACACTTGTTTGTGTAATTGTGGATGGATAATGAAGACTTCCAACATAAATAAATCGAGAATGTTTAGAATTATAAAGTTTGTAGATGAGCATAAATGTCCATTAAAAGATAAGGTGTATAGTCAGAGACAAGCAACAAGCAGTCTTGTTGGAGGTATAATAAAGCTCAAGCTTGTTGATCATAAAAGAAAGTTTACGCCGAAAGACATACAAGTTGATGTTAGACTTGAACTTGGCGTAGATGTATCCTACTTAACAAACTCATATAATGTAACAACCCTATTAGTGTTTTTATAAAATTTACCCATTTTTTCTAAGTTAACCTCTTTTTTAATAGCTTTTATAAATGATTTATGACTTTAAAAAATGAGTGATATAATATATAAATTTAATAATGATTAATTTATTGTTAATAATAAAGGAAAAGAAAATAAATGGGTCAAGCCCAAAATAATAATGATAATAATAATTAAAAATATATATATAGGTTAAAGGTTGTTCCTGCTGTTCGCAGCAGCAGCATCACACACGAACGAATCAATAATAAAATAATATATAACAGGAAGAAAGAAAAGTCGATGAAAATTCTTTATGAGGCGCAAAAAGGTACGAATCATTTTTCTTATTATTACATATAATGAATTATAGATATTGAAAGATTAGGGGCAATTGTTGATATCATTAATGCTTGACAGAGCATAAGGGAATTGGGTTGAAGATGAGAGATAATTAACGTGATTTTTCTATAATTATTATAAGATTATTAATAGTCATGATGATTAAGTCGTAGGAAAAATGTATGTTCTAAGGAGTTATTTTATATGCTGCATATTTTATGGTAGACGTGAATAGTACTGTTGTTCATCGTAAAAGGTCATTTCTTCTTTTATTAATTTATGGTTTAAGAATTATTTTTGAGGTTTTCATATAGATTAAAATTTGGTATATTGATATAAGTAATTAAATATTGACTATATTATATTATATGAAAACTGTTAGGGTTTTAGTGTTTGGAGAAAGTATGACTTAACTCTTGACTTGAAATTTAAGAAATATGAGATTTGACTTATTGGTTAGAATCAAGATTGAGAAACTTTATTATAAATTTTGATAAATTTTTGGGTCAAAGTTAAACAGATAGTAATATGAGTGTTGTATGTTTTGAAGTCTTATTGTGGTTATTGATTTGAATAGATTGTATTGATTTGAAAGTACAACGAAGGAGGAAGGCTAAAGTCCCGAAGTAACTTTCGATAAATTGAGGCAAGTGGATTTCTAAACTCTTGTTAAGTGTATGAAATGCGTGTAATTACTTGTGGTATATGTTTTGAAGTAACGGTATTGGTGATGGATTGACTTGTCCACATTGATTAATTCTAATGATGTAAAAAAGGGATAACAAAAGGCAATGTGATTAATTGTTTATGTGTGATGTGTTGAGAAAGTGTTGAAGGCTTGTTGAATCATTGTTGATGTGATTTCATGTTTGTGTGGTTGTGAATTGTGCAATGATATGAATTGGTCATCTCCGTATTATTTGTGTGAACTTGTCATTTTCATTATTCTGAGGTATTGGTTGTGGCAAGTGTTATGTGCATTGAGAAAGAATGAGTACTTGAGAGGATGTATCATTTCGAGGGACGTATCGCGCACCACGATGGATACTATATTTCGAGGGACGTATAGCCCGCCGTGACGGTTACTAATATCGAGGGCCGTGTCATGCGCCGCGACAGATGCATGGACAAATTCATCCACCATGGGTCCCGGACTGAGAGACATCGGGTGTGTATCACTAGGTCAGACATGCATCATTATACTTGACATCGCATTCCATTGCATTGCACATACTTATCATTAGTAAACTTGATATCGTTTTTTATTGATCTTCTGATTGCCTTTCTACGAAATTTGTGATTGATCAATATTGAGCTTGTTATTGCGTATATAGAATTTGTTGAAGTATTGTTGTTATGGATATGTAATTTGTTAAAGTGTTATTGTTGAGGATATATAATTTGTCTAAGTGTTGTTGTTGAGCTACGTGCTATGTAAATTGTGAGCTTTTAGGTTGGATTGATTTTAATGCAGGTTGTAGTTGTGAAGGTTCGGTTGGGGGTGGTAGGAGTATCCGTATTTCATCCCCTTAGCTTGTGTTTAGAGGTTTACTTGCTGAGTACCGTGTGGTTTGGTACTCACCCCTTACTTCTACATATTTTTGTTGGTTATGAGCCTGGATTTTTGTTGTACTTGTCATTCTCTTTTTTTTCGATGCTTTTTGGAGATTTTTGAGGTAGTTGTTTCCATCTCAGCAAACTTTCTTCTCCATCATTATGATCTTGTTCTATTATGGAAACAAGGTCATTTGAGACTTGAGTTTTTCTTTTGAATCAATTGTAATACTTTAGAGTCTTGTACAGGTGACTACCAAATTTTGGGGGTTTTATTAAGTTACTTATATTTTATTTCCGCACTTTATTGTAATGGTTGAGTTTTAGGCTGATTTGTCTTGGTGGGATAAGATGAGTGCCTTCACGTCCATTTTTGGGTCGTGACAAAATGGTATTAGAGCCTAAGGTTCATAGGTCTAATGTGTGTACAAGTCGAGTCTAAATAAAGTCTCGAGGATCGGTACAGAGATGTCTGTACTTATCTTAGAGAGGCTATAATGACTTATAGGAAAAATCTTCACTTATTGTATCTCTATCGTGCGTACTTGGTTTGATTTGATTCTTATCGCTGATTTCCATTCACTCTCATTTATGTGATAATTCGCGCGTGGTTTTTCATGTGAATAATTGGTGTGTCGTGTATTGGTTGGATGTTAATTAAATATGGTATTAAGGTGAAAATGATATATTTATGAAAGGAATGTGTGATCATATTTGAAGGGGTTGAATAAGGTTAGTTAGCATAGTAAAATAAATAAAATAGTATTTATGTGGTATAAACAATATCTAGAGTGGTTCGACAATTAGAGGTTAAATGTTTAAAGAGTTAGCTAGATAATGAATAGTGTAACCTTGAAGAAAAAAACTGTTGATCTAGTTGTCATAACATTTATGGGTTGCTTAGCGAATGATGTTGCACCAATTAAGGTCAGAATCTCTTTTGTGGTTCCCAGTTTGAGTGTATACCAACGAAGGTCATGATATGACTATTACAATACTACTGATAGGTACTTTGCTAGATTTATGGTACTGATAGGTACTTGGCTAAATGTATGAAATGTGTTACTTTTGTTATCGACATGCCCTACAAAAGAATACATATAGCGTGGATAGATATGGAGCGAATTTGATAATATTTTAAAGTTGTTCGATAGATAGAAATGTGTAATCTATTTGGATATGATCCTTGGTAGGTATGATGTGTTCTAGTGGTGGATATAATGGATTTTCACGAAGTGGTACTAATGGTACATGGAAATGGATACGTTAATGTCAAGTGCGATTACTAACTACTTAAAAAGTTATCAGTTATATCACATGCTCGTATAATGAGATTCGATGTTGTATTCACATTTGAGAAACCAGCTAGCTTGTTACTACACACGAATGAGTTAAAACATTATTTATAAGGGAAATTTTAGTGGTAGATCTTTGGTATGATATTAATACATTTAGGTTGTGAAGTGTATCCCAAAATTCAAAATGAGGTCAAATAATTTTTATCTTAAGCTCAAAATGAGCAGATTGATATCGGAATGACAAATTTATGGATAAAGAAAGTCTTAGTGAGTATACTTGGGTGAATGAAATTGGAGAATTTTAGAAATAATATGCGTGTAAATTGAGTGAGTCCTTGGATGGTTTGCATATCTAGGTTTGGGATGTCATGTTGATGGCAAGGTTGAATTCGTGGTGATGACAAGATCTAACTAAGCATGATGGTAATAAGGTTTTACGATGAATTAGGATTGAAATGCAACTATACGATAAGGTTTGTTGTGGATTTTATATGGTAATGATGACTTTTAATTATCTAAGATTAGGATTACTACTATTTGGTAAGTAGTGTGATTTTATGGAAAGTTGTATGAGATGTAGGGAGACCACTCGAATAGAATTGAAAGAAGCTAAAGTCGTGATGAAAAGATTTAGTGGTACGTAGTTTAGCTTCAGTGCGAGGAGACAAATAGGATTTACTTTGATTGCAAGGGTTAATGATGTATCTTCAGAGGAATTTGGATAATTGAGTTCAGAGACACTTAATTTCACCTGTTTTGCCCTGATTGTGATAATATATAGTATCACAAGATCAACCGATTGGTTTAAAAAGAAATATTAGATAAAACTTGAGAAATGAGTGTACGGACGTTCAACTCGAGTATGATGATTAGTTCTTTTTGTGATTTTGAGTTTGGTAAGGAGTAAGGTAGTATTTTTGGCGAAGAATATGATAAGATCTATGGAAAGGCAATCAATGACAAGGTAGGATACATGAATTCATAAAAATCTTCAAGGTATGAGCTAATGTTGATAGATAAAAGGATCGAGTTATAGAGTTGGATTCAAAATTCAAATTTTTCATGGTGAGTGTAGATTGATGATAGTGTGTTTTGTCAAGGTATGAATGGTTAAGGTAAGAAATGATCGATCACTTGGAGTATGAAGCACTTGGAATGACTCAAAAATAATTTGAGTAGTAACTTTGGTTACTTTTGATTGTTACACCTAAGGGAGTTTTCACATAATATTTTAATTTAGAGGATAACATAAAAATATCATGGGTTGCTTGTCAAAGGATAAGATTGATAAGCAAGTCAGAGATATGAAAAAGAATCTGGTGTATTGAAGAGTTCAAGCTATTTAACATTTGCGTCATGGTAAGAATTTAAGAGATGTGAAGGAATAAGACCTTTCATATAGACTTTTGCTTCAAAGTGAAGGTTGTATGGGTTTTCACATATAAGATCTAATATGATTATGAAGGTGAATTGGTTCAATATAGAGTTATTAAGGTTTTATCATTGATTTTTATAAAGATGGAGTTTTAGTTTGGGTGACAAACAATGATGTGGGAAAGATTGTATATGGTTATGTCGAGCTAGATTATTCAAAATATGAATGGTAGTTCAAAAATGGTATGTGAAAGTTTGCGTGAAGTTGACATTGAGTGTTGTTTATTTAATTTACCTCCATGTAAAAAAAATTAAATTTGAAATTTGTGTTATAAGCCTTGGACGGGATCCGTATCTGTAATAAAATGCTTATTTGGAAAGAGAGAGCGCCGTAGTTTGAAAATTTTTGGAGGTAATAATGTGTTCGTCAAGAAGATTTTGACACTAGTGACAATTTGAGAGTAAGGTAAATAGTTTGTATGGTTATGATGTTTATTGGTATTAAGAGTGTTGGTTTAATGGAGCACTGTGAGGGGTATGTGAGGTTTTGATGAATCAAGTACTTGTAATATTCTAATGGGGATCATATTGATTGATTATCGGTGACTAAAATCAAAGAGATGGAGTAATATGATTGAATTTTATTTATATGGATACTATGGAATGAGTATGCTGTGTTATTCGATTTTGCTTCTGCATACTCTTATGTGACCACCTTTTTTGTATCAAGTATTATTTGGAGTATGATTCACTGCTTACGCTACTCGTGTTACCACATCTTTGGGTGAATTCTTAGTGGTGGATCGGGTGTACCGGTCTTGTGATTGTCCTATTAGTAGGGTTACATTCTTGGGTAGAGTTGGTCATTTTTGTTATGATAGATTTTGTGTTCTTGGGATAGTTGAGGTATACCAATAATTCTACATATACCACCTTGCTTATGAGAACATATGGAAGAGCTTTCGTAAATAGTTACACTTAACCACTAGTGTTGTTAAAGGCTCTGCATCCTAGAGTGTGTCACTTGTTAGGTGCTTACATGATCATTTCTACTTTGGGTTAGATAAGTTGGACTCTCCCTTTATGTGAATGGATATCTAAAGATCAGATTTTTATAACTGAAGTTAGTGGAAAAATTGTGTTGTGAGAAGGAATCTTGATAAGATCTGTGATGATTTATGCATTATGACTGTGGGGTGGTTGGTTAAAGTCCACTTCTGAGTGTAGCCAGTATTAGTTCAGATTTTTTTTTCTCATGGTTATGTGAGAAATGGTTGTGTTATGATCCAGTGTATTTTGGTTTAGATGGGTTTGTGGGTTAGCCCGTGTCTTGACAATTTCTCTTAATTTATAGATTTTCAAAGTTTAATTGGAAGGTTTAGTTCTTAGAAGTTGATCTTGATAACATGGTATCAAGGAGAAGTTCACTTGGAAAGTGAACACCGACTGATAGGTTATGAATTAAGCTTTTGGTCATGTTGGTTATTCTTCCTTCCTTCTTCTTCTTCTTCTTCTTCTTCTTCTTCTTCTTCTTCTTTATGTTCCAGGATGAACATGTATTTTAGCGGTGGACAATGTAAAAATTCTATTAGTATTTTTATAAAATTTACCAATTTTTTTTAAGTTAACCTCTTTTTTAATAGCTTTTATAAATGATTTATGACTTGTAAAATGAGTAAATTTAATAATGATTAATTTGTTGTTAATAATAAAGGAAAAGAAAATAAATGGGTCAAGCCCAAAATTATAATGATAATAATAATTTAAAAAAAATATAGGTTAAAGGTTGTTCCCGCTGTTCGCAACAGCAGCATTACACACGAACAAATCAATAATAAAAAAATATAACAAGAAGAAGGAAAAGTCGATGAAAATTTTTGATGAGGCACAAAAAGGTACGAATCATTTTTCTTATTATTAAATATAATGAATTATAGATAGTGAAAGATTAGGGGAAATTGTTGATATCATTAATGCTTGACAGAGCATATAGGAATTGGGTTAAAGATTAGAGATAATTTAATGTGATTTTTCTATAATTATTATAAGATTATTAATAGTCAACAATTAACTAATAATGGCAAAATTGAACAGGGAATGAGAAGTCATGATGATTGAATCATAGGAAAAATGTATGTTTTAAAGAGTTATTTTATATTCTGTATATTTTATGGTAGACGTGAATAGTACTTTTGTTCATCGTAAAAGGTCATTGGTTTTTTTATTAATTTATGGTTTAAGAATTATTTTTGAGGTTATCATATATATTAAAATTTGGTATATTGATAAAAGTAA
Organism: Solanum chmielewskii; assembly: GCA_027704785.1. Lineage (NCBI taxonomy): Eukaryota > Viridiplantae > Streptophyta > Magnoliopsida > Solanales > Solanaceae > Solanum > Solanum chmielewskii. The sequence continues at coordinate 22,734,417 of JAKWIX010000318.1, read as the reverse complement.
TTAAATATTCAGTACATTATATTATATGAAAACTATTAGGGTTGTAGTGTTTGGAGAAATTTTGACTTAACTCTTGACTTGAAATTTAAGAAATATGAGATTTGACTTATTGGTTAGAATCAAGATTGAGAAACTTTATTACAAATTTGGATAAATTTTTGGGTCAAAGTTAAACAGATAGTAATATGAGTGTTGTAAGTTTTGAAGTGTTATTGTGGTTATTGATTTGAATATATTGTATCGATTTGAAATTACAACAAAGGAGGAAGGCTAAAGTCCTGAAGTAATTTTTCGAAAAATTGAGGCAAGTGGATTTTTAAACTCTTGATAAGTGTATGAAATGCGTGTAATTCCTTGTGGTATATGTTTGGGAGTAACGGGATTGGTGATGGATTGACTTTGTCACGACCCTAAATGGGTGTGATGGCACTCGTCTTATCCCACCAAGACAAGTCAGCCTAAAACCCAATGTCTAACAAAGTGCGGAAGTAAATGACAATCCATCAACAATTTCTATAAAAAAAAAAACAAGTCATATTAATTCAATCCCCAAAATCAGGTTGTCACGTGCACAAGCCTCTAATGTAAATATTAGAATAGAAACAAAATAGAAGTCTAAAATGAAGTTGTCTTTCATGTAAAAACAAAGTACTAAACTGGAGTAGGAAAGTTCGCTGAGATGACAAGCAGCTACCTCACAATCCTCCACAAGATGCCTCGGAAACGAAGAGAATGGAAGGTATCACAAAAATTCGGGCTCGTAACCTACAAAAATTTGTAGAAGCAAGGGGTGAGTACCAAACCACGCGGTACCCAACAAGCAAACCTCTAAACACAAGTTAAGTGAACAAAATACGGGTACTCCTTACGCCCTATCTAAACCACGCTACAGCCTAACATTTTACCAAACACACCACTCAATAACCACACTTTATGAATCTACACATTCTCAATAACAACTCAATATTCAACAGTCACAAGCTTCACAGAGAAACAATCACAAGATCAACAAAACACATGTTCAAGTTCATCAATATTAAAATTTGCAATGCCATGAGATGCAATGTCAAATATCGTGATGCATGTCTTTCTTAACGATACACACCCGCTGTCTCTCAGTCCGAGACCCATGGGGGACATATCTGTCCATGCATCTGTCGCTTCGCACGACACGATCCTCGATAATAGTAACCATCGCGGTGCACGATACATCGCTCGAAATATAATATCCATCGCGGCGCGCGATACGACCCTCGAAATAATACATCCTTATACCACAATCATATCTCAAATACAATGCAATTGACATGCTCAAATGAAAATGAGGAGACAACCATTTTGATACCAAAGCGCAATTTACAAAAAGGAATACAACACCAACAAATAAGCAACAAGTCTCCAAATCATTCTCAACATCACACAAGAAGATACATGAATTTCATACGCTTAACAAGAGTTTAGAAATCCACTTGCCTTAGTCAATCGAATAATTACTCTTGGACTTGAGCCTTCCCTTTCCGTTGAGCTTCCAAACCAATGGAATCTATTCAAATATATATTTACAATAAGGTTTCGGAATTAACAACACTCACACTTTTATGTGTTTAATCTTAACCTAGAAATTCACCAAAAATTTATAATCAAGTTTGTAATTCTTGATGTCAACTAACATTTCAACTATTATATTTTCCAAGTTCCAAGTCTAAGGTTAAGTCCCTCTTTTTTTTCAATACCAACTCTAATAATTCACCAACAATTAATTATCTATCTTAGTATAACAAACTCAAATTATAATATGCTAACAATAGTAAGAATATTTCTATAAATTTACCCTCCAATACTTCCATCTAGTCAAAGGCTTAATCAGTAGAGGCCACCATCCTGATACATTCTCAACTTTACAAAACACAAATTTTTACATATATTTTTCTTTCCAATCACTTCCAACCACCCAATTTAATAATATCTTAGTTTATAATGTACACAATAAGAAAAGAAAAAAAAAAATATATATATATATATAAATTAAAATCAATGGTTTTACAAAAAGAAAAAAAAACAATTTGCAGGTTTTATTATCTGCATCCAAAGTTTCCAAACATATATGTATGATCATATCGTGGCAAGCATTGCCAATGATTAGATTATTGTTAGTATTTTTTTTATTTTTTTTACAACAATTAAAAACATTATAAAATAATTAAAATTGTAAAGATTTGATTAATACATTCTTTCTCCTTCTACCTACCATAATTGCATATGCATATATATGATATATAATATATAATGTTGAAAGTAGCAATTCAAAGCAATATACCTGCACTCGTCCAATGTCGCCGCCACAAGCAGTTCCTCGTTTTCCCTATTTTTTTTAATTTAATTATTTTTTCTGAATTATTTAAGCACTAAAAGTGATAGGTTTTACCCACATATTTTAAATATAGGCTAAAAGGGTATAGGGTCTTAAATAAATTATCACTTTAGCGCTTAAACTATTGATGAATTAACTTAAACTATTCATGAATTAACTTAAGTTAACAAATATTCAAAAATTCTAAAGAGGAGTTTTTTATTTTGGGTCATTACAGACTTGTCCACATTGATTAATTCTAATGATGATAAAAAAGTATAACAAAAGGCAATGTTATTAATTGTTTATGTGTGATGTGTTGAGAAAGTGTTGAAAGCTTGTTGAATCATTGTTGATGTGATTTCATGTTTGTGTGGTTGTGAACTGTGCAATGTTATGAAATGGTCATCTCCTTATTATTTGTGTGAACTTGTCATCTGCATTCTTCTGAGGTATTGGTTGTGACAAGTCCTATGTGCATTGAGAAAGAATGAGTACTTCAGAGGATGTATCATTTCAAGAAACGTATCGCGCGTCGCGATGGATACTATATTTCGAGGGACGTATAGCGTGCTGCGACGGTTACTATTATCGAGGGTTGTGTCGTATGCCGCGACAGATGCATGGACAAATTTGTCCCCCATGGGTCTCGGACTGAGAGACAGCAGGTGTGTATCACTAGGTCAGACATGCATGATTATACTTGACATTGCATTCCACATACTTATCATTAGTAAACTTGATATCGTGTTTTATTGATCTTCTGATTGCCTTTCTTCGAAATTTGTGATTGATCAATATTGAGCTTGTTATTGTGTATTTATAATTTATTGAAGTATTGTTGTTATAGATATGTAATTTGTTAAAGTGTTATTGTTGAGGATATGTAATTTGTCTAAGTGTTGTTGAGCTACGTGCTATGTAAACTGTGAGCTTTTAGGTTGGATTGATTTTACTGCAGGTTGTAGTTGTGAAGGTTCGGTTGGGGGTGGTAGGAGTACCCGTATTTCATCCCCTTAACTTGTGTTTATAGGTTTACTTGCTGAGTACCGTGTGGTTTGGTACTCACCCCTTGCTTCTACAAATTTTTGTAGGTTATGAGCCTGGATTTTTGTTGTACTTGTCATTCTCTTCTTTTTCGAGGCTTCTTGGAGATTTGTGAGGTAGCTATTTCCATCTCAGCAAACTTTCTTCTCCATAATTATGATCTTGTTCTACTCTAGAAACAAGTTCTTTTGAGACTTGAGTTTTTCTTTTGAATCAATTGTAATACTTTAGAGGCTTGTACACGTAACTACCAGGTTTTGGGGTTTTTATTAAGTTACTTCTATTTTATTTCCGCACTTTATTGTAATGGTTGAGTTTTAGGCTGACTTGTCTTGGTGGGATAAGACGAGTGCCATCGCGTCCATTTTTGGGTCGTGACATATAAGGATCAAAAAAATGACGAAAAAATTGTAATAAATAAAATCCAAAATTCAACATAATATTTTATTTCCAAAATAAAATCTTACGAAATCTCGCAAAATAAAAGATGATTATGAAAATACCTTTATGTATTGAGAGATTTGTTGAATTAATCGATAGATATGAACAAATAGACATTAACTTGAATAATTAGTTCTTCTTCAACAATGAAAGACAATAATGGTGAAAATGGTAAACGAGAAAAAAAATTAAAAATCTTAAAGATGGAAAAAACTTAATGGTATTAAAGTCTAGAAGAAGTCTAAATGGATAGTGAATATATTTAAAGTTGCACCTTTGGAGATACATAACGATATAGGAATGAGAGTATATGTCTCATTGAAGAAAGAAGCTTGAGAATTCGCAAGGTACCCCATTTGTGTAACTGTATTTGTGAACGATCGTGATATAAATTGTAGAAATCAGTATGAAAAAGATATTGGCATGTGTAGTACAAGCAGAGGAAGTACTACTGATAACCAAGCATTAGTTATTAGTGCACCATTAATCAGTATTGAGTTAAGTAACTCTATTATCTGCAATATGAATCATAAATAAGTCATTGAGGATCAAGTTTATAAGAATAAACGTACTTGTAAAGCTGTGATGATGAAATATGCCATTGATAATAGATTTCAGTGGAAGACAGAAAGATCAAGTGTAGTATGGTATTTTATATTTATATAGATTTTATCTTTTGTTGTTATAGTAATTATTCCATATAATATCATGTATTAATTTGTTTTGTTTATTTTCTTTTATAATTCGTGCATTTATGCACTTGTTTGTGTATCTGAAAATTGTGGAAGGATAATGAAGGCTTCCAAAATCAATAAATCGGGAATGTTTAGAATTAGAAAGCTTGTAAATGAGCATACATGGTGTATAGTCAGAGACAAGCAACAAGCAGTCTTATTGGAGGTATAATAAAGCCCAAGCTAGTTGATCATAAAAGAAAGTTGACGCCGAAAGACATACAAGTTGATGTTAGACTGGAACTTGGCGTAGATATATCCTACTCTGTGGCATGGAATTCTAGGGGAAAGGCAATAAATACATTAAGGGGGACACCATCTGATTCATATAGTAAATTACCTAGTTATTTATATATATTGGACACCACTTATCCATGATCGCATATAAGAATGAAGAAGACGAAAGAAAATGAATTTCTATATGCCTTTGTAGCTTTGTTTCCTTTCATAAAAGGTTTTGAAAGTTGTAAGTCAATAGTTGTAGTAGACGGCAACCATCTCAGTGGAACTTATAATGGCACATTTATGTCTGCCAGCATACTGGATGGAGAAGGTAACTATTAGATATTTATATTTTTATAAAGAATTAGGCACTGTATTATATTCACTAAAAATATATTTGTTGTATTTGCCGCTATGTATCCTAATGTTTGCATTGTATATATTCAGTAAATATATTGCCCGTAGCATACGGTATTATTGATTCGGAAAATGATGCATCTTGTACTTAGTTTTTTGAACAGTTTAGAGAAGCTCATGGTTTAAAGTATAAAATTTGTGTTGTATCCGACAGAAACGAGAGTCTTATAAAAGCAGTTTCGAGTATATAAAATATATCACATTATGCTTGCACGTTTTATCTTTGGAAGAATGTGAAGACACTTTAGAATAAGTCACATGACTGTCTTTCAGAAATGTTTTATGCAATGGCAAAGACATAAAAACATTCTGAATTTTATGAACTGATGAGTTATTTGGAGTTGGCTGGTTATGACAAATGGGCAAGAGTGTATGCAACAGTTGATCGAGGCACTGTGATGACATCAAACATAGCTGAATCCATAAATGCATGCCTTGTGGAAGCAAGAGAATTACCTATATATGATTTTCTTGAGGAAATTAGACAAATATTTGGTCGATGGAATTTCAAAAACCATACATCTGCTTCTAATACATTTATGACACTTTGTGGTAAAGCACAAGAAATGCTCGTTGAAATGAAGAACTTTCACTGCGTATGACGGTATGTTTATGTTTCCTTAAAAGTGTTGTATTTTGCATTTCATCCAGTAAAATGTAAAGATTGTATTGTTGGTATGATTTAACTTCCTTTTAACATTGTGTAATAGGTAGTTGCAACAAGTAATTATGTGCACAGTGTTCGTCATGAAGGGGAAACATTTATTGTTTGTCTTGAAAGTAAAACTTGCACATGTAGGAGATTTCAAGTGGATGAAATACCATGTTTGCACGCTTGGGCTGTTTAAAGAAGAAATTTCTTGATCCTGAACCGTATTGTTCTGACCTTTACAAGCCAAATACATAACTTGTTACATATGCTAATCAAATCAATCAATTACCTGATCGAAAGGATTGGAATGTGCCTGCATGTGTAGAGAATGAAACAGATAAGCCTCCAATGTTCAAAAAACTACCTGGTAGGCCTCCAAAAAAGCTTCGCGATATGATACAGTGATCTATATGGAAAAGAGAACAAGAATTCTTGTAGTACTTGTGGTCAAAAGGAACATAATAGGCGATCATGCAGGAATGGACCACGAACTGAATAGATAGATATGTTTGATTTTGTTTTGAAAAATAAATTTACATGTGTTTGTAAAAATATATCCTTTGATATTTGTATTTGATGTTTTCATAATGTTCAATGAATAATATTTTATCAAAATATATTCGTTTGTGCCTATATATTTATATCCTAATAAAAATCTTGTATTTGTGATATATAACATAAACCTTCTTAAAAAATAAAGTAAACAAAAATTAAACAAAAAAATAAAATAAAGTCGTTGATTTAAAAAAATAGAATACACAAAAATATTGTTTCTTATGAAATACAAAATCATTTGATAGCTCACTCCATATTATTGCCTATCACACTGTATATGAATAAGCTGAGAATTCAATATGTATATGTATATGCAAGAACACTAAAAATATGACTTGAGAAACTGTGATTAAATATACATAAACAAATATATTTAACATTATATAATACAACTAATGTGCCCACATTTGAAAATAAATAAGATTTTAATACAAACAATACAACTACAAGTAATGTGACATAATGAATACCAACATAACAAAAAAACCTGCCAATGTATATAATGTAATACAACAAATTACAACGATGGATACAAAATACAAAATACAAAATACAACATATGGAATCAACTAACATAATAGATATACATAAAACCAAAACTAAAAGTATGCAGAATAAACTCCTACACAAAAGTTAATCAAAATGATAAGTATGCAAAATTATCTGCTACATAAAAGGTAATCAAAATGATAAGTATGCAAAATATACAGCAACATAAAAGTAGATGAAACATAAATTAAGTAGTTTTAAAATACGAAGAAGTATCTTCAACAAACGCACAACTACTGTATTTCAATTGGAGCAGACACAACACGAACAGATCGAGGCATGGTATGCCTTAGGTGCCTCAGTGTCACTAATGGCTCCGTTGTATTGCTTTTGCTGAGCATAATTCCAAAGAAGTGAAGCATATCTTGACCTTAAAAACATTACGTCAAATGTACTACTTGGATTTCCTTGACCATAAGACAGTCACTCAGCAAAAGCAAGCATATAGATACCACAATCCCTGAATAAAACATGAGAATACAAAACTAAAATTCAAATACAAATAAATATGAAATACTGAATTAAAATTAATATAACTTACAAGCTGCCATCGGTCTGTTGATTTATGTTGTCTATGAAAAAAAACTATCTCAAATAACTCATTCTCTTCTTGACTAACAGCTCTATCTAAACCTCTGTTCTTGTAATAATCATAAATAATTAACTTAAGTGGAATAAGTTGATCCAACTTGGTAACCTCTTTCCTGATTGCTGCATCATGACCTGCCACTCTGTAAGAATCATAGACGTATACAGATCTATAATTAAGAAAGAGTACCGCCAATGCCCAGTGAAAGTTTTCCTTTATATTTACAGGGATAAATATGTGATCCACCAAATGCCACGGAATGTCGGCATGAACTTCATACTCTCTAATGTAATCACCTATAAGATGCTCTTCATCAATGCAGCAGACATCACTATCTAAATCTTCATACTTCTTCCAAGTTGATGAAATTTTGGACGTAAACACACAATCCACAGTTGTGTATTTATATCTGCTATCAACATACTTGGCTTTCTTTCTCAAATAATAGAATATAACATTGATATGCTGAACAGTAAAAAAAAATCATTAGATAACAATAAACAACAAAGAATAACTAAATAACTACAGTTGTTACTTACCCAATCATTCAACAATTGTTCTTTTGAGTACAAATTGTAGAACCAATTTTTATTATCTACAATATCAACACCAAAGTCAAATGGGACTGGAATGTGTGCTTTACCCATCTTGTATCGGTCCTGATCATGACGTTTAAACAATACACAAAAAATAAAAGGAATACAATTTGCTAAAATTTCATATTCAATACAACATAATAATAATAATACAACTGTGTGATAAAACACAGAAATTATATAGGTATCTAATGTATTTATGAAAATATGCACCAGAATTTAGAGTAACTTTTAACAAAAAATCAAGATCTGTAATGTTATAACAATACAGAATTTAAAAAAGATTCACGAACAATATATGAGTTGTTTCAATCAATTTATAACATAACGTACATTAGCATTCAATCAGTTGATTAATTGAAAATACACTAACATGTTTAGAATATAGTAACATAAAACTATTCAAAAAATAACTGATTATTCAAAACAACCTCAAAATGATAATCATTAATACTAAAAAAACATATCATATACTAAAAAATTGAAAATGCATAATACAGGATACAATTTTTTTAAATATTATTATGCGTATTAAATACTTACTTGCTCGTATGTTTTGCAAGAAGACCTTCGTGAATCAATGACCGGTGTGCATCCCACATAATGATATCACGATTGCCTGAAATAAAATCAAAGATGAATGGGTGTTTCAGTTCAAAAATAATTGGTCGCACCAATGAAGTACCTAATGTCAATATTAAATTAAAAAATACATACCATATACAAAAATTAGAATAAATATTTGTAAATCATATTTAAAAGACATTAAAGTTTGTTATGTATTTATACCTGCAGATGAGCCGAACGATGTAAGATATGGGAATGTATTAAAAGGGCCTGGACGTCTAATCCTATGCGCAGGTAATGGTGTGTGAATAGGACTTATTTTTTTCTGACTCTCCATGATAGCCTGTTTTTGCATATTTGAGTTGTCATTGCTTGTGGTTTGAGTGTGCGTGATGATGCTCTGTTCTGCATTAATTGTATTCTCAGTAACACAAATACTTTTTATGTCACTGAGACTTGGCATGAGAGAATCATCCAATTCAAACTGTGATTGTTGTTACCCTTCCATGGAAACAATAGACTGAATAGGGGTAGGGAAATATGAATTGATCCTCTTCATCATTGTCATCTTGATCCGAAAAATCGTGTTGTCCTTCAAAAACAAGCGGCCTTATTTTTTTGGATTTGTCAAATACAAATGATGGTTGAGGTATCTGTAGTTAATAAAAAAAATAGCATTATTCAAATGCAAATTATACCAATAACAATAAAAGTAATTAGTTTAGATAAGTAGAAAACATACACTTGAAATTATTGATTTAGACAAACTAAAACCAGCATCTACAGTGATCACATTACGCACGGAGAAATTGTCACAATCAATCTTTAAAAATATAAAAATATTAATTATAAAAAATAATAAAAATATTTCCAACTGCACTATATAAATATGCCAAGTTAACCAACATACTTGTTTATTAGCACCCCAACAATATCGGGTATGTCTCCCATATTTGAATTGTCAAAAATTGAATGATCATTCAAAAAAAAGAGATTGAATAAAAAAAATATCGATAAACCATATAAAAAAATACAAAATTTATAATGAACATACTTGGAAAACTTCCTTGCTGCCATCATTTGAGCATTCATAACACTCCGTTTTCTCATCATCAAAAAGTCTCTTCAATCCATGTAGATATTTGATACAAAAATAATCAACATATAGATAAAAAATAGTTATGATGAAATATAGTATTAACGACATATAAAATACAAATTAATATTAAACATAAACGTATTAAGAAAAATAGAATACAAAAATAATAATCATTATTTTCAAAATGAGTTGTCTCTACCTGATTTTGATTTTCTGATACAACTAGACTTGTAAAATGTTGTGGTCCTTAAGCAGCATTATGATTGTTTATGTTGTTCTGAAAATATATTGAATACAAAAACAATCAACATATATTTAATCACTATGGATAAAGAAATAAACTACTAACAAATATAGAAAAAAAATTAATACTAATAATAAATATATTACAGCATACAAAATACAAACAGAATAAACTATTATTTTCAAAATGAGTTGTGTCTACCTGATTTTAATTTTCTGATAAAATTGAACTTGTAAAAGGTTGTGATCCTTGACCAGCAATGTCATTGTTTTTGTTGTCCTGAAAATATTAAATTACAACAGAGTATTCACAAAAATAAAAAGAATAAAAATAATTGTAAACATAACAATTGAGCATATTGTTTCACCTTCAAAGTAGACATAATTATATTAAAATTATCATTTATCAACTTTCGTATGTCTTTGAACTCTTCTCTAACCTGAAACAGTTACAATATGTGACAATTTTACAGATTGCAATAATTTGGATAAATATATTGTAAAAAAACATAAGTATAAACAGTATATACCTCCTTTCGTAATTCGGAGAGTTCTTTCCTCATAATTTGTTCATGAGACACACTTAAAAATGGTATTTGAGAATCCTTTGTTGGCACATAAGTGCGAGCGGTTGTCTTCTTAGAACACAATTTTTGTTTCTTCCACACAACTTTTGGAAGCGCAGCTTTTTTCACATTCCGTTTCGCTACTGGATCAATCTGTTCGTTCCATTTCATTTGAATAGCGATATTTGAGTCCTTTTTTCTTACCCTTTTAGTAGGTGATACTGATTGCCCCTTTTTTCTTTTACCTGTAACCTTCATTGAAGGTGGAGGTGGTTTGACGAAATCATCACCTGAATTCTGTCCAAAAACTGTTTGTTCATCAATATCATGATGTGGCTCTATTTGAGCACCTTCGGTTGATTTTTCAACACCTTCAAGAGGCAATTGTAGAACAGCAATTTTCATCAGAGAAGGGACAACATTCTTTCATTTAATCTGAACACGATAGTAAACAAAAAAAATTAACATAGTAAAAAGTATTCATCGAATTAATACAATTACGAGGGTACAATTTCTTGAATTATACACAATACCTCTCTATTACCATCATTGAATGTGTATTTCATCAATATTTTGAATCGGGGTTTTGCTCCTACTGTTTGCCATTTTAGAATACAAGGGCTACGATAACAATTTTCCGTGCAAAATTCGTCTGACGCTTACCCATGCACTCGTATATCCATATTTGAAGGACAACAGGCATATAAGATATTCTATAATATTGACCATCAGTAGTCAAAACCTTGTTGATATTTTGTAGCAACCACTCAAATGTTTTTCTACCCTAAGGATAATGCATATACCGACCACTTTCAACCAAAACAAAGTGAATTCTAGGAAATCGAAATGATCTCTTCTCGCCAGAATACACAAACATATGAATAAAATATAATATTGCAAACTTAATCGCATCATCATCATTGTCAATCCAAACTTTACCATTGAACCTATCGAACAAGTCAGATATACGTATGATCTCATTACCACCAAAGTACTGAACAATAAGCCGGTAAGGTTCTTCTGTGTTAAACTTGAAAACCTCTACAACACCAACACAGTTTAATCCAGTAATGAGCGCAAACGTCCTAATTGTGAACTTTAAAATTGCTCCATTGACTTTGATTACAAGAGACAGATTACTACTAGCTTCTACTTCTAGTGACATACAGCATCTGTGAATTTTGACCTTGCCCTATTTTCTGATTTTCATATACTGACCAAAAAATGTACTCTCACAAAAATATTTATACTGCTCCGGTGTAAGCTTGTCAGTCAACTTGGATTTAATGTCGTGGTTTACTATACAGTGAATGTGGGGTGCATTTTTTGTAGTTTTTTGCAAGCATAAGAAGTCCCCTGGCATGTTGAATTCAAAACAATGAAATAATACTAAAATAACACAACAAAAAACATGATAATAAATAAAACATCAACACATTTACAATAACATACCAAAAAAAACACATATGGTTACTAATATGTGGTACATTGACATAACTATCACAAAAAAACAAAAGAATACAAAATATATTAGATATAATAAATATAATATACAATTCCAAGTCTATAGATACAAAAATACAATATACCTATGAAAGATAAAAATACATACTGACTAAAACAACATCAAAATTCAATATATACTTCCAAATTTATGAATACAAAAAATATTAAAACTATAAAATACAAAAATAAATATTAACTGTGGTACATTGACATAACTATCACAAAAAAACAGAATACAAAATGAATTTATGGATATATACTGACATAATACAGAATACAATATATAATTTCAAATCTATGGATACAAAATTCAATAAAACTATGAAATACAAAAATACATAGTGACTTAAACATCAACAAAATTCAATATAGACTTCCAAATCTATGAATACAAAAAATATTAAAACTATAAAATACAAAAACAAATAATAACTACAACATCATAAAAATATCATATACACTTACAAATCTATTCGATAATAGTAAATACACAATCAAAATTATAAAATGTGTTACATTGACCAAAAAAATAGAACACAAAATACAATAAACATATTAAATACAAAAATACATGCTAACTATAACAGTGAATACAAAAAACATTAAAACTATGAACATACAAAAAAAATAACTATAACAAGATGAAAATTCCATATACACTTACAAATGTATACGATAATAGTAAATACACAATCAAACTCATAAAATGTATTACATTGACAACTAACACACAAAAAAAAACAGAACACAAAATACAAAAAATATATGACATTTAAAAAATTTCCCAATACAAAAATACATAGTAACTATAACAGACTAATAATTCCATATACACTTACTCATTGTAACATGTATTTTTTTGAATCTTAAAAATAAATAAACAAATTAAACTAAACATGCAATACACAGCACATGCAAAAAAATACCTCTTCTCCAAAAGATTGGTCTTCTTCAACTTCCTGGTTATGAATTTGTGTGAAATTTTGCACCTCGACAGGTTCAGGCACATTTCCCCGTCGTATATCCTCCTTAGATTTAGAAGCGGAACCTACATTGTTGTTTATTTCTTGGGTGAAAAAAAATAAACGATGAGAACTCGGAAGAACTTTGATTATTTTGTCCAAACATCTAGTAACTCTCTTGAAAGCATCCATTGAAGAGAAAATTTTGTATTATGAAACCCTAAAAATGATTTAAGAACAACAACAAAATAAAAATAACTAAAAAAATACTAAAATCAGTAAGTAAATCAATAAGGAATATGAAGAACATAATACCAAATCAATGTAAATCTCCAAATCAAAACTTGAAACGAAATTAATTGAGAATGATATAAAATAGAAAAATTCAAAAATTTGTGAAGAAATTGACTTTGAAGAAGGTTAGAGCGAGAAAGTGAAAATTCAAGCGTAAATCTGGGAAGGTGAGGAGTTGATTATTAATAAAGCTAATAGGAAAATTTGAGAATCTCTGAAGAAATTGATTTTGAAGAAGGTTAGAGAGAGAAAGTGAAAATTCAAGCGTAAATCTGGAAAGTTGAGGAGTTGATTATCAATAAAGATAATAGGAAAATTCGGAAATATGTGAAGAAATTAATTTTGAAGAAGGTTAGAAAGAGAAAGTGAAAATCCAAGTGTAAGAAAAAAGATAATAAATCTGGGAAATTGAGGAGTTGATTAGTAATAAACATAGAGAGAGAAATTGATAATAATCTTAATAAAAGAGAGAGAATATTCATTAATATCTATCCAATTACATAAATATAGAAAAATTTGAAATGTGTAATCTATGATTGTCACGACCCAAAACGAGCCGCGAGTGGCACCCACACTTACCCTCCTATTTGAGCGAACCAACCAATCTAAACCCCAAAATTTCAACCATAATAAACAGAATATATTGCGGAAGACTTAAAACTCATTAGTATAACCAATAAATAACTTCTAAAATTTAATACTTATTATTGCCAAAATCTGGAAGTCATCACCACAAGAACATTCTATCCTCAAATTACTAAATCTAAGAGTGTCTAGGAAGCTAAATTAAGTAAACAGATGGTCCATGTCCGAACTTCAAGGACATCAAGACCTGAATGAGAGAGAATCCAGTCCGAGCTTGGAACAATAGCTCACCCTGAAATCTGACGCGATGAAGACTAGCTAGGGTTGAGGACGAGTCGAAGTCGATGGTACGTTTGCTGCACTCCACAAATAACAAAGAGAAACATACAAGTAGGGGTCAGTACAAGGCACAAGTACTGAGTAGGTATCATCAGCCAACTCAAAATAGAAAGCAATATATATCAGATATAACATAAAACCAACCAGATACTTAACAGGTGACAACAACAAGTACCATAACCATTGTCCACAACACCAAGCACATCTATGAGGACTCAAGCCTCCACACCATACTCATTTGGGAAACAGGTTCTTTAAATCTGAGTATATTAGCATGATTCAAGATTCATTCTCTTTACTATCCTGGTGTCGGAACGTGACACTCCGATCCCCTCAATATTCATTCATCTTACTATCCTGGTGTCGGAACGTGACACTCTGATCCTCTACTGTCCTGGTGTCGGAACGTGACACTCCGATCCCCTACTATCCTAGTGTCGGAACATGACACTCCGATCCCCTAATACTACGTGTCGGTTCGTGACACCCGATCCCCTAATACTACGTGTCGGTTCGTGACACACGATCCCCTAATCTCATTAATTTCCAGTTCATCAACCTTTCTTTATGCCAAGACATCATCATTAATAGAGAGGTTTTAAGTTTTAAGATTCAACAGCCTCATTATGCTAATTTTATCACAATTTACAATCACATCATGCAACCACACAATTAAGCATATAGACGACTTTACGATACTACCCAATACATATCAATTGCTATTTAGAGTTCACTATAAGATAGCATAAACCATAACCTACGTCCACCGAAGAATCGTGAATCAAGCTATCTACTTCTCCAATGCTTTTTGCTTTCTCTTCGTTCTTCTTCCTCCCTCGCTCGTTCTCTCTTCTTTTCTTTTTATTTTCTCCTCTTTCAAATTCCCTTTGTTTTACCCTAATTACCATATAATTAAGTATAAAAGATGATAAAGTAACCCACTATTTATTTCAAGGTTATCTCCTTTAACCCCCCAAGTAAATAAGTTCTTAAACTTATCCCCTAATTCCATACAGTTTGTCATAAATAGTCCGAAATGCCCCTTAAAAATTTTTAAAAGAAATTCGACCCAGGTGGAATTACGCCACTCATGATGCCCCGTCGTGCCTGCGACGGTCCGTCCTGCAGAGTCGTCACAGGGTTCAGAGACTCGATTTCATTTATGAGTTCTGTGACGGTCCGTCGTGCCTACGACGGTCCGTGCTGCCATGTCGTCGCGAAGTTCAGAGAGTTGATTCTCCGTACCCAAATTTCAAAGTCTAAGTGTTTTGGAACGAGACCCCCTCGACGGCCCGTCGTACCCATGACGGTCCGTCGACCCAGACAGCTGTTACCAGAAATAAACTCTACTGCTCAAAACGACTAAACAGGTCGTTACAATGATAGAGAGAAAAAGTTGTAAACAATGAGATAGAAAATATCAATAATATCAGAATAATTATTTATTTTTAAAATACTAACATTTTTGACATGTTTGCTAATATTATTAAAGTATGGATATTATCACTAAATAAGTTGGATTTTTTGACTGGTTAGCTTAATTTTCCTTAATTATTAAGTAAATTTTAAAGTAAAAATTAGGTATATAGCATATTTTATAATAATATTCTCAATCTATAACATTAAAATTTGTCTTTTAATGTATAACATTTAATATAGCAAATTATAGCATATTATTAAAAATAAAATTGAAATTTAAAATAATTTAAAATAATTAATAAAAAATAGACCAATTTTGAAATGGAAAATAGCATGTTTTTTTATTTAAATTAAATATATTTAATAGAAAGATAACTGATTAGCACATTTTAAGGAAATTTAAAAAAAAATTGATTATATCTAGTTACCTTAAAACACTCAATTTAGTTGAAAATCAAATTAAGTTGTGATTTATTTCCTTAAACATTTTAACAAATTGATATCATTGTAAAATCTGTTTCTTTTTCTCGAGTTTCCCTTAATTCTTTTAGAAGATTTCATTTCTTTTATTTGTATTGATTGAATATATTTTGCTGTTGAAAAACATGATTTGTTGTGATGGATAATATTTTATATATATTAATTAAACATGGTGGAAGGTGGAATTCATCAGGTTGGTATTTGTTATATTTTGTTGGTTTGTGTTTAGTTGTTTTTAATCAATATATATAATATTGCGTGTTTTGTATGAAACTTTTTTATAATATAAACCATATTTCAAAAAAAGCACGTAACTATATATATGTTTAAGTTATAGTAAATTGAAGATTCCGATTTGTTATTTTTTTTAAAGTACGAAGTTTGTTGTGAATAGAAATTTTCTATGTGTGACATGATGTTTTTTTTTAATAATTGTGTATGAATTGTATGTGAATTATGTCTCATGGTAGTATTTAGTATATTTTGAATATATGTTACTGTTTGATAAACGAAGGTAAATTCTGTATGAAATGTTTTCAATATATGTATAAAATTTGTATTTATTTTTTGTAGATATTCTGTTTGTGAATGAATTATGTATTATGTAAATATTTAGTATATTTTGAATATATGTTACTGTTTGGTAAACGAAGGTAAATTCTGTATGAAATGTTTTCAATATGTGTATGAAATTTTTATTTATTTTTTGTAGATATTCTGTTTGTAAAAAAAATGTAGATATGACATGTGATGATGAAATGTATATTAATTGTGTATGAAATGGATATGAATTTATGTTTTTATGTGTATGAGCTAGCTTTTCAAAGTAATTCGGTATGGTAAATCTTTTTGAAAGGTATAATAAGTGTGTGAGAATGGTGTATACATTATTTTGCAATTAATATGTAGTATGGTGTACTAATTTTTATTTTAATGTTGCGAAACAAATAAATATGTCGATTTTCAAATGGAGAGAGATTTCAACATTATGAAATACCATGTAGTCATGTAATCGCAGTTCTTAGATACAGAAAGTTGCATGAAGCGGATTTATGTTCAGCTTTTTATAGCCTGAAGAATTTCAAGATGCATATGTCATCCTTGTTGAACATATCTCATGCGAGAGTACATAGATTACCAAGTTATATTTTTGTAATGACCCGCTAGGTCGTTTTGAAAATTAGGACTATTTTGACTCTTTCTGAAAAAATTAAAGGGGGTATTTTAACTATTGATAACTACAAGTACCTAGTTGATGAAACTTTTATTAAATAAGTAATATAGATAATAGATTAGTGGGGTTTCACGGTTAACAAACTCTTGTTCAGAAAATAAAAGAGGTGGAGGCAGAAACTTACCGTAAGCGACAAACGAGAGGAAAAACAATAAGAATTGCTCAGGTAAACGCAAGCAATTTTCATTCTTTCTCAATTCTGCATATTAAAGTAGGTTGTCAGAAGGCATTAGATTGTTGTTATTATTATATTCTTATGTTGTTTATTAAGGGTGTTTTTTTTTATTTTCATGGGTAAGATGCAGTGAATAGTGAGTTGAAAATTTATTTATTATCACGAATTGGGATTTCTAGGGACGTTAGTGTGGTTATTAGGTGATAGTCTAATGAATTCCTAATTGCTAATGGTTATCCCATGTAGTATTATATAAAGTTGAAATTTGAATATGGACGTAGTGTGAAATCTGGAATTTGATCTGCAAATTTTTCTCCTTTATAATATTTTTTGTATATGAATGATGGGGGAATGATTGCCAATGATTGGCATTTGACAAACAATTTGGAAAATTGTCACTTGTTACAGAATGACAATTAGGAGGGAAAAAAAATAAAAACAAACAAGGGTAATGTTGCAGGCTTGCGACTTATATTGTGCACCGTTAATGGGTGGAATTATTCTTATTTTATTCATTTACAAAATTAATTTACTAGTTTTTGATATATTGAGATAGGTAATTAATTATTGGATATATATTATATGATCTAATATTGAATTTTAGGGTATTTAAGAAATTAAGATTAAATTCTTGGCTTGAAATTTGACAAATTGGCATATAAATTATATCAGGATTTGGCGTTTGATTAGAGATATGAGTGAGTTTAGGGTCTATGATATACCTATAATAATTTGAATGTCCACAAACTTGCTTACTTATGAATATTGCATCATTGGTAGATCATGAACACTCAAAAACTTAACGAAAAGGGAAGGAACTATCTTGAGGATTCGTGACACGAGCTCGACACTTGAGGTATGTTAAGACTTTTAGACTTGTTGAAGGACATTTTCCTAATTAAAGATTCAAAATGAAAATAGACAAAGGGGTAAGGGCGAAAGATATGGGTCTCGTATCAATGGCGTGACGGGCATTGGTACGAGTACCGGTGTTATAAAACGGAAAGTTACTACTATAGAATGTGGATTGTAATTTGAAAATTGCCAAAGCATATGTGCATTAGCTGATATATTATTGACTTGAAATTTTTGTGTGATTGTGTTTTATTTATTACACCCGTATAGTTGTGATAATTGAGGTGATTGTGTATTATGTCGATATTGATTGAGTGAGATACATCATCATCCACTTATTTTTGAAATAATATTGTATACATGCATTGACATGAGATTAAGAATAAGATAGGCACGTGGAGATCGTCCGTGGTGGGGATGGTAAGATGTTAAGATTGTAATTTGGGCACGTGGAGACCGTCCGTGCGAAAATTGTTTGATATTATGATGGTGCGTTAAGATCGTCCACACAGACAAGTGGAGATCGTCCGTGTCGGTATATGGACCTCGCGAGTCCCCCATTGTTCATGAACTCTCGATGTATTTCTGAGTAGTATCATGTATATACGGTTGAGTGAGTACTGGGTATTCTGAGACATACCATTACATAGTATCATATTGCATTGCATTTCATCACATCATTCATTCTTGATGATTATATGTTTCGTTTGGTGTTTGGAAAGTACTTGATGTTGATTTCCTTTATTGAAGAAACTTAAATAGTAAGTGTAATATATATATAAATATATATATATATAAATATATATATATATATATATATATATATATATATATACTTGTATAATTTATGAATTTATTTTCTTATATAAACTCCCGTCACTACTTCTTCGTTGTCGGTCAATGAGACATATTGAGTATACGTGGTTTTGTACTCATACTACACTTGTTGCACTCTTTGTGGTTCAGATTTGATTCCAAGTGGGAGCACATCTCGAGGAGCTGTGTGAGTCCGAGTTTGGAGTGTCTTGGAGTTGTGGTGAGCTGCTTGGCTATTCCGTGGCCCACACCTCCCTCTATCTTTTACTTATTCTGTTATTCAGTATTTAGACAGGATATCCCTTATGTTAGATTTGTCTTTTTAGTTTCAGACTTGCATCGTATTTTAGAAGCTCATGTACTTATGACACCAGTTCTTGGGTAGTATTTATTTCATATTTCCACATTCGTACTTATAAAAAACTCAGTGTTGGAGATTGGCAAATTGTTGTCGTTTCACTTATTAGTTAGTTAAGTTTGTTAAAATATGTTGGTTTGCTTTCCTATTGGTTGGGAACATAGGTGCCATCACGACTCGTGATTTTAGGTCGTGACAAATTTGGTATCAGAGCCCTAGGTTCATCGGTTTCAAGAGTACAATAGCAATGTCTAGTAGAGTCTTGCGGATCGGTATGAAGACGTCCATACCTATCTTTGAGAGGCTATAGGAAATTTAGGAAACATTCTGTTCTTTTATTCATTATCATGCACACTTGACCTTGTAGAAATTCTAATCTTGCTATCTCATTCTCTCTCAGATGGCGAGGAATCGTACATCGGCAAGTGGTGGTCAGGATCCTATTCCTGCGCCTGCTTGGGAACACTATTCGAGGTAGAGGTAGGGGACGAGCTCGAGGTCGGGGTAGGGGCCATATTGCAGCACCTGTGGATGGTCAAGTACCAATAGCTACCCAAGGTCGTGATAGGACCGCACCCCCTGATGCAGAGGTTATTCATGGGGATGTACAAGATCGTGTCGAGGGGCATGGGCCAGCTCAGGCTCCACCCAGTACTGTTGTCCCCCCAGTGCTTCAAGATACCTTGGCTCGTATGTTAGGAATCCTAGAGGGAATGGCCCAGGCAGGAGCTTTGCCTGTCACTTCTGATGGCTCACAGACCCGGGTTGGAGGTCAAACTCCAGATCCGATAGTTGCTCCAGATTCTCAGACTCCCAGAACTCAGCCAGCTGCCGTTGTAGCCCCTCGTTTGGATAGTATGGAGTTTCCAGATATGACATCATATTTGGTGAACAGGCCTTCTATGACTATTGATGGGCCAAAGATGTTTGGGAGGTTCAGACTAATGAATCATCCTACTTATACTGGTGACTTAGCTGAGGATGCATATGAATTTATAGTTGTTTGTCATGAGAGGTTGCATAATCTTGGATTAGTGGAGTCCCATGGAGTTGACTACACAGCGTTTCAGATGACTGACTCTGCTAAGTAGTGGTGGAGAGATTATATTAGTAGTAGGCCAGTTGGATCCCATCCACTATCCTGGACTCAGTTTACTCAGGTATTTCTATCCAAATTTGTTCCACGCAGTGAGAGGGAGCGCAAGAGGGCCGAGTTTGAGGGATTGCAGCAAAATGGTATGTCAGTTGCAGAGTATGAGGGTAAATTTCATGCCTTGGCTAGGAATGCTTCAATGATACTTCCCACAGAGGCTGAGAGAGTGAGAAGGTTTGTTAAGGGGCTGATTATTCTGATCCGTCTAGGAGTTTCTCAGGTTGCTGCTTCTGGTGTTCCATTCCAAAAAGTGGTAGATGCTGCTAAGGAGTTGGAGATGATTCGGCGTGAGGGATTTGAGCACCGAGAGGGCAAGAGGACTCATTATTTAGGTGATTATGGTGGTGCTCCGCCTAGGAGTCGGGGTTACTTGGGCAAAGGTTGTCACCCTAAGCCTAGCAGACCCATTCATGCTGCTATACCAGCGTCCGAGGCGGGTTACGCTGGGCATAACTCTTCAAGCTCGGTGCATACTTCGCAAGGTTCATCTTCTAGACCTGTAGTTCGTGGAGGGAATTCTGGTCATTCAGGTTCCTCTCATCAGCCTGTGTCTCGTAGGGGCTGTTTTGAGTGTGGTGATATGGGACACTTTGTGAGAGACTGCCCTAGGACCAGACGTGGTGTCTTACATCAGGGTTCTCAGGCTTCAACTTCCAGGGCTGCACAACCTCCAGCTAGGGTTGGTGCAACGAATGGTAGAGGTGGTTCTCATTCAGGTAGAGGTTGTTCTCCTTCTGGTCGAGGTGGCGGTCGTGGAGGTTCACAATCTGATGGAGGTCGTTCTCACTGTTATGCTTTTCCAGGTAGGCCAGAGGCTAAGGCTTCAGATGCTATTATCACAGGTATTATTCTGGTTTGTCATCGATCAGCTACTGTATTACTTGATCCAGGATCTACTTATTCTTATGTGTCCACATATTTTGCTCCTAGTCTAGATATATTATGTGAGTCTCTTGATTTGCTAATACGTGTTTCTACTCCTGTCGGGGATTCTGTAGTTGTAGATCGGGTGTATCGATTATGTACTGTTACCTTGATGGTGTATGACACTCATGCAGATTTAAAGGTCTTAGATATGATAGATTTTGATGTGATTCTCAGTATGGATTGGTTATCTTCTTACCGCGTAATTTTAAATTGTCATGCCAAGACAATCACTTTAGCTATGCCTGGAATTCCTATAGTAGAATGGAGAGTTTCTCTTAGTCACCCTTCTAAGGGTGTGATATCATTTCTTAAGGCTCGTCAGTTGGTACAGAGAGGATGTTTGGCTTACTTGGCCCACATTTGAGATACTAGTATTGAGACTCCTATGCTTGAGTCTATTCCAGTAGTGAGTGAATTTTCAGAAGTATTTCTGACCGATTTGCCAGGTCTTCCACCAGATCGTGATATTGATTTTTGTATTGATGTGGAGCCAAGCACTCGGCCTATTTCTATTCCTCCTTATCGTATGGCACCGGCTGAATTGAAAGACTTGAAGGAGCAGTTACAGGATTTGTTGAGCAAAAGTTTTATTAGACCGAGTGTATCTCCTTGAGGTGCTCTAGTGTTATTTGTGAAGCAGAAAGATGGATCTATGCGTATGTGTATTGACTATTGGCAGTTGAACAAGGTAACTGTCAGTAATAAGTATCTGATACCTCGTATTGATGATTTATTTGATCAGTCGCAGGGTGCTTCAGTTTTCTCAAAAATTAACTTGAGATCTGGCTATCATCAGCTGAAGGTTAGGGCGGAGGATATCCCTAAGACGGCTTTTCGAACACGTTATGGCCATTACGAGTTTTTAGTGATGTCTTTTGGATTGACTAATGCCCAAGCATCTTTTATGGACTTGATGAATGGAGTTTTTAGACCGTATTTGGATTCCTTTGTTATTGTATTCATAGATGATATATTGATATACTCACGCACCAAGGAGGAACATGAACACCATTTGAGGATCGTGCTTGGGATTCTAAAGGAGAAGAAGCTTTATGCAAAGTTTTCAACGTGTGAGTTTTGGCTTAGTTCAGTAGCATTCTTAGGACATATAGTGTCCAAGGAGGGTATCATGGTGGAACCTAAGAAGATCGAGGTAGTTAGAGATTGGGTCAGACCTGCTTTAGTTACTGAGATTCGGAGTTTCTTAGGCCTTGCTGGTTATTATAGACGGTTTGTAGAAGGTTTCTCATCTATTGCATCACCATTAACTAGATTGAAACAGAAGGAAGTGACCTTTCAATGGTCTGACGAGTGCGAGGTTAGTTTCCAAAAGCTCAAGACTTTATTAACTACTGCTCCGATTTTGACCCTACCCGTGGAGGGAGAGGGTTTTGTTATATATTGTGATGCTTCTCGGATTGGTCTTGGTTGTGTATTAATGCAGAAGGGAAAAGTGATAGCTTATGCTTCGAGACAGTTGAAGGTTCATGAGAAGAATCATCCTATTCATGATTTAGAGTTGGCGTCTGTTGTGTTTGCATTGAAAATTTGAAGGCATTATCTTTATGGTGTGCATTGTGAGGTGTTCACGGATCATCGTAGCCTCCAATATATATTCAATCAGAGAGATCTGAATTTGAGGCAGCGGAGATGGTTGGAGTTGCTCAAGGACTACGACATGACTATTCTTTATCACCCAGGCAAGGCAAATGTTGTAGCAGATGCCTTGAGTCGAAAGGCGGTAAGTATGGGTAGTCTAGCCATGTTACAGGTCGACGAGCATCCTTTAGCTAGGGATGTCCAATCCTTGGCCAATAGCTTTGTGAGACTTGATATTTCAGAACGTCATAAGGTGATGGCTTATATGGAGGCTAGATCATCCTTGTTGGAACAGATTCGGGCTCAACAGTTTGATGATGGTGATTTATGTAAGATTAGAGACAAGGTGTTAAAAGGAGAAGCCAAGGCTGCTATTCTTGATAATGAGGGAGTTTTGAGGATTAAAGGTCGTATCTGTGTTCCTGTACAGGTGATTTAACTAGATTAATCATGGAGGAGGCCCATATTTCGGGGTAATCGATTCATCCAGGGGCTACTAAGATGTATCGTGACTTGAAACAACATTATAGTTGGTGTCGTATGAAGAAGGACATAGTAGATTTTGTATTCCGTTGTTTAAATTGTCAGCAAGTGAAGTATGAACACCAAAATCCTGGAGGTGTGACACAAAGGATGCCTATACCTGAGTGGAAGTGGGAGCGTATTGCTATGGACTTTGTGGTAGGATTGCCACGCACCTTGGGTAAGTTCGACGCTATATGGGTCATTGTGGATCGACTGACTAAGTCTGCACACTTTGTAGCAGTTCAGACTACCTATAACTCAGAAAGGTTAGCCAAGATTTATATTCGGGAGATAGTTCGGTTGCATGGGGTTCCTATATCTATTATTTCATATCGTGGCACCCAATTTACATCTCATTTCTGGCGGTCTATGCAGAAAGAGTTGGGCACTCGGGTGGATCTTAGTACAGCCTTTCACCCTCAGACTGATGGTCAATCTGAGCGGACTATTCAGGTTCTTGAGGACATGTTGCGGGCGTGTGTGATTGACTTTGGTGGTCAGTGGGATCAGTTCTTGCCTTTAGCGGAGTTTTCTTACAATAATAGTTATCATTCAAGCATTGGGATGCCACCATTTGAGGCTCTGTATGGTAGGAGATGTCGATCTCCAATTGGCTGGTTTGATGCATTTGAGGTTAGACCATAGGGTACAGATTTATTGAGGGAGTCCTTGGACAAGGTCAAGTTGATCCAAGATAGACTTCTCATGGCTCAGAGTAGGCAAAAGAGTTATGCAGATCGAAAGATTCGTGATTTAGAGTTTATGGTTGGAGAGAGGGTTTTATTGAAAGTTTCACCCATGAAGGGTTTGATGAGGTTTGGAAAGAAGGGCAAGTTGAGCCCAAGGTATATTGGTCCTTTCGATATTATTGAGCGTATTGGTGAGGTGGCGTATCAGTTGGCTTTGCCACCTGGTTTGTCAAGTGTCCATCCTGCATTTAATATTTCAATGCTTAAGAAGTATCATCAGGGTGGTGATCATGTGATTCAATGGAATACAGTGTTACTTGATCCGAAATTGACTTTTAAGGAAGAGCCGGTCACCATTTTGGATAGGCAAATTCGGAAGCTAAGGTCCAAGGAGATTGCCTCAGTAAAGGTTCAGTGGAAGAATTGTCCAGTGGAGGAGACAACATGGGAGACAGAGTCAGACATGAGGAGTAAATATCCTCATCTTTTTTATCATTCAGGTTAGATCTTTTCTTTTCCCGTTCGAGGATGAACGTTTGTTTAAGTGGTAGGTGATGTAACGACCCGCTAGGTCGTTTTGAGAATTAGGACTATTTTGACTCTTTCTGAAAAATTTAAAGGGGGTATTTTAACTATTGATAACTACAAGTACCTAGTTGATGAGACTTTTATTAAATAAGTAATATAGATAATAGATTAGTGGAGTTTCACGGTTAACAAACTCTTGTTCAGAAAATAAAAGGGGTGGAGGCAGAAACTTACCGTAAGCGACGAACGAGAGGAAAAACAATAAGAATTGCTCAGGTAAACGCAAGAAATTTTCATTCTTTCTCAATTCTGCATATTAAAGTAGGTGGTCAGAGGGCATTAGATTATTGTTATTATTATATTCTTATGTTGCTTATTAAGGGTGTTTTTTTTGTTTTCGTGGGTAAGATGCAGTGTATAGTGAGTTGAGAATTTATTTATTATCATGGATTGGGATTTCTAGGGACGTTAGTGTGGTTATTAGGTGATAGTCTAATGAATTCCTAATCGCTAATAATTATCCCATGTAGTATTATATAAAGTTGAAATTTGAATACGGACGTAGTGTGAAATCTGGAATTTGATCTGCAAATTTTTCTCCCTTATAATATTTTTTGTATAAGAATGATGGGAGAAAAGATTGAGCCAATCATTGGGCAATGATTGCCAATGATTGGCATTTGACAAACAATTTGGAAAATTGTCACTTGTTACAGAATGACAATTAGGAGGAAAAAAAATAAACAAACAAGGGTAATGTTGCAGGCCTGCGACTTATGTTGTGCACCGTTAATGGGTGGAATTATTCTTATTTTATTCATTTACAAAATTAATTTACTAGTTTTTGATATATTGAGATAGGTAATTAATTATTGGATATATATTATATGATCTAACATTGAATTTTAGGGTATTGAAGAAATTAAGGTTAAATTCTTGGCTTGAAAATTGACAAAATGGCATAAAATTATATCAAGATTTGGCGTTTAATTAGAGATATGAGTGAGTTTAGGGTCTATGATATACCTATAATAAATTGAATGTCCATAAACTCGCTTACTTATAAATATTGCATCATTGGTAGATCGTGAACATTCCAAAACGTAACGAAAAGGGAAGGAAGTATCTTGAGGATTCGTGACACGAGCTCGAAACTTGAGGTATGATAAGACTTTTAGACTTGTTGAAGGAAGTTTTCCTAATTAAAGATTAAAAATGAAAATAGACAAAGGGGTAAGGGCGAAAGAAAGGGGTCTCGTATCAATGGTGTGACGAGCATTGGTACGAGTACCGGTGTTATAAAACGGAAAGTTACTACTATAGAATGTGGATTGTAATTTGAAAATTGTCAAAGCATATGTGCATTAGCTGATATATTATTGACTTGAAATTTTTGTGTGATTGTGTTTTATTTATTACACCCGTATTGTTGTGATAATGAGGTGATTATGTATTATGTCGATATTGATTGAGTGAGATGCATCATCATCCCCTTATTTTTGAAATAATATTGTATACATGCATTGACATGAGATTGAGTATAAGATGGGCACGTGGAGATCGTCCGTGCTGGGGATGGTAAGATGTTAAGATTGTAATTTGGGCACTTGGAGACCGTCCGTGCGGAAATTATTTGATATTATGATGGTGCGTTAAGATCGTCTGCACAAACACGTGGAGATCGTCCGTGTCGGTAAATTGACCTCGCGAGTCCCCCATCGGTCATGAACTCTCAATGTATTTTTGAGGAGTATCATGTATATACGGTTGAGTGAGTACAGGTATTCTGAGACATACCATTACATGGTATCATATTGCATTGCATTTCATCACATCATTCATTCTTGATGATTATATGTTTCGTTTGGTGTTTGGAAAGTACTTGATGTTGATTTCCTTTATTGATGAAACTTAAATAGTAAGTGTAATATATATATATATATATACTTGTATAATTTAAGAATTTATTTTCTTATATAAACTTCCGTTACTACTTCTTCGTTGTCGGTCAATGAGACATATTGAGTACATGTGGTTTCGTACTCATACTACACTTGTTGCACTCTTTGTGGTTCAGATTCGATTCCGAGTAGGAGCACATCTCGAGGAGCAGTGTGAGTCCGAGTTTGGAGTGTCTTGGAGTTGTGGTGAGCTGCTTGGCTGTTTCGTGGCCCACACCTCCCTCTATCTTTTACTTATTCTGTTATTCACTATTCAGACAGTACTTCCCTTATGTTAGATTTGTCTTTTTAGTTTCAGACTTGCATCGTATTTTAGGAGCTCTTGTACTTATGACACCAATTCTTGGGTAGTATTTTTTTCAGTTTTCCGCATTAGTACATCTAAAGAACTCAGTGTTGGAGATTGGCAAATTATTGTCGTTTCACTTATTAGTTAGTTAAATTTGTTAAAATATGTTGGTTGGCTTACCTATTGGTTGGGAACATAGGTGCCATCACGACTCGTGATTTTGGGTCGTGACAATTTCAGAGCCTAAAATGATGTCACCCGGTCCAATGAGAACAGCGGGAAGACCAGAACTTGAACGATGAAAGGGGTTTGTTGACGTAAAATTCAAAAGGTCATCAAAAATCACTTGCAGTAGATGCCGTCAAGTTGGACACGACAGAAAAACATGTTTAAATTATCCAGTGCTTAAAAAATGATTTCTTATGTTTATGTTGTTTTGATTGTTAGATACAATTTTTATGTATGTATTGCATTTTGGTATCGTTAACAGTGAAACACACTATTTATAAATGTGAATTAACATATACACTTATTATTCAAATTCTATACATAGTTCATAGTGCATACATGAATACTACTGAAAGACGAATTCATACAAAATTCATACAAAAATAAAATAAAATAAATCATAAATCAATTAACATCTATTAATTATGGCATACGTAATTCATACAAGTTTCATAAATAATGATAAAATATTTTCAACAAACTTTGGTACATGAATGTATTGTTATATTATTTCATACAAAGTTGCAATATATTTCAAACAATATGCATACATAGTTGATACATATTTATACAAATATATTTATCATACTCAAAATATAAGATATTAAAAGTGTGAACTAATGTATACAATTATTATTCATATTTAATACAAAATTTCATACATAATGATAAAATATTTTCAACAAGTTTTGGTACATAAATGAATTGTTAAATTATTTCATACAAAGTTGCAATATACTCTAAACAATATGGATACATAGTTGATACATATTGATACAAAAGTGATAATATATGTGTATAAAAAATGTATGATATTTTTCTTTTCCTTTTCTCTTCTTCCCTCTTTCCTTTGCCTCTTTGTTTTAATTTTTTTCCATCTTCGATTTAACGGAACTAGGTGTCTCTTTTCCAGTAAACTTTTGCGGTTGAGCTTATGTCTTCTCAAACCTCCTTATTTATAGTACAACAACAACAACAACAACTACAACAACAACATCATCATCATCATCATCATCATCATCATCATCATCATCATCATCATCAACAACAACAACAACAACAACAACAACAATAATACTAATCTTCTATCTATATATAAAAGGAGAATAAAAGTTACTTATGTCAACACAACAAATTTTCAAAATTTTAAACAATGAATAATCAATAATTAAATAATTAAAATTATCCATTGTTAATTTAAAACAGTTTTAATATCACATATTTATACTATACTCAAAAAAATACTTCTTATTTGTTGCAACTAAAACATAAATATATATTTTTTTCTTTTCTCTCTATTTTATTACTACTGTACTTATTTAAAATCGAAATCAATATCATGTTTTCAATTTTCTATATAACAAAAATAAATTATTTGTAGTTATATTATATAAATAATATTTTTAAAAAAACAAAACGGTTATTTTGAAAAGTAAAATAACAAACTCTATATGTATTTAAAATACGGTAATTTTTTAAAAGTAAAAATTATAAAGAAATAGATTTGCAAAATAATAAAAGAAAAACAAAGACATGTTAATGTTTTTACTTTATAAATTTCGATTTACGAAAATAGTTATAGTAACTCCTAAAATATAGGTAAATAATTAAAATATAATAATTTTTTAATAAATTAAAATAGGGTAATTTAAAAAAAAACAATGACAACTGACGAAAAGATGATGAGTGAGGCGTGTTTTAAAAAAAACTACCTTTTTAATTTTTAATTTTTAATTTGAATTGATCTTTTTTTTAAATAACTTGGGCTTTTATTGAGTGAGATCAGGCGTGATGGAAGAGATGATGAGTGAGGCGTGTTTGAGGATTAATGTATGAAGGATGATAGCAATGGTGATCAGTTAGAGAATTTGGGGGAGATGAAGATTTAGGCATGTTGGGGAAGATCACGTGTATTGGGGAAGATGTCGTGTATTGGATGAGATGGGGATGGATAGTTATTGGGCAACGGTAAAGTAGAAATTTAATTAAAATCAAATCCCTATTATTTAGTTTTTGTTTAAAAAAAAGATAACTATATAATGTGAAATTTAATTAATAATAATTTATTATTTATTTTAAAAATTGTAAAAGGTAATGGTATAATTAATCAGTAAAAATTTAAAGAGTTTGGTTTAAAAAAGGTAACTGAAAAAATAAAAGTAAATATTTAAACATATTAATTATTATTATTCAAATAATTACTTATTGTTATAAAATCAAGCTCATAAGAATATAATCATAAAGACAAGAAGATAAGAGAAGTAGATAGAAGAAGAGGAATTTTCTTCATATTCAAGTGTATGTAAGTCTCATTTCTCTATCATACAATAGTGAATGAACAATCCTATTTATAGAGTGAGAAATCACTCCAAAAGTCACCATATTAAGTATCATAATAAATAGATACATTCTTATCCAAAAAGGTTCATGAACCTAGTGAATATAGATGGTTGTTCATGTACCAACTTTATGGACTATCCACTTAATTCAATGTATTTATAACACTCCCCCTTGGATGTCCATAGATAATGTGCCTCGTTAAAACCTTATTAGGAAAAACCTGTGGGAAAAAATTCTAGTGAAGGAAAAAGAGTACACATATCTTTTGATACGCACTATTTGTGA
Organism: Solanum chmielewskii; assembly: GCA_027704785.1. Classification (NCBI taxonomy): domain Eukaryota; kingdom Viridiplantae; phylum Streptophyta; class Magnoliopsida; order Solanales; family Solanaceae; genus Solanum; species Solanum chmielewskii. The sequence goes on along the minus strand of JAKWIX010000318.1, from coordinate 22,704,243 downwards.
CCTCATTAAAAACCTTGCCAGGAAAACCCAGTGGGACAAAACCTCGGTCAAGGGAAAAAGAGTGCAACGCGTATTATACTCCCCCTGATTAAAACATCACTTAATTTCTTGTGATGATGTCTCCAATCTTCGTACATTGTGGTTGTATATTCTTTTTCAAAGAAAAACCACACATTTCTTGAATATGGTGTGTCATTTATCTCAACCAGACGCACTTTCGACTTGCTTCATGGAGGACTTTTATTTCTGCATAGCAACATTTGCTTCATTGATCGCCAGGATATTATTGTGCCTCCACATGCAAACACATAGCGTGCTTGCGATAGAGCTTTATGTGGATCAGATAAATATTCTGTATCTGCGTAACTAATCAATTTTGTATTGAATTCCACGGAATAGAATAAACCCATAACTATGGTCCTTCGAGGATATTCAATCATGTGCTCCACACCATTTCAATGTCCTTTTATCGGGGAGAAACTGAATCTTGCCAGTAAATTTACTGCAAAACAAATATCTGGTCAAATATTGTTAGTAAGATGCACTAGTGACCTGATTGCACCAAGATAAAGTTTCATCACCAAGAAACTCTTCATCCTACTTTTGAGATCAAACTAAATCATCATTTATGTCAAGTGATCTCATAATCATTGGAGTACTCAATGAATGCGATTTATCCATAAAAAATTGCATCAAAACTTTTCAGTGTATGTGCACTGTTAGACAAATATTTTATTTGTCAAATTATCAATCTGTAGGCCAAGACAAAATTTGTCTTACCAAGACCATTTCATAAAAATACAAGGACAATTAGGGTCATTCTTTTGTACCCTTTTTCTTCCTTGACTATTTCAATCCAAATAAGGATTCTTGAAGCTTTATTGGAAAAGTTTCTTTCAAACTCTTATATGCTTCAAACAACTTGATTGTTTCAAGGATTTTCATATAACCTTCATTGTCTAGCTAGACATTACAATTATTCATTACATGCATTCAAGTTTTCATTTGTTGCCAGATCAAAACAAACCTTATTGCATCCACCAAAGGAGAAAACATCTCCAATAATGTCAGGATTTTTGCGATAAACCTTTATGCCCCAAGGCACTAACCGTATTTGATATATTACGGTTATACTATCGCATAATAATTTTTTTGTACCCCACTGACATTATACCTTGATTTATGAATTATCAGTCCAAAATGTCACTTTTCTAAGTGAAATAAAATATACTTGAATTGTGCATTTTACTTGGCCAACCATTTATCTGTCCACACTATATGACAGATTTGAATTCAAGATCCTCGTCACAATTTATATCATTGAGCGCTACCATATATCAAAGATACCGTCGACGGTTATTTAATATCGATTCCAACAAGACATAACTTATCGAGATCTCTTTATTTTTCTTCATTTTTCAGGTACCTGAACCTTTTTCATGATTTTATGAAGTGTTATGTCAATGTGCTCTTTTATAGCACTTCCTCATTATCATGACCATATTGATCATTTGCTCCTTCCTTCTTCAAGGAATTTTATATTTGGAATCGAATGGTCTATTACGCTTCAGGCGTATCATAGACTCTGTGCTTCAAGGACTTCACATTGGATCATTTGTAGCTGAATTATATCATAGGGTCAGTGCATTCATCTAGCACCTGATTTGCAACATTATGAAACTGAATTATCCCTTGAACTTTAAGTTCACATATTTATTTAATGAGGATCTAGATAATTCATAATTAACCTCACACATAATTTTCAGCTGTCAATCATCTCTTCCCTTAATGTTAGAAAATCTAACATTCATTCCAACCTTATTTGGAAGTTCATCTTTGTGCGTGGTGGAGCAATTAAAATCATAATCGCACATTCAATATTTTAGATGAAAATTATATGGTTCCTGACCCTAAACCAATTTTAATGGGGAAACCTTGTTGGTTTGATGCATACATGTGTTGCTACATGTTAAATAAAATTATCTCATACCAAATCTTATTTGGGAGTTTTGTTCTCATAACCATGATTTAACTATAATTGGAGACACACAATTTCTGTTAAATCAACCAGCATTATCAATATAATTTCATATTTTGGAACTCTGCTATTAATTTTACCAATTCGAACAAACAATCTTACAAAAATCAATTTGTAAGTTGACGATAAAATACATGTGACCATCGCATAGATGCATCAATCATATAGTTGCATATGATCCACAACGGGCCCATATTCACCCCTTTATATGTTTCAAAAATTTTAGGGGATTACAATCCCAACCTCAGCTGGTGCAATGATCATTTTATCAAGAGAACAAGCAACACAAGAGAATTCTTGAAGAATCTTTATTTCTTCATATAAATCACCTGAATTCTCAATTACGTTTGCATCACATTTAATCAGAATGGTCAACCAGTCATGCCAACTGATCTTTATTTTAGTACACTTATAATTTACTTTTACATGTGATTTCATCAGCATGTACATGTTTGTATGGAACAAACAAGAGGAAAAGTGGTGTAATCTTTTACATAAACATTTATAACCCTCTTCGGTTGTAGTGATTTATAGTCGCAATATTTATTTTCAATTCATCCGAAACTTAAAAAGTTTCTTTTGAGACTTACTACAACCCCAATATTATTCCTCTGATAATAGCACAACTTGTTAGAGCTTGCAATTAATTTTGTGTACTATCACATATTGCATGACAACCATCCCTGTGGTGAGCATCTCATTCAAGGAGGAAATTATATTATTATTATCATGGTCAAAATTATTACGAGCAAGACGTCTTTCTTGCTTTACTTTTGTTGTATCATAGGTACACAACCAATGACAAATTTGTATTGTCACACAATAATGACCACAACCCTTATAGGCAAGAACTGTATCTTTCTTTTGCCCTTTCGGTGATTCACAATAAACATACCATAGTGACGTATAAAACGTACAATACAATTAGCCATTTCTGCCAAATAAAATTTATTTGCTCTCAAATCTCCCATAGACATGAAAAGTGACATATATCATTTTTTTTCAAACCTTCCATAGAGGTGAGTTGTGGCATATATCCAACCTATAATGATTTTATCACATCTGGACCCATTCTTATATAGAATGGTCGAGCATTCAAGATACTCATGACAAGTCACATTCTCTTCAAGGAATGGACTAATTATTTATATGTACTTCATAAATTTGCATTATAAGCACCTTGTCATGGCTTTAAAATTCATCATATATCCATGACAGACCTTAACATCATTTTGAAAGATCAAGTGTACCATCACTTTATCTTCTTGTATCATGATAGAGAATTTATAAACTTGTCAAATTATTGGGTTGACAACATTCACAAGTCTAATGACCTTTACCATTTTGATAATAAAAAGCCTTCACATTTTGAAGGACTATTTGAAGAACTCATAGTGTTCTTCCTTTTATCATTACCACAATGATGACTATTATAATTATGTCCCTCCACGCCCTTATTCATATCATTAATTATTTGTCATCTTTCAGACTAATCATTCACTGCTATCACTTTCATATGATTGAATGGAGCAAGTCAACAGGCGAATTTTAGAGTTATCACATGTTGCTACCACATTCTTTTCAAGTAATAGATCAAATTCAATATGATGAATTTCAAGACATTTTATCAAAAATATATTATTTTTCTTAGTCATCATTTTATCATTGCTATGGTGCATTGGTTTAAACTCAGTGTCTTACCCATATAAGGCGTGTTACACCATAATTCTATGGGACTTGAACCTAATCATGGTGCATCAAAACTCTAATTGATGTCTTACCCTTTTGGTGCGATAGAACTTGAATCTACCGTCTTATCCTCAAATATTTTTCATTATGGTGCATCCGGACTTTAACCTGATGTCTTACCCTTTTGGTGCGATGAAACTTGAATCCATCGTCTTACCCTTAACCAACGGTGTAATAGATCGAAGTACAACATGATTTACCCTTTGAGTCTTTTAAAATAATAAAATAATATTCAAATCATGCTATTAAAATTTTATACTTTCTTCTATTTAAGAAGTTTTGTATAGCATGTCATATTCAACCAATAGTAGTATATGTCTTCGGTTCCTAATAATTGTTAGAGACTGAATACTATTATATTCTAAATCATAAAATATATTAGAAAATACATACCTGATTTTATGCATATAATACTTTGATCTTCATAACGAGATCAACCAAAATATGAGCTAAAGAAAAACAAGAACTCACTCTCAATTAGATAGAAACTCGTGCTGATAACGTGTTATAAAATCAAGCTCATAAGAATATAATCATAACGTGTTATAAAATCAAACTCATAAGAATATAATCATAAAGAAAAGAAGACAAGAGAAGTAAATAGAAGAAGAGGAATTTTCTTCATATTCAAGTGTATGTAAGTCTCATTTCTCTATCATACAATAGTGAATGAACAATCCTATTTATAGAGTGAGAAATCACTCCAAAAGTCACCATATTAAATATCCTAATAAATAGATACATTCTTATATAAAAAGGTACATGAACCTAGTGAATATGGATGGTTGTTCATGTACCAACTTTATGGACTATCCACTTAATTCAATGTATTTATAACACTTATAATTTATTCTTATTTAAATATTTTTAATTGATATGCTATAACTCGATAATTATCTGCTATAAGTAGTTTATTTTTAAAAGTATGTTTATAACTTGATATATATCCTCTTAAATGTGTATGGGGTGTCACTTTTGTAATTTTAAATTTAGCAGACAAAAAGACCATATTTGCATGCTATAGTTACAGTTTGTATAATTGCACGTCATAACAAACATTATGACTATTACATATTTCTGTTTGTATAAAAGTAAGAGATGCGAGGGAACTGGTGAGAAACAAGAGTAGAGGCGAAATAACAACAGTTTTCTAGGGTTATAATTAAATCAAATTGTGATTATAGAATTTAATTTGAATTAATAGTTTGCTTTTTACAATTTTCCCTTCAATATTTAGATTTACGCCAATTTGCAACACTGTGAATTTTATCAGATTTTAGACATTGAATATATGTATTTGGCGTGTTTAGATACATACATGTCGAATACATATGGTCAAAATTATGTGTTATTTGGTGCATTTGATCTCTCGCTTGCCATTATCCTCTCTCGTTGTCTCTCTCCATGTATCTGGTATTACATATACATTTCTCTTGTGCGATTCTCATGTATCTGTAGATCTCACTTGCATTTCTTCGTCTCTTCCTCACCTCTCTCCCTATTTTTAGTGTATCTAGTAATAAAAATATGGTTAACTTTCACATATAGCAAACATGAAATTTATATTTGGATGCTATAGCAAAGTTTGCATAATTGCGCTCCATAGCAAACATATATATGTAAATTCGCTATACATATACAATTGAAGCGAATTGTATAAAACGAAGTGTATACAACAAGAAAGAGAAAGAGACTTGGGCAGAGAATTGTATATGACGAAGTATATAAAGGAACTGTATAATTATAAGTGTATAGAACGGTTATATACAATTTGAATTTGTATAAAACGAGAAAGGGAGAAAGATAAAAGAGACTTGGGTAGGGAAAATACAATTGAATCGAATTGTATAAAACGAGAAAGAGAGAAATTAGATACAATTTGAATTTGTATAAAAACGAGAAAGAGAAAAAGACAAAAGAGAATTGCGCAAGGAAGTACTTTTATTGTATAATTATAAGTGTATAAGATGGAGATATATATATTTGCATGTGTATATACAATTTTCTCTCGCTTTATACGATTAGAAATACAATTTATACAATTGTATTGTATAAAGCGAGAGAGACGATTATTAATTAATGAGACAATATATAATTATTTCAAACCATCAAAAAAATTAATAAACTATAAATATTTCTCAAATTAAATAGTTTTTCTAAAGTAATTAGGCAAAAAGTTCATTGGGTCAAAATTCCTTACCCATGTAACATTCATTTCATGTAATGCATGAAAGAAAGAAATGCAAAAATGACTAAGAAAGACTTATTAAATGAAATTAACAACAGAAACAAAGTTTAATAAGTATCGATTGTATAATAAATATGGGCATATACGGATTTTTGATATATAATTATATATTTAAATATACAAAGTTATAGCTTAGTCATACAATATTTATACATAATATAATATACATGCAGACATTTTATTTTTTAATCACATGTATAACAGGTAAGAATCCACACTGAGAAGCTTTCCTTTGTCATTTCTAGAGGTCCTTCTCTCTTCCAATCAAACATGATAGAACTACATTAGGCTTGAGTGTATCTATTTTTTGGGTGTTTGTTAAAAAGTCTCACAAGCACCATGTTTCTAACTCGTTGATGACTTCTTTAGTTCAACATTATTGTCATCTTCATCTATCTAGGTAAATGATCTAATCTCATTGTTCATCACCTATATCAACCTTAATTGAAATAATAACCTAATTCATTCCTAACTCATGCAGATTAGGCTCAAGAGAACTGATAGTATAGCATCAAGTTCAAGATATCATAGCTAATACATGGGTATCAAAGTTGAATGGTATGTTTGTCTCATTTCCTTATACCTCTATATTTAACTATATTAATTTAAAAGCATGAATACCCTTAGTAATATTTGATTTGATTTTTTACCTTTTATTAGAACACTCTAAGTACGCGATACTGATATATACTATTTTCTAAAATAATTGTCATTTAATTATTCTCTTTTTTATTGGGGACCTTGAAATTAATTAAAGTTACAAATATTAAATATGTACTTGTATGTAATATGTAAAACCGCTTATATTCAGTACTTTAAAATTGATTAAAATTTTACTTCTCAAAACTTTCCTTATTTGTATTATATTTAAAACTCTAAACATTTAAAGACTATCTTATATAAATCTTACATAATTGTTGTAATCAAAATAAATAAGTAAATGGATCAAATATGTTCATTGTCTTTGAAAAATAAATTAGCCTTCAGAAATATTTTGTTTTTATCATTTACATGGATAATATTTATTTTAGTGTCAGCTGCTATTTGTTAAATAATTATTTTTTTTAATTCTAAATAATTTTATTGATTGACACAAAATACACATGCAAAAAACGTACATAAATTTATAAAATATATTATTAAATATGGAAAAGGCCCGTTTATTGAATTAAAAAAGGCTTCAAACATAAAAGACGGATCCAAAAGTGACTCTAACCCAAAATCAAAAAACATCAACAACAAGCAGAAACGATCAAGACAAAAAAGAGGAAATAAACTGTTGGAGCCAAATGTTCCTCCTAATAGATCAAGAATGGTCATACATGGAGCTTTTAGAGGTTCTTCTCTCTTCGAATCAAACATAGCAAAACAATGTTAAGCTTGAGTCATGTTCATTTGGGTGTTCAAAAATTTCACTAGCACCATGAATCAAATTAGATGAAGACTTTTTTAGTTCAACATCGTTGTCATCTTCATCTATCAAGGTAAATGACCTAATCCACTTATTTATCGCCCTAATAAACCATAATCAAAAGAATACCCTAATTCATCCTTAACTCGTGCAGATTGAGCTCAAGAATATTGATATCGATGTATCATAGTTCAGGATAATATAACTAATACATAGATATCAAAGTTGAGTAGTATGTTTGTCTCTTTTCTTTACATCTCCATATCTAATTATATTTTAGTAAAAACATGAACGTCCTTAATAATATTTGGTTGAACTTTTTACCTTTTATTAAAAGAATTTAAGTAGACAGAATTGTCATATAGTATTTTTCTCAAATAATTGTAATTTAATTATTATCCTACTATTGGAGACCATGAAATTAATTAAAGTTATAGATACTTAATGTTTACTTGTATTAAAAACTCCTAAATGTTAAATACTTTAAAATTAATTAAACTTTTACTTTTCAAATCGTTCCTTATTTGTACTATATTAAAAATCCTAAATATTTAAGACTATGAAATCAATATTTTTATCTTACGTAAATCCTACTTAATTATTGTAACCAAAACAAATAAGTAATCAGATTCATAATATGTTATTTTTGAAATATAATAATGAACCTTCATATATGACTATTTTACCATTTAGATAGCATTTATTTATTTTAGTGTTAGCTGCTAGTTATTAAATATTATTTTTCAAATTGTAAATGATTTTATTGATTAACGCAAAATACATATGTAAAACACGTAGAATAATTTATTTAAATATGGGAAAGGCCCTTTTATTGAAATAAACAGAGGGATCAAACAAAAATGACACTGGTGCAAAAGTGACCCAAACCCAAAACATATATACCATCAACAAAAAAAGGGAAACGACCAAAAAATAAAAAATAAATGAATTGTCGGAAGCAAATGCTTCTCTTATTAGCTCAAAAATGGTCGCACATGGAGCTTGTTGGGTTTTAGCAAGTGTGAATGGGAAACGAAAAGAGAGAATATCAAAAGTGAGGGAACTACTTTGGAGGAAAAATGAAAAGTTATTTGCAAAGTACAAATGAAAAGTCATTTCTTTGGATTTGGATTTGGATTTGGCAAATGATATGATTGATTGATAAATTTTTTGGACAAAATTTATTTAATCAATTTTTGTTAAATCAAATAAATCCTGTTAATATTATCTCTTATAAATTTGCGGGTAACGGTAACATTTCGAAAATTCGTTACTTTTCTGAAAAGTCGTTACTTTCCAAAAAGTAGTTATTTTCCTAACAGACACAATTTTTCGAAAAGTTGTTATTTTTTCCAAAAGACACAACTTTCTGGATAAAATGGGTCTGAACAGATTTCACTGAACAGACATGTTCCTTGCTGAAAATGGCTATAAAAGGAAGTCAATTTTTGATTTTTTAATCACTGAAAATTTTTCTTTCTCTGCATTTATTTTTTCTCTCAAATAAAATCAAAGTGTCGATCGACTGAGTCTGTGTGACTTGTTGTTGTTCTTAAGTTCGTTGAAGTTAAAGAAGTTTGAGGTACCGCTATTTCTTTAACAGGTTTAATCCGTTTTATCTTGGGAGAAATTAATCCATAACCTTGGGTACAGTGAGGGGATTAAATTTCTTAAGGACACACAGTAGTTTCTGTGGACTCGAGTTAATTCTTGTATTCTATATTATTTTCTGCTTCATTTTATTTCTGTTTCTGTTTCTGTTTATTAACTTTATAAATACGAGTTATTGTAAGAATAACAATCTTAAGAAATTTAATAGTTTCTGTATTTGAGATTTCTGGAGATTAAAACCTTTTTGGTTTTCTACTCTGCTTGAATTTTTTTAAAATTCATTCGATTAACGATTAAAAGAACATAAAAACTTTATCGTTAAATCAGAAACAGTTTGTGTAAAGATTTGTTCTTTACTGTTAGTATTTTAAATACTTAATTTATCTGCCATTTGTGACAGAAAAAAAATGACTAATTCAAGTCAAACAAATGTTGGAACAGTAAGTGCTGCAACAACGATTGCACATAATCGTTCAAATGCTGCCTTAGCACCGGCTGAGAAACCTGCAAAGTTTTCTGGAGTCGACTTTAAGAGATGGAAGCAAAAGATATTCTTCTATCTCACTACGTTGAGTCTGCAGAAGTTCATCAATGAGAATGTTCCTATTATGTCAGATGAAACTCCGGCTGATGAACGATTCTTGGTAACAGAAGCATGGACACACTCAGATTTTTTGTGTAAAAATTATATTTTGAGTGGTCTGCAAGATGATCTGTACAATGTGTACAGCAATGCAAAAACCTCAAAAGAACTCTGGGATGCTTTAGAAAAGAAGTACAGAACAGAAGATGCCGGAATGAAGAAATTCATTGTGGCAAAATTTCTGGACTTTAAGATGATAGACAGTAAGACTGTCGTCACCCAAGTTCAAGAATTGCAGGTCATAATCCATGTTCTCCTTGCTGAAGGATTGATTGTGAATGATGCTTTTCAAGTGGCTGCAATTATTGAAAAGTTACCTCCATTGTGGAAGGACTTTAAAAACTATTTGAAACACAAATGCAAGGAGATGACTGTTGAAGATCTCATAGTAAGGTTGAGGATCGAAGAGGATAATAAGGCTGCAGAAAAGAGGTCACGTGGTAATTCAGCAATATCTGGAGTAAATTTTGTTGAAGAAGATTCCACAAAATTAAAGAAAAGAAAGAAAGCATCTGGTCCAAAAAGCAATCCTCCTAAGAAGAAATTCAATGGAAACTGCTTTAATTGTGGTAAACATGGTCATAGGGCTAATGAATGTCGGGTTCCTAAGAAGGATAAGAAAAAGAAAGATCAAGCAAACTTGGCTGAATCCAAAGGAAAAATGGATGATCTTTGTGCAATGCTTTCAGAATGTAACTTGGTTGGAAATCCAAGAGAATGGTGGATAGATTCTGGTGCCTCATGCCATGTTTGTGCCAACAAAGAATTATTTTCATCATATACTCCAGCACTTACAGATGAAAAATTGTTTATGGCAAACTCCGTTGTTTCAAAGGTGGAAGGAACTGGCAAAGTCCTATTAAAGATGACATCAGGCAAGGTGGTGACTTTAAATAGGGTCTCATATGTTCCAGAATTGAGAAAGAATTTAGTTTCAATTCCAGTTCTGACCAAGAATGGATTTAAATGTGTATTTGTTTCTGATAAAGTAGTAGTAAGCAAAAATGATATGTATGTAGGAAAAGGCTACCTTAGTGATGGCCTTTTCAAACTCAATGTAATTGCAGTTGATATGAATAAAGAATTTGCTTCTTCTTACTTGCTTGAGTCTAAATGTTTATGGCATGAACGTTTGGGACACGTTAATAACAAAACCTTGCGAAAACTGATTAACTTAAATATTTTACCAAAATTTGAGTGCAATAAATCAAAATGTCAAATTTGTGTTGAATCCAAGTATGCTAAGCATTCTTATAAATCTGTTGAAAGGAATTCAAATCCTTTAGAATTGATTCATACTGATATTTGTGACATGAAGTCAACACCATCACGTGGTGGGAAAAAGTATTTCATAACTTTTATTGACGATTGCACTAGATATTGTTATGTCTATTTGCTAAATAGTAAGGATGAAGCAATAGATGCATTTAGGCAATATAAAACTGAAGTTGAAAATCAGTTAGATAAAAAGATCAAAATGATCAGAAGTGATAGAGGTGGAGAATATGAATCTCCATTTGCAGAAATATGTTTAGAAAATGGAATAATCCATCAAACTACTACTCCCTACACTCCTCAGTCTAATGGAATTGAAGAAAGAAAAAATCGAACTTTAAAAGAAATGATGAATGCATTACTTATAAGTTCAGGTTTACCACAGAACTTGCGGGGGGAAGCTATCCTTATAGCAAATCAGATACTTAATAGAGTGCCTCACTCAAAGACAAATGTAATTCCATATGAAAAATGGAAAGGTAGAAAACCCAATTTGAAATATTTCAAAGTGTGGGGGTGTCTAGCCAAAGTCCAAGTTCCTATACCTAAGAGGGTAAAAATAGGACCTAAGACTGTGGATTGTGTATTCATTGGATATACCACAAACAGTAAGGCATGTCGTTTTTTGGTTCATAAGTCCGAACATCCGGATATTCATGATAATACGGTAATGGAATCAGATAGTGCTGAATTTTTTGAACATATCTATCCGTATAAAACTAGACTTGAGTCATCTAGTGGGGGATCTAAAAAACCCAGAGAAGAACTAAAAGAGAATAAACAAAATGAAGAAAGTCCAAGACGCAGTAAACGTCAAAAGACATCTACTTCATTTGGATAAGATTTTGTAACATTTCTTCTTGAAAGTGAGCCTCAAACATTCAAGGAAGCAATGTTGTCTAGCGACTCAACCTCTTGGAAGGAGGCTGTTAATAGTGAAATTGAATCAATCTTAAGCAATCATACTTGGGAGTTGGTTGATCTTCCTCCAGGGAACAAACCCTTGGTTTCAAAATGGATCTTTAAAAGGAAGATGAAAGACGATGGAACTATTGACAAATATAAAGCAAGACTTGTTGTCAAAGGTTTTAGACAAAAAGAAGGTCTTGATTATTTTGACACATATTCGCCAGTGACTAGGATTACATCAATTCGGATGTTATTTGCACTAGCTGCAGTATACGATCTTGAAATTCATCAAATGGATGTGAAAACAGCCTTCTTAAATGGAGATCTTAAAGAGGAAATTTACATAGAACAGCCTGAGGGCTTTGTAGTTCCTGGTAAAGAAAAAAAAGTGTGCAAACTCATTAAGTCACTTTATGGGCTAAAACAAGCACCAAAACAATGGCATGCAAAGTTTGATCAAACCATGTTGTCAAATGGATTTAAGATCAATGAATGTGATAAATGTGTTTACATTAAAGATACTTCAAATCAGGAAGTAATTTTATGCCTACATGTAGATGATATGCTTATAATGAGCAAAGACATTGCTAATATAAAAGCTACAAAGCGTATGCTTGCTAGTAAGTTTGATATGAAAGATTTAGGAGTTGCTGATGTGATACTAGGAATTAAAATTCTTAAAACTCCTAACGGTCTAGCATTGTCTCAAACTCATTATATTCAAAAGATACTTGAAAAATTCAAATTTTTGAATTTTAAAAGGGCAAAGACTCCAATTGATGTAAATCTTCATCTTGCAAAGAATAAAGGTGAAAGTCAGTCTCAATTGGACTATGCTAGCGTATTGGGAAGCTTAATGTATGTCATGAATTGTACACGACCAGACATAGCTTGCGCTATCAGTAAACTGAGTCGATACACAAGTAATCCTAATCATAATCATTGGTTGGCAATGAAGAGAGTTTTGGGATACTTAGATGACACTCAAAATTATGCTTTACATTACAACAGATATCCAGCCGTTCTTGAAGGATATAGTGATGCAAATTGGATTACTGGGTCAACTGAAACAATCCACAAGTGGATACGTTTTACTATTGGTGGAGGAGCAATATCTTGGAAATCATCCAAACAAACATGTATAGCTCACTCTACAATGGAGTCTGAATTCATTGCTTTAGACAAGGCAGGTGAAGAAGCTGAATGGCTCCGGAATTTCTTAGAAGATATTCCATTTTGGCCCAAACCAATGGCCCCTATATGTATACATTGTGATAGTCAAGCTGCAATAGGAAGGGCTGGAAGCATTATGTATAACGGCAAGTCTCGTCACATAAGACGAAGACATAACTCTGTGAGACAACTACTCTCTAGTGGAATTATCACAATTGACTAAGTGAAGTCAAAAGATAATGTGTCGGATCCACTTACAAAAGGCCTAAATAGAGAGGGAGTTGATAAATCATCGACGGGAATGGGACTATGGCCGAGAACAAGTCATCGTGGCGGTAACTCTACCTAGAAGACTGGAGATCCCAAGATCTAGGTTCAAGGAGATAAAATAAAGTCATTGATGACGGTTCAACATTGTCAAAGGAAAAAAAAATATTATTATGGTCCATTCTCATGATGAGACAATGTTTAGTAACCAGGATAAAGACATAAGACTTTTTAATGATTTCTAAGTTTGATACAGGGAATATCAAATGGTGTATCTATGGGATAACACATTTAGAAATCACCTATGTAAGTGTGAAGTGTAAGCCGCTTCAAGGAGAATCCGGTAAGGCCAGTTCTTTAAGCACTTACTATCTAAGATGTGTTCATGGCTGAAATGAACAAAACAATGAGAACTAAGAACAGTTCAAGGGTTGATTGTGTGACATATATTGTCTAGGTATACATCAAAGCTCGACGGTTCAAAGATATCAAATCTACCGATTGACCGAGTATATCCAATATATGTTCACTACGGAAAGTTTAAAGGGAAACCTACTTATCCAGATGCGATTAACCTTTACCTACAAGACACACAAGTTTTTTTTTCATGCATATGTTTTAACAATAGCCTTCCCCATTCATGTGGGGGATTGTTGGGTTTTAGCAAGTGTGAATGAGAAAAGAAAAGAGAGAATATCAAAAGTGAGGGAACTACTTTAGAGGAAAAATGAAAAGTCATTTGCAAAGTACAAATGAAAAGTCATTTCTTTGGATTTGGATTTGGATTTGGCAAATGATATGATTGATTGATAAATTTTTTGGACAAAATTTATTTAATCAATTTTTGTTAAATCAAATAAATCCTGTTAATATTATCTCTTATAAATTTGCGGGTAACGGTAACATTCCGAAAAGTCGTTACTTTTCCGAAAAGTCGTTACTTTCCAAAAAGTAGTTATTTTCCTAACAGACACAATTTTTCGAAAAGTTGTTATTTTTTTCAAAAGACACAACTTTCTGGATAAAATGGTTCTGAACAGATTTCACTGAACAGACATGTTCCTTGCTGAAAATGGCTATAAAAGGAAGTCAATTTTTGATTTTTTAATCACTGAAAATTTTTCTTTCTCTGCATTTATTTTTTCTCTCAAATAAAATCAAAGTGTCGATCGACTGAGTCTGTGTGACTTGTTGTTGTTCTTAAGTTCGTTGAAGTTAAAGAAGTTTGAGGTACCGCTATTTCTTTAACAGGTTTAATCCGTTTTATCTTGGGAGAAATTAATCCATAACCTTGGGTACAGTGAGGGGATTAAATTTCTTAAGGACACACAGTAGTTTCTGTGGACTCGGGTTAATTCTTGTATTCTATATTATTTTCTGCTTCATCTTATTTCTGTTTCTGTTTCTGTTTATTAACTTTATAAATACGAGTTATTGTAAGAATAACCGAGCTACCAAAAGTCCCTCTCTCTCTAAATCAAACATGAAAATCGGCGTTAAGCTTGAATAATATTCATTTGCGTATTAAAAAGTCTGACGAGCACTATTAATCGAATTCATTAAAGACTTTTCCAGCTCAACATTGTTGTTATCTTCATGTATCAAGTCATCACCTATATCAACCTTAATCGAAAGAATTATCAAATTCATTTTTAACTGTGCAGATTGAGCAAAAGAGAACTTATACCACTGCATCATAGTCCAGGATAACAACACTAATACATACATATCAACGTTGAGTGATATGTTTGTTTCTTTTCCTTATATCTCTTTAACTAAATATATTATTTTAAAAGCATGAACGTCTTTAATAATATATTTTTATTAGAAAAATTTAAGTAGACAAAATTATCGTGTATTATTTTCTCAAATAATTGATGTTTATTTATTGTCCTACTATTGGAGACCTTGAAATTAATTAAAGTTACATATACTCAATAATATCTTTCTTTTGTGTAATATGTAAAAACTCCTAAATATTTTGTCTTTTTTTTAATTAAATTTTGAGCTCAGAGCTCTTTTTTATGTTAACAAAATTGTAATATACTATTTTTCTCAAATAATTGATGTTTATTCAGTTTCCTCCTATTGATGACCTTGAAATTACTTAAAGTTACAAATACTTAATAATATCTTTCTTTTATATAATAATATGTAAAAACTCCTAAATATTTTGTCTTTTTTTTTGGGCAACTTTCACATATAGCAAACAAAAAATTCATATTTGTATAATATAGCAAACTTTGCATAATTGCGCTCCATAGCAAACATAAAAACTGTATAGTTCGCTATCATATACAAGTGTATAATTCGTAGGCCTAAATTGTATAATTCGCTGGCCTAAATTGTATAATTCGCTGGACTATTTCGCTGCAATTGTATAATTAGCTTTGCATACAGTTGAATCGAATTAAAATGTATGTATATTGCATAATTATAAGTGTATAGCAAGAAGATATATGTTTTTCTCGCTTTATACAAAAACAGAAACACAATATATACACTTCTGTTGTATAAAGCTAGAAAAAATTGTATTTCACTGCAATTGTATAATTCACAATTGTATAATTCACAATTGTATAATTCTTTGGCCTTTTTCTCTGCAATATTTGAAGTAAAATGTTTGTAAATTATATAATTAAGTGTATAACATGAAGATATACATTTTTGCATGTGTATATACAATTTTCTCTCGCTTTATACAAAACAGAAACATAAATTATACACTTTTGTGTATAAAGCGAGAGAGGCGAGAATGGGAGAGTGGCGAGCGAGACTTCTGGGAGAGAGACGTCTGGCAAATTTTTGCCAATATTTGCTATGGAGCACAATTAAATCAAACCCTAGCTATTCTATTTAATTTAGGTTATTAGTTTGCTATTATATATAATTTTTCCTTTTTTTTTTTGTCAAATTTTGAGCTCAGAGCTCTTTTATTAAGAGAGAGTGTCAAAAACAAACTAAGGCCAAAGGGCCCAGTACTTCCGCCAACATAATGACCCAGACCAAAATTTCCAAGAATCCATATTAAACATTTAACACTATAAGATTAATATTTTTATCTTATTTAATCATCGTAACCAAAATAAATAAGTAAACAATTTCAAAATATGTTCATTTCTTTGAAGAAAAAAAACCCTTCAGATATGAATTTTTTATCCTTTAGATATATAATATTTATTTTAGTGTTGGCTTCCATTTATCAAATATTTTTTCTAATTGTTAATATTTTATTAATTGACGCAAAATACATGTATAATAATTTATTTTTTATATTGATGAGTAAGACCCATTTATTAAATAAAAAGAGGGTTCAAAAAAAATGACTCGGGTCAAAAAGTGATCCAAGCCCAAAACAAATAGGCATGTGGAAAATATCATAAAATAATAAGTGAATTGTCGAAATCAAGTGTTAATCCTTTTAACTGAACAATGGCCGTACATGAAACTACAAGAGGTCCTTCTCTCTCTCAATCAAACATGACACAACTGCATTATGCTTGATTGGTATCAGATATGGATCTAGGATTTAGAGGTCGAGGGTGTCACGATATTTAAGTAAGATAACGGATCAATTGTTTTAATTTTGGGTTACAATTCGAATTTTTGATTTATTTTTTGATAAATAAATCGATCAAATATGCATGTTAGTAATATTTTTTTTATAGATATTTTGTGATTAGAGATAACTTAAAAATTCAAGTTTTATTTCCTTTTTGAAATTAGACGACTTATTTGCTGAAACTTTGAGGAAAAAAAAAGATTTTTCACATTAAAATTTGAGTTTCTATTCATCTTTCATTGACTTTATGTGTTGTTAGAGATACATAGTAGGAAAAGAATAAAAATTGTATTTTAAGCGTAGTCATCTTATTTAGGAAGAACGTCGATGAAGACGAAAGAACCTTTAAATTAAAAAAAATCTAATTATAATATTCATCATTTTTAAAACTTATGTTTTTTTTAAAACTACCATTTAAATATATTCTTAATAATATTTATTTGACGCTCTTAATTCAATACTCGTTAATTACTTTAAAAAAATAAACATGTTACACACATATCAAGAACTTAATAATTAGTATAAGAAAAAGTAAAAAAAAAAAAAAAAACTAAAAATTAATCATGGAAAGGGGTCAATTTGAATTAATAAAGAAGAGTAAATAAAGAAGAATAATTGGAGAGAAAAAAATTAGTACAAGAGGAAGTAAAAAAAACTAAAAATTAATTATGAAAAGGGGTCAATTTGAATTAATAAAGAATAGTAAATAAATAAGAATAATTGGAAGAAGAAAAAAAGCAAAAAAAGGAACAACAAAACAATAGATGTTGTTGGTGTGGTTTGAATTGCGGTTGTGTAGATGGCAGACCCCTTCATTTGCCACTTGAGTTGTTCTACTTTTAGTTTACTAGGTGGCAAAAATAATATTTATTCAATTATAATACATATATACATCGTTTTTTCGAGATCACTGGGTGTCGTGGCACCCCCACCTCTAAACATATATCCGCCCCTGATTGGTATCAATCTTGGTGTCCAAAAATCTCACGAGCCCCATGAATCCAGTTCATTGAAGGATTCTCCAGTTCAACACTATTGCCATATTTATCTATTAAGGTAAAAGACCTATTCCCATTCTTCATCTCCTCAATCAACCTTAATCGAAAGAATAACCTAATTTATCCTTAACTCGAACAGATTGAGCTTAAGAAAACTGATATCACAACATTGTAGTTCAGGATAACATAGCTAATAAATAAATATTAAAGTTGAATGATTTGTTTGTCTCATTTCCTTACATCTCTATATCTAACTAACTATATTATTTTAAAAACATGAACGTCCTTAGTAGTATGTTATTGAACTTTTTACCTTTTATTAAAAGACTTTAAGTAGACAAAATTATCATATACTATTTTTCTCAAATAATTGTTCATTCAATTATTATCCGATTTCTCAAATAATTGTTCATTCAATTATTATCCTACTATTGTGGACTTTGAAATTAATTAAAGTTATATAAATTAAATATTTACTTGTATGTAATATGTAAAAACTCCTAAATATTTAGTACCTTAAAATTGATCAAAATTTTATTTCTCAAGTCTTTCTTTATTTGTATTATCATAAAAATCCTAATCATTTAAGATTATGAAATCAATAATTTTATCTTATATAAATACTACTTAATTATTGTAACCAAAATAAATAAGTAATCAGATATTAAATATGTTCATTTTATTTGAAATATAATAATTAGCCTTCACATATGAATAGTTTATCATTTACATAGATACTATTTAATTTAGTGTTAACTGCTATTTATTAAATAATGTTTTTTAATTGTTAATAATTTCACTGATTAAGGCAAAATGCTCATGCAAAACACATACGATAATTTATTTCAATATGGGCAAGGCCTATGTATTGAATAAAATAATGGACAATTTTCACATATAGCAAATAAAAAAAATTATATTTGTATGTTATAGCAAAGTTTGTATAATTGTGTTCCATAGCAAACATAAAACTGTATAATTCGCTATACACATACAATTGTATAATTCGCTGACAAAAATTGTATAATTCGCTGACCTAAATTGTATAATTCGCTGGCCTATTTCGCTGCAATTGTATAATTTGCTTTCACTACGATTGTATAATGCACAATTGTATAATTCGCTGCCTATTTCGCTGCAATATTTTTATAAAATTTTCTTTGCATACAGTTGAATCGAATTAAAATGTATGTATATTGCATAATTATAAGTGTATAGCAAGAAGATATATGTTTTTCTCTCGCTTATACAAAAACAGAAACACAATATATACACTTCTTTTGTATAAAACTAGAGAAAATTGTATTTCAATGCAATTGTATAATTCATTGGCCTTTTTCTCTGCAATATTTGAAGTAAAATGTTTGTAAATTGTATAATTAAGTGTATAACACGAAGATATATATTTTTGCATGTGTATATACAATTTTCTTTTGCTTTATACAAAACAGAAACAGAATTATACACTTCTGTGTATAAAGCGAGAGAGGCGAGCGAGAATGGAGAGTGGCGAGCGAGATTTCTGGGAGAGAGACGCTGGCAAATTTTAGCTAACGTTTGCTATGGAGAAAAATTAAATCAAACCCTAGCTATTCCATTTATTTTAGATTATTAGTTTGCTATTATATACAATTTTCCCTAAAATAATTAAGGGAAAATTTCATATATGGCAAACGGATGTTATGAAATTACATTCCATTGGTATAGTTTACATAATTACATTCCATGGATATAGTTTAGTTTGTTAGGTGACTCTAAATTTGTATAAAACTTTTTTTTAATTAAATTTATAAAAAAAAATTATTTTTCAATAAATGGTAACAGTAGCACAAAAGATGCTAACAATAAATTCACATAATCCCATGATTTAAGCAAAACATTCAAAATCAAATATTTTCCAAAAAAGAATTCTAAAGCTATAGAAAGACAACATCAGTTCAAAATCAAATATTTTTCTATTTTTTTAGATAAATCTATGAAACACACACACACACATAGATATATTTATATATAAATTGATTGTATTGTATATATTTTTGAAATTGTATATAATTTTTATACAATATTTGTGTGTAATTGATTTTGTGTTTTAAATTGTGTATGATCATCATATATTCTTTTATTTTTTTTGGGTAATTTGTTTGTATACAATATTTTATTATGTTCCTATTTTTTCTTTTGTATAATTCTAGAATTTGTATAATGTACAATAATTTTGGTATATATATTATAGTTATATATGTGAATCTGTGATTTCATGTTTTTTTTTTAAAAAATAAAATATTAATGATTAAACTGATTGTATATAATTTTCATTTGTTAATTGTATATATAGTAAGCTTGAAATATGTTTCTATATTTGAGGGTGTAACGTTTATATATACAATATTTTATTATGTTCATAACTTTTTGTATATATCGACGAATTTGTATAATTTATTATAATATTATAGAGTGATTTTAACAAATTTCTTTATACAAAATTAAATAATTGTATACAAATAGCAATTGCCTCATAAGACTTTATATATGTTACCTTAATATACAACCCACTATATACCTAACTTTAGTAATTGGTATACAACTAATAGAATATACAATTAAGAACTGTTTCATAATACTTTGTATAGATTAACTTAATATACAAACCACTATATACATAACTTTGTAATTTGTATATAAATTACACTACCTGATGTTTCCGATATTTTTCAGATTTGTCCAGTTCTGATGAGGCAGATTCAATCTTTTCTGAATCAATGTTTATGACTTTTCTCTTACTTCCACCTTCAACAATCTTAAAGCCGCTAGATTTCGCGTTGTTGATAACTTTATGAATTGCCATTGGGTAATTTTTTTCATGGATCTCAATTCTTCAATAGATTGTTCAACTTAAACTTGTTTATGTTTTGCCATAGACCCTACATTAACCAGAATCCTGAGTTAATTTAATTGAAACGAAGGTGGATTATCAACAACATTGACATGCAATGACATACCTCTCGTAATCCTCATACATGGACAGAAATCATTTATTGTGATTTTGAAAGACTTGTAATCTGATAAGTAATAAAGATTTTTGTAAAAAAATATGAAAAAACTAACAATAATATTACATATACAATTGTTGTAGAAGGAATCAAGAAAAAAAATATTGAAAGCCATGAATTTAGCGGTTACCTAAGAAAAGTGGAAGAACATCGGATGGAGAAGGTCAAAATTTTTCCAATGGAAATTCAAATTAGAAGGGAGAGTAATTTTAGGAATAGATATGGAGAGATAAATTTGATTTTGAATAAAATTATATAAAAATATTTGGATGATTATTTTTATTCTGTATACAAATAGATAGTGGATTCCATTAATTATGGCAAAAAAATTAAAACTATATTTACTAACTGTAAATAAATTAAATTATACTTTTATTAACTAATTACATAAGGATGTTTGCCATCCCATGTAATTTTCCCAATAATTAAATAAAAATAACACCCTATACACATTTAAGGTTATATATATCAAGTTATAAACATACTTTTTGAAAATAAATTACTTATAGCAGATTATTATCGAGTTATAGTATATCAATTAAAAATATATTTAATTAAAATAAACTGTAAGTAATTATTTAAATACTAATTAATATATTTAAATATTTATTTTTATTTTTTACAATTAACTTTTTATTTTTATTTTTTAAATAAAATAAAAAGGAAAAAAAAACGTTTATGTATAAATTGGTAAGTAGCACTAATTGTGGGATATGAATTAATTTTAATCAATAATGGATAATTAACAAATTAGCACATATTAAGGAATTCAAAAAGAATTTAAATTATTCAGTTTCCTTAAAATGCTCAAATTAGTTAAAACATGATTTTTTTTATTTTTTTTCTCTTTATCACCTTTTAAAGCTTTTAGTATAAATAATAAATTATTATTAATTAAATTTTACATTATATAGTTACCTTTTAAAAAACAAAATCTAAATAATAGAGATTTGATTTTAATTAATTCCCTATTATACGGTTGCCCAGTAACTATCCAACCCCATCTCAACCAATACATACACATACATCTTCCCCCAATACACTCCATCTCTCCCCAACACGCGAAGATATTTTGATCTTCCCCTAATCCTGTCTCACTCATCATCTCTTTCCAACACGCAAAGATCTTTTGTTCTTACCCAAATCCCGCCTCACTCATCTTCCCCATTATCCTTCTCAGACCAGTTCATCCCAAAACCCAAACATCCCTCTCAGATCAGTTCCCCATTCAGTTCATATAGAATGTCTAGGAAGGGTAGTGAAACCCCAAATAAAAGTAAAAGATTGGTCGATGAGTCTGATGACTTTCATGTTCCTTCATTCGATATATTGTCACAAACTCAAAGCAGAAATCAAAGGGAAAAGAGAAGTGTAGTTCAGTTAATTCGAAGATGGAAAAAAACAAAATCAAAGAGGCAAAGGAAAGAGGCAAAAAGAGGAAAGGAAAAGAAATTAGAACATCATCAGAATTCAATTCTGACTTTGCTGAAATTAAAAAGTACAAAATAAAAAAAATAAAATAAAGGGCATTGAAATTGATCGATCAACAAGAAAGTTTTCAAAAAAAACATCAGAGATACAAGCTACAAAATAAAACCCAAAAAATTGATAAAGTCAGTAAAAAGATTATTTCAAATTTGGATTACAATGTGTTGTGTTAGTGTATTTAATTTTTGCTTTTATTTGTCAATAGTATATTACATGAAATTTGTATGATTTATGTATGAGTTGAGAGTTTTTAGTATTTTATATTATAATTATATATGAATATTGAATGATTTAGTGTTGTATGTTTTGTATATGATATAATTTGAATATATCTATATATGATTTGATACATAATAAATGTATTAATTTTGTATGATTTTGTGTATGAAATAATTGGTCATTATCAATACATGAGTGTATGCATTATGTATTACCTTTGTATCATATATGTATGAAATGATATTCTTGTCCAGTAAAATATATGTGTATGAATGATGTATTAATGTTGTGTATCCTATAATTTTGACTATTATAATAAGTATTGCAACTGTATATTTTATTTTTTGATTTTGATGTATGAATTTACGTATTCATACTGAATGAGATTAGTTTATAGTTTAAAAGTCACATATTAGTTTTTTTTTAAAATCGAATATGTATTAATATTGTATGAATTGTGTATGAACTGAGGCATGTACGTAGTTTGTATGATTTATGTATGATTTGAATTAAATGTCCCTCGAATATGTATTAATATTGTATGAATTTTGTATATAATTTGTATGATTTGTGTATGAATTAATTGAATGTCAATTTAATATAGCATTGTATATATGATTTTTAAAATGATATTTTATAGTGTATAAAAAGTAATAACTTAGTTTTACAAATTTTATAGGAGAAGAAGGTCCAAACACATTTATCTTTTGTATCAACATGATTGTGTTCGCTGATTTGTTGACCTTCCTCTGTCAAGATAAGTTTCAGCAATTTTTACAAGAAATCCCATTTGGATTTTTTTATGATTTACATAACATAAAAATCTGATGTCAATTGCTGCGTCATACTTTCCTTCTTGAATCTGAAACTGACAGAGATGAAACGTTCATTATCAATGTAAATGGTACAGAGTTGCATTTTGACTTAAAAGAGTTGGTCGTTGTAACTGGTCTAAAATCTGGACAAATTTCTAATTTTGTTTCAGATCCATATGTTCCAAATAGATTAATTGCAGAAAATTTCGGAGACTTTGACAAAGTCCTCAAGTCAAATTTTTACCAAAAATTTAAATTGGAAAACTTTTGGGAAAAAGATGACCGTTTATAATTATTTCATATAATTCATATACACTTCAGACACATTTAATATATCATTCACTGTCCTACAAACTACTCCAATTAAACAAACACAATATAATTTCAATACAAAATTAATACAAAAACATATATTCTAATTTTAATAGAAACTAGAATATTCTTCTTTTTTTTTTTAAAAAAAAGAACTTTCATAAATAATTGATACACGTTTCGTATACTTTTCATACACTAATAATATAAACTTCAGACTTCAAAGACGCTATACGTAACATAACTATTTCATTCATTCAAAAAAAAGAAAGAAATATACGAATTGTTTTCAGATAATACAGCTATAAAAAAAATTGAACACTGTTCAACATGTAAAAACATCAAATTAATTAAAATCAACAATTCATAATTAAAAAAATAAATCATAATTAAAAACAAACCTGATGAATTCCAATTTCCACCATGTTTAATTAATATTGACATATTGTTCTCCATCAGATCAAATCAAATTGTTTTAAACGCCAAAATTTATCAGGTTACTAAAAAAAATGAACTGAAATATGCAGATATGAAAATAATCGTGAAATTTTGGAAAAAATGACTTCTACGTTGATGCCAATCTGAAAATAATTGAGAAAAATTGAAAAAAGATGAATTCTAACGATGATGCAAATAGGTTTCAAAATGTCAATCTGAAAATAATCGTTAAAATCTGGTAGAGTTTTTTATGGAATTAAATCAAAAAAAATAATATCATTTAAACTAACTAGAGATATTTAAGACAATGATGTTAATCTGAAAATTTTTGATATCCCTAAAAACATGTTAATCTAATATTAATTTTTAATTAAAATCCCTTAAAATGTGCTAGTGTACAGTTTCAAAACGTGCTAACTACATTTATTGTAATTAATAAAGTATCACATTTTCCATTATTAGTTTGTCCGTGTGTTAATTAGGTACATTAATTATCCATTGTTAGTTTATCCTTTTTTTTATTAGTTGTTAATAACAACTCTTTTTAATAAATTATAATTAATATTATATTTATTAATAAAATGCAGATATTAAATGTTATATAACTTGAGAATATTACCATATAAAATGCTATATACCTAATTTACACAATAATTAACTCCTAAGCTACTGGAATTTCAATGCAAATGGACCTATTATCTTTTTGGGCTTCGTTTAGGTAAATGGGCTTCTGAAGTTCCACTAAAACATAAAATCTCCCATCTCCTTAATTTCTTCTAAACCCTAATATTCACCAACTCCGCACGTCATCTTCCAGCACTCATTACAACTTCGAAGGTAGAAATCAATTTCCATGGCGAATCACTAATTATTTTCATCAATTTGTTTCTTCAATTTTCTATGTTTTGGTTAGTATTACAGGAACAAAGTTGATCAAATGTCGCACGGAGAAATCGCCTGCACTTATGCATGTTTAATCCTCAACGATGAGGATATTCCAATCACCGTATGTTTCTCTTTGATATAATCAATTTTTTTCTTCAGCTTTGTGTATTATTATGTAAATCTAAATGAATTTAATGTTTCAATTTTTGCTATTAATAGGCAGAGAAAATTTCAACTTTGGTGAAAACTGCAAATGTAACAGTAGAACCTTACTGGCCTTTACTGTTTGCTAAACTTGCTGAGAAGAAAAACCTTGGTGATCTTATCATGAATGTTGGTGCTGGTGGCGGTGGTGGTGCTGCAGTTTCTGTTGCAGCTCCAGTTGGTGGAGCTGCTGCCGCGGCTGCTCCTGCTGCTGAGGAAAAGAAGGTGAATGAGAAGGAAATTAATTGTGATTAGTTTTATGTGAAGTTGTTTTGAAATGTATTTGAATCAACGTTTTTTTTTGTGATTTGAACAGGAGGAACCTAAGGAAGAAAGTGATGATGATATGGGATTCAGTCTTTTTGATTAGGAGCTTATGTCGGTATGAAATAGGTCTTCTTTTAGAGAGCATTTTGTTCTGTTGGATGTATTTGAGGTTATGGATTTACATAATGATAGTAATTGCTTTGGGTACATTTTTGTTTTGATATCGGCAAATGCATTTGCAAACTTGTTAGGTATTTGAGTTTTTTAGCATCTTGGAAAACATGATCTGTGAAGTATATACTTTGATCAAATTACCAAAGGATCGTCATCCATGTGGTCTGATGAAACACCTTTAACTATCTTTAGTTACCATATGGTTTATTTTGTTGGAATTTCTTTGTTGTTTTGTGTGCATTATTACTTTAGGTGTTATTTCTGTACTCTATGAATGGAGTCTGGAATCTGGCTTCGAATGTTTCTTAATGAGTAGACGAGCTATTTATTGCTCAAGACAAGTTTGTGATATCTGAAGGTTAGAATTGATACAAGTACCTAAGAGAGAACTTGTCCAAACACTTTTCTGTAGTGTAGCATGCTATACATAGTGTTTTTGCACTCTATCTATATAATAGAGAACATTGTGATGCATCTGTGGATTAACCTACTTGTCTTACAAGTGTAGTCTATAGACTCGTGATTCTATCGGAGAAGAAAAGGTTCCATGATTTCTTTCCATCTGCCTAAACTTATATCTATAATTCTATATAGCACTTACTATATACTTTTGTGGGGGTACATGTACCAAGCGGAGTAGTGGAGGTGTGTGCAAGCTGACTTTGACACCTCCATTATAAGGTAGAAGGAAAAGTAAGGAGGAGAAAAAGTGGACTCATGATCAGCATATAAGATTGTGCAAGTTATACCCCTTCCAGTTTTGTTATTTCATCTGTTCTCTGTTTTGTCAATATTTGGCTTTCCTTGGTCGAGTTCATATATTTAGGATCATGTCTTTTTGTTCATCTTTGCTTCTTGAGCTATTAGATTACATGTGATTTATGTAGCATAACATATGGTAAAATCAGTCAAAACAATGTCAATGACCACTTACACGAGTGCTGTTCAGGAACTATCCTTCGGCTTCATAGATAAATCTTCGCCTTTAGGCGACAATGCATATGACCAAATATGGATTTTTATGCTTTTCATATTACCTATAGAGAATTAATGTGATAGATATCCAGCTTTGGAGATTCATATATAAGCACATGAACATCGATGTGATACTTACTGCACCAAAATGAATATCCATTCTCAAGTTCAATATATTACAAGTAATAGTTATCTATTGATATAACAAGAACAATTGATCTTTCAATTTTTCCAAGTACATTCAGCATTTCTCTTTAGATGACGTTGAATATGGATAAAGAAGTTTCATGTCAACATCTAAGTATATATGTAGTCTCAGATGTAATTTTTGGCTAGAAGATTGTTTGGCTTACAAATATTCTTGAAGTGCATGTTCCTTTGTAGCTGAGTTTGAAAACTGACATCTCAAATGTCCCCACACAAAATGATCAAAAGCTTAAGTCGTGTCTAGAATATCAGCAATACAACCAAGTCTAAATGCACGTACAAGTTTATGTAAACAACATAATCTTCGTGCTAGCATGCTAGACGCAGTGATGTTGATTTTCTTGAAATTGATTTTTCTTCATTTTGTCTTGCCTCAGTTTTGAAGTTATTTTTTAAAGTATCGTTCACCTACCAAAGAGACATGTTGGATTGTCACCTCTAGTTCAAGTTGGGTCGTCTCCCTTTTAAAGTGACATGTTCACATTCGCTTTTTTAATGACTATTTTTTAAAGATGAATTTGTGCGGATATTTGACTATTGAGATGTCAGCTTTGTGCATTTCACAGTTCTTTTGTAAATAAAGTTATCTTCAGTAGGGCTGGATGAATTCGGTGCGAATTTTTTATATTTGGTGTGATAATAATATTAACTGAAAATCAAACTAAAATAGATTCGGCTCAGTTCGTGAAAGCTGCAAAGGAAAATCATAAGTAGGAAATATTCTTTTGAACTCTTCTCTCTCTATGAGAGGCAAAAATAATTCCTTATATGTACCCTTTACGGATAGTTTATGTGTTTGATATAAAAGTCGCAACATTATTACATATTGATTAAGAAAGGTAGAATAAATTAAAAATAGTTTGTCTCCCCAAATTTAACAATTTTAACATTAAAACAAGAGTAATAATAATAAGTGTGGCGTTTTACCATATTTCGTTGTGAAATTGTTTTAAAAATTAAAATTTGTTTTGAAGTGCAAAATATGATATTTGGAGAAAGAAATTGTAGAGATTTGAGTTATTGACTTTTTTGTGAGTCATTTGAATTAAAAACACTTTTTTTTTTATCAAGTTGAATTTCGAAATTTTTATAGCCATACTGATGTTTGGAAAGTGAAAAAATTTAATGGATAAAAACAATTAGAGAGGAAAATGAATAAAGGTTCTTGCTTTGATAAGTTTTACTTGTCTACTATTTAAAAATAGATTCTTAATTTTACTTGCCACTATTAGCATAGAGAAAATAATCAAATGAATCTCTATCCTATTATCGGATTTGAACTAAACATACTCTATGGGGGCCTATTAGCCCCGGAATTATTTAAAATCTAAATTATTATCTCCATAAAAAGTTACAAGCACATTTATGTTGATAAATGTAATCCCACGTGTATTTCTTTTATCTTTTTTGACTGATTATTTTAATTTTCTTTTATTTCTTTCTCTTCCTTTGCTCGTTCTTCCTCTTCTATTCTTTCCATCTTACGATAGAGCCACACGTAGAAAGCTTCAGAAGCGAAAAAAACTATGGTGGTAATTTGAAGAATGACAAGTCTCTGCATCATTTTTGCAAGAGCAGGGTTCAATAGGAGGAATGACCTTAAAAATAAAGTATTGATCAAAATATTTTTTAATGAGGATATTTTGATAATTTTAAATTTTTAAGAGATTCCAAAAATTATTAAGTTGTTTGAATAAATTTTGTTAATTGAAATTTTTTGTCGCAATAGCTTCAAAATGATATTTTAATGGTGTTTTAATGACTAATAATTGATTTTGAAAATGGGGTAAAGTAATTTAGTTAATAATTTTTATTGTGTGGATAGTAAGTCTGGCAAGGGACGAGGATGGGGACTGGGGGATGGGACGGGGATCGGTGATGGGGGGATTTTGGCTGGGACCGGGATTGGGGGGACAAAAATTTTAATGACCTGTTAGGTTATTTTAAGAACTAGTCCTCTTTTTCATAAAGGATCATTCCGAAAAATTTTAGCGGAAATTTTGAATTACTCGTCTAACTTTGGATCTAATTAGCAGATGAAATTTAAATATTTTAGTTTAGTAATTATTTAACAGGTCAAATGCATAAATTATTTAATATTTTTATACTAATTAATCCTTACATAAAATTAAATTAGTAGGGTTAAACAATTATATAAAAATTTACTTTAAGAAGCAAGAGGCGAAGCGAGGAAAAAATAATTGTGCGGCGCAAAACGAAGAATGGCCACCGGCTACCAGAATAGTACGAATTTCTTAGGTAAACACAAATCCTAAACCAAGCTTTAATGCCTTTATACTGGTATATTTTTATATATTAGCTTAATAAGAAGCATCATACTAATTCTATCAATTGAATGCAATTGTTTGTAAAATTTATGGAGGCGACATTTGGATTTGGATCATTTCAAGTAATGGAGAGTATTATGTTATAGATAAAATATATGAAGAATAATTTGTAGGAATTTAATATGCAGCAAATTGAGTTCTGCAAATTTGTTTGCGTTTTAGTCCTTATTAGATCTTTATTATTATAATTATTATTATCATTATTATTATTATTATTATTATTATTATTATTAATTGTTTGTAAAAAGGGAAAGGAAAGCACTTAATCTATTTTGGAGTTTTGCAAATTGAATAGAGGTGTTTTGGGATGGAAAAAAAGTAAGAATTACCTACCAATGATTGGGAAGTAAGAATTACCCACCAATGATTGGGATATGAATTAGGTAATAATGACTTAAACTTTGGGAAAATATCAAGTAATAAATTGGTAGTAGTTGGACACCAACAGAACGTTGGTGTGAAATCTTAGCATTTAGTTCTTCCGTTCTTTTCATTATCCAAGTTACGGATGGTGTATTTAGTTTAGATTTTGAATTTTCTTATAGTTATTACATTATAATTTAAGGTTGTTATATGGAGATAGATAATTAAATATTAGGTATATAGAATTATGTGAATATCATTAGTTTATAATATTGGAGATATTATGACTTAATTCACTTGAAATCCACGAAGTATGAGATTTAACCTATTGGTTAGAATTAAGATTTAAAATTTTTATTATAAATTCAGGGTGAGTTTTGGGTCTAAGCTAGACATTTCAAATATGAGTGTTGTTAGTTCGAAAGTCTTATTGTAAGTACTTATTTGAATAGATTGCATTTATTTGGAGGCTCAATGGAAGAGAAAGACTCAAATTCTGGTGTGATTATTCAATAAATTAAGGTAAGTCAATTTCTAAACCCTTGTTAAGTGTATGAAATGCGTGTACTTCCTTGTGGTATATGTTTGGGAGTAATGAGACTTAGTGATAGGTTGACTTGTCCATGGGATTAATTCTAATGATAAAAAGGCGTAACAAAAGACGATGTAATTATTTGTTTGTATGTGATGTGTTGAGAATGGTACGAGTAACAGTGTTATAATGGGAATGTTTATTACTATAGAATACGGATTGTAATCCGAGAATGTCAAAACATATGGGCATTAACTGATATATTATCGATTTGATTTATTATATGTGATTGTGTTCTTTATTGAACCCATATAATTGTGATAATTAAGGTGATTTTATGTCATAGCGACATTTGATTTATTGAGATATTGCATCATCTCCTTTATTTGATATCATATTGTGCACATGCACTTACATGAGATTGGGTATGAGTAAAAGTCTAACAAGTGGAGATCGCCCGTGTTGAGATCGAGTTATGATTATTTGGGCACGTGGAGATCGTCCATGCGATAGAAAAGTTATGATTATGATTTGGGCATATGGAGATCGTCCGTGCGAAATTTGTTTCATTATGATAGTGCATTGAGATCGTCCGCACAGACACGTGGAGGTCGTCCGTGTCGATATATGGACCTCGCGAGTCCCTCATGGGTCATGAACTCTCGATGTATTTCCGAGAAGTATCATGTATATACGGTTGAAAGAGTAGGCATATCATTTCATGGTGTCATATTGCATTACATCCCATGACATCCTTCATTCTTTATGATTATGTATTTTATTGGTGATTGGAAGGTATTTGATTTTTGATGAACTTGATCTGGTGTTTTGCTGATATTGTGAGTGCCTTTTTGTGGAGGGTATAATTGAAGAATTATTGAGCTTATTGCTGAGAATATGTGCTTGTAAATGGTGAACTGTTAGGCTTGGTTGGTTTTATGCAGGTTGCAGTTATGGAGGTTCAGTTGGGGTGTAAGGAGTACCCATATTTTATCCCTTAGCTTGTGTTTAGAGTTTTACTTACTGAGTACCGTGTGATTTGGTACTCATCCCTTGCATAGCCCGAAACTTATTGATGTATTCTCTTTCTTTCGGAGGCTTCTTGGAGATTTGTGAGGTAGTTGTTTGTCATCTCAGCGGACCTTCATACTCCTGTTTATGATTTTGTTCTACTCTACAAACAATATCATATGAGACTTATATTTTCTTTTGATTCAATTGTATACTTTAGAGGCTTATTCTCGTGACAACCAGGTTTTTGGGTATAATTTAAGTTGATAGAAATTTTTTTGCATTTTATTGTAATGGTTGAGTTTTAGGCTGACTTGTCTTGGTGGGACAAGATGAGTGCGATCACGTTCATTTTTGGGTCGTGACAAAAATAGGTCCCATCCCATCCCACTATATATATGGGATGGGATGAAATTTGGCGGGACGAGATGGAACGAGAGTTTTTTTTTTTAAAATATTTATTTATTTGTATTGAAATTATTTATTTTTAGCTA
The DNA here is from genome assembly GCA_027704785.1 of Solanum chmielewskii. Lineage (NCBI taxonomy): Eukaryota > Viridiplantae > Streptophyta > Magnoliopsida > Solanales > Solanaceae > Solanum > Solanum chmielewskii. The sequence continues at coordinate 22,672,577 of JAKWIX010000318.1, read as the reverse complement.
ATAAATTTTAAATTTTACTTTTAACTTTCAAATTTCAAGTTTCAACTTTCAAGTTTTAAATTTAAGTTTAAATTTGTATTTAAATATTTTAAAGTAATGTAAACTTGAAATTTCAAATGTCAAGTTTCAAGTTTAAATTTAGTTTTTTAAAGTTAGTTGAGTAATTTAGTATATATTTAATTGTATATATTAAAATTAAAATTCAAGACAATAATTGTATAAAAAAGAGTTGAATAAAACCTTCAAATTTATTCAATAGAACTTAGAAGTTACAATTAACAAATATTAGTGGAGTAACTAATCTACGCTGACATAGAACTTAGAAGTTACAATTAACAAATATTATTGGAGTAACTAATCTACGCAGCCACCTTCTAGGAAGGGTTCTGTTTCAATAAGTTCTCATATATAAAACTAATATTTGTTACAAATATTAGATAAGTAACTAATTTTACGCATCTACCTTCTAAGAAGGGTTCTATTTCAATTAGTACTCGTATGTAATCTAATAATATCTGTTTTCTCCTTTAAAATTCAATTCTAATTGTCGCATCATATCGATGGTGATATCCTCCGATGTTGAAAAACTTGCTAGAAACTCTTGTGACTCTAATTCATCATCACTACATTCAATTTGCGTTTTGGTCCAAATTGCTTGTTTGGAACTTAACTTTGGCAAATTATTTTTTCTCCTATTGTCATTGACCCTGATAAAACTGTTGTTTTTAAACTGTCTTCCGCCAATGAATGTCTATGATCGCCAATTTGAAACCTTGTCACACTGAAAGCAACCTCCGATGCAAATGATGAAGCTTGAATAGCTAGATATCACAAACCATTTTGCTCAAAATTGGAAAGCAACGCTTTGCCTCCTCCACCATCCTAATAAATTTTCATTGCCATTTTTGATTTTTCAATGCTTCTAAAGATTGATTAGTATATTCTTCAAAATCATCACGGTTAAGAATTAAGACCAACAACACTTCACATATAAGTTGAAATTCGAACTTCAAAATCAATCTCATGATTAGAAGTTTGACCAACTTCTCCTTAAATATTTTCTGTAGTTCTATATTTTTCATACCACATTTTTGCTTCTACTTTTATGCTAGATTTACTAGTTTCGCAACTTGGAATTTCTTCCGATAAAATTTCTAAAGTTTCATAAAAAATGTCAACAAGGCCCTGCACACCTCGTAATTTATAATCAGAATGAAGTAATGTAGCAGTTAAATAAATCTAAGGGATAGGAAAAATATTTTTCAAAATTTTCAATCATACCTTCAATTGCAACTCTAAATTTATCCATTTTTTATATTTAGAAAATTGAATTGTCAGAGAACAAATATTTATTAATACTGATGAAATAGTAGGATAATAAATTCCAGAAAACATGGTTGTAGCATCATAAAAAAGTCTTAAAAATTGTAATAGTTCTTTAATTTCTTCTCAATCTTCATCACAAATTTTATCTAATGGGTCAACATTATGAGCATTAAACATCATTTGTATGGGTCTTCTATATTTGTATGCAACTGAAAGCATTTCGTAAAAAGAATTCCACCTTGTTTTAATATGTCTTGGAATTTTTTTAGGTGACCATTCACATAGTAAACAACGCTCATTAAATTCCCTAATTCTAGCAGCATTGTTAGTATGAAAAATCCAGGCAACGACACATTCATTTTTTATGCAACCACATCAAATAATGAAATACCATCTTGTACAACTAAATTTAATATATGTTCAACACATCTAACACGAAAAACATTATTGTCAATTGGACATAATCTAACTTTTAACATTTTAGCAGCGTTTGTATTATTAGATGCATTGTCTAATGCGACATACATTACTTTAACTATAACCATGAAATAATCTAATACACTTAAAATATTTGAAGCTAAATATGCACCCAATTTTTCTCTACAGATTGTTTATAACTTATCTTTTTTTGCAAATTTTAATTATGATCAATCCAATGTGCTGTAATAGTTAAATAATCATTTCCATTAACACTATGGCCCATGCCCGAAGTTAGAGGCACTCTACTATCTAATATGCTAAATATACAACGAAGAAAATTGACAATGTTTACCTTGATATTCAAAAACATCAGATTTAACAGTATTTCTTGAATAACCTCTATAAAAGGAGTATAAGTTTGTGGAATATATTAAAATAAAAGATGGGATTTGAAGGAAAACTATAAGGTAAACCACAAACAGAAATCATTTTAGCTAACTTTTCGCCATCTAATTCCTTATTATATTCATGTTGTGTTAGTGGACCACCTGGTTAGAAGGAAATAATGTTCCTTGAACCATGTTAGAAGCCCCTACTGATTCATTACGCTAATATCGAATTCATTAACTAAAATTCCTTTTTTCTATCGGCTAATGCTTTAGATTTTTTTATATTGAATCGACACACAAGATAATAAATGTCTATTTAATCCCCTCGTCCCACCTTGACCCCCACCTTGTTTATGTTTAAAAGGTTGCTCACACTTATTACTAATAACAACACTATTTTTCTTATCAAAAGTCATAAATTTCCACAAAATAGAAGTTTTACGGCATTGATACTTCACCTTCTCCCTTGTGGGAGGTATAAGGGGTAGACGACCACAATTTTTGCTCCGTCGAACTTATAATTTCATTTGGAACTTGTGTCACCGGACTAGTAGGTGTATATTCTAAATCCTCTTCTCCCAAGTCAACTTCTACTTCTTCACCAGAATTTTCATCAAGATTAGGATTAATATTACCATAACGTCGTTATAAACTTTTGTGATCTAGTTGAACATTTGAATGAATACATAAGCAGTATCATCAACATAAGTAGAAAATTATTTATATTAAATCTAAATCTAGACGTTGATTTTGATGAAGTACCACTACATTTACTATTTTTTTTCTTTCCTATTTTTTTTTACCAAAATCAAATATTTTAAAAATATCACTGTGTTCGTTCTCTTGTTCTTTCTCTTTTCCTTTACCGGTATATTTTTTGCTAGAACTCATACTTAATTATATATAAAGTTTAATATAAAAATAACAATAACACAAAACATAAAGATGAAAATAGAATATAAGTATTATGAACGACAGTACCAAACGTCTACATTAATAGCAAACGTTAAAACGATTCTTAAAGCTTGTAGTTTGTTATAACTTGTAATTTGAAACACCAACCAATACTTAAAAATTAAAATATATGTATTATAATAATATGAGAATTAAAATAGAATATGAATTAATACTTAAGATTGAGAGTTGAAAGTTGAGAGGATATAGAAAATAGATGAGAGAAATGAGAATAGATGAATTTGTAATAAATTGTAAGGGATGAAAGTGTATCTATAATGTTAAAAATGGATTAAAGTATAATTATGATAACTTGAGGGTTTACATTAAAGTATTAAAAGTTGGGGGATGGTAGGGGGTGTTGGGGAAGAGTGAAAGGTGAAAAAAATCCGTTGGGGTACCACTAGCCGTTTTTCCAACGGCTACCAATGACTAGTTTTTTGAATTTAAAATAAAAATATATACATAGGGGATTCCGCGAATCGGCCGATTCCGCTGAATCAAGACCGGTCTGGTCGACCGGGATGAACGGGTGAACCGGCACCTGACTGGTCCCCTTGACCCCCATCCCTAAAACCCCCTTTATTTGACGGGATCGGGTCAGGCAGGTCGGTTATCGAGTCGGCCGCGTGCCGGGGCCAGCCGACTCGGTCCCCCTGCCAATCCTGGTGGATAGTAGAAACGAGATTTCTATCTGGGAATTATGGTGTGTTAATAGATATTTAAATGGTGGTATTTTCAGATCGTGATGGTGAATTTGATGACGACCATGAATACTCTACTAAGTTGTAAGAAAAAGAAGAAAAAGATGAGACAAAAAAAAAGAAAAAAATAAAAACGAAAAGAGTATTAAAAATAAAGTTTTAATTATTTATTTTTTTATCTTCACTCTCTCAAAGAGAGTGAAAGTAAAATATTCTTGCCACATAAACATTCAGAGAGGTAATAATTTTAATTTTAAATAATTTAGGGGGATAATAGAACTCCCGTGAAATTCAAGTGTGTAATTAGAAATTCAACAATAGATTAGGGGCTCATTTGATCATATTCTCTATCAAGAAAAGATGATTATCTTTGTCCATATTTACCTAGAAATAATTATTTATTTTTCAAATTATGTTTCAAGACTCAACTAAATTGCAATTTAGCGTGTGCTTATATATTGGAAATGTCAATTCTTTGATGTTTCGATTCGATGTTAGTTACAAAACCATGTGCATCAAAGAATCAAGGTTTTATTGAATAAATGTAAGTAGTATTGGAATATGTGCGTCCACTACCAGTCAACGGACCAGGTCCCTTGACACAGCAAAACCACTGTAGAAGATTAAACAATATGAAGAACACAACACAGGCAGTTTACGTGGAAACCTCCTTACTCAAGGTAGTAAAACTACGACCTGTCACACAGGATTTTCAACTGTTTTCACTAATCTTCACTAGCAAAAGTGAAACCCGATTACAACAACGTGAGAAAAAGCTATTTATCTCACAACCAAGCAATAATTCTACTGCTTGAAGAGCCTAAGCAGATTTTACTCTGCCCACTAAGCTATCACCACTCGACGACTTAGGATTCAACTAAGAAACACACAGGTTGCCCACTACATCACCACGCTCCAGATGACTTAGGAATTTTAACTAAGCAACACACTAGGTTGTCCACTAAATTAGTCTGACTCAACTAACTTAGACTTTTCAACAAACCAAATAATCTGAATCTTTTATAGATTAGGAACAAATTTACAATGTAAGCATGGAAGAAAAAATCCTAAGAAAACTAAGTAGCTTGCAACTCTATCAGGTTCCTGTTGCTCTTAGGATGATCCTTGTTGAAGAGGACCTTTGCTTTTTGAACTTTTGGATATTTGAAATCCAAAACTTTTGTTTGCCAAAACTTATGTTTGTGTTGTTGGAGAAGAGGCTATATTCAAAATGGACACAAACCCTTGGGACGAGGCTATTGGCTGACAGCCTGCTGTCATAAAAAGTTGTGCACCAACCCCTCAGACTTGGCAGTTTTTGACAACTGTCTTTTCGTCCTATTCACGTCGCAGTCTTGCGGGGACCAGGTCCCTTTCTTGCGGGAACCAGGTCTCTTGCATACCTCTTTGTGATTTCTTGAAAAGTCTTGCTGACTGAATTCCTTCTTTGGATGAATGAATATAATATGGTATTTGTAATGCTAAAAATATCAAACATAAAGAGTTATTATCCGTTGGACAAACACCCTCCTTCATTCTGATTGATGTAGTACACTAACGCCTCACCAACCTATGACGTGATAGCTTTACATCTGTAACCAATTATGTATCTGATGGAGGAAACTCTGCCTGGGACCGGGTCTCTGCAATTGTGAGATACTGAAACATACAATCTCGTCCGTTCTTCTTATTGGTGTAGGACACTGTACTTTTCACCTACCACATGACATGACAACTTTTACGATTGTACCCCTTTTTATCAGGATAAGATATCTCTGCCTGGTACCAAGTCCATGCATTTGTGAGGATCATCAAAACACATAGAATATAACAAGTATAATTTACCTAAATCTCATAGTGTTAGTCCTTAAATTATATTTTAACCATACTATTTTTTATTTTACAAAAATCTCTTGAAATTTCAGCCATCCGGATACATTATATATGATACATTATAAACTTGTTTGTTGTGCTTAATATGAAATATTAATATAAAATGGATTTTCTTTCCCCAAATCACGCAAAACTGATTTTCTATTCCCACAAATCATGTATTGTTGAACCTCCCCAAATCATACATGACATCAATCTTTTCTAATTTGTGACAACTTTACAAATTTTAAAAATCAAATTTTCATCTTCTCCATCAAGTTAAAATCTTGATCACCGTTGTAGATGATTGGACAAATGATTCACGATTCGAATCATCAATTCAAAATCGTTGAGTAGTTTGAATTCAGTTTATCACAAAAATCTGATTGGACAACCTTGGATGCGGCTAACATTGATAACAAGATCCCTTTGTCAACTAGTAAGTTTTTATCACCCTTTTTCATCTTTCGTGTATTTAAATTTAATTAGATTTCTGAAAAGTTAATTCATTTTTTGTTCAGAGAAAATTAATGAATTTGAGAAGTTCCTAACAACGCATATTTCTCAAGTGCAGTTGCAAATACCAATATAAGCTTCATAAATTCCATTTCAGAAAACAAAACCGACTTTATATATATCCACCCTTTTGAGTATTATGTCATTATTTGGGATTACAAGTGATGTATAAAACACTCCACAACATCCTTAGAATCATCTCATCCAAGAAACTGAAAAAGAGGGCATATGCAGCGTGTTGAACCATATTGTAGATAATAAACTTCAAGTTTTATTGCTTGATGTTGTGCAGACTGAAGTGTTACATGAAGCTTAGTACTGCAAGGACTAAAACAAAGTAATGGTCATTACCTTTGGACAATTTTCTTCGACAGAAACCAAATATAGTGATCAATATCATAAAAAAGCTCAGAGTTGTGTTTTTTTTTGTTGTTTTGATGTGAATATGCAAGTCATGATACATTAGTGTTAAACGACGCATGTATATTGTAATTTTGAATCTATGAATTGTGATGTCGTCATTATTATGTGTATGGATGAGATTTGTATAAAAATGTATCATCATAATATATTGTATATGACACATATAATAATATCAAGTGTCTATATCACAAATTCGTATAAATTTATCAGTGTTCACACTATATTATGTATATTGTACATATAAATAGTGTAACAATAAAGATATGTAAGTTACTTTTTTCATCAAGAAATAAGTGTGGCTGATACATACATGTATATCCATCTTGGATTTTGTTGAATGGTTGTACACTGGTTATTATAATGTATATGGTACATGTTATAAGATGTTTACAAAACTGTGTCTCTATGTGTTAGTTTGATGCTTGAAGAAAAATATTATTTGCCTTGAGCGAAAAATATGTAATTGTGGTACATTTCAACTAGACTAGATACCTTGTTGACATTGTGGAATGAAGTATATATTACTCATGATACATTACTATTCCTAAAATTATTAGTAAATTGCTAAGTATTGTAATCATATAAGATACAATAGAGAACTAAAGATTATCCGTAAAATGCTGTATTTTAGACCGATACATTATTCAGAGGTAGTTATCAAATATCATATACATGTAGTTCTAGTTTGCCAAAGAATGAATATGTATCATATACCTAATGTTGGATATGATACATAGTGCTCCAGTTATAGAACATTATGATTTATGTATCTAAGATTATAATTGGGTAAATATATATATACATCACATTAATTCTATGTTGGGTAAGACTAAACATATATCTAAGAGGGAAGATACATAAATTTTTTAGTGACTAATAGCCTTTTTGATTAAGATTGATGATACATTAAAGAACTTGATACATGTAGATGATACATTAGGTAGTGTTTAGCATTAACAATATTTATATTGAACATGATAAAACTAATTGAATATTCCACAAAACTATGGTTATGTATCAAACATTATATAAATATGATACATTGCATAAAACAAAAGTTATTGTAAGCAGTAATGTATCAGATCAATGATGGCACTAACAAAGGTTAATTTAAGAATAAAAATAAATAAAATACATTGAAATCAACGAAGACATTATACATTAGTTTAAAAAAAAAAATTCAGCTAGATACATTAAAATTTGATCTCATATGTATTATAAAGGATAAACAACAAAAAATTCGAAAAGAAAATCAACAATTAATCTGTTGATTGCAAAAAAAAAAAAAAAGACAAAGAAATCCCCTACACTTTTATCTCTGTTATATATCAAATTCTATATCTTTTTTCCACTGTCAACAATGGAAACTGATTTCACCGGCAGAAGAGGATCCCCTGGTAATGATTTTATTAAGGAGCAATGCGGATACATCACCTGTTTCACCTTCCCTTATACATCTTGCGAATGTGGATGGGAGAAGATCCGATAGTTCTTTGAAAAAATTGTAGATTGAAAACTTACGTGAGTTCTAAAAAAGGTAAAGGAGTGACCTTATGGAGATAAACAAATTTTAAAATTAAAAAATAAAGAAAATAAAGATAGAGGGAGTGAAAATAGGAAGAGATTGAGCCAGTGAAATAGGGAGAGATTAAGGGAGTGAAATATCAATTTTTAATATCAATTTTTTTTCTTATTTTATTTTTATTTGCATCGAAACATCATTTTAAAAATATTAAAATAAATCAAATTGAAATTGAAAAATTGAATCGATCTAGTTTTTTTTGGAATACGTGAAACACTTTTTTAAAATCAAAAATCAAAGAATCGAATAAAAAATTGACAATTTTTTTAATATACAATTTTTGGGAATCCTAATTAGAGGACTTTTCTCTCTGTAGAAGCCTAAAACGTAATATTTTGCCTTAAAACTCACCGCCGACATGGCTGCGTTGGCCTTCCAAATATGCCAACCGATCCTGACAAACCTACTAATGCAAATACCTTAGATACACATGCCCAAAAGACCAAACCATTACCTCTAAAGTCGGTCACATACCTGCATAGGGAACCAAAGATAATATAGGAAGAAGAGGAAGTAGAACAAATGATTATCAATGAGAAACTTCAATATGTTATGATCGGGAAATTCTCATATGGTTGGCCTGATATAAAAGATCTGAGACGACTTATACCAAAGCAGTGTGATCTCAAAAGAGAAGTAAACATTGGGTTACTTCATAATAAATACATATTGATTAGGGATTTACTATCGGAGGACTATGTGACTCTACTATTAAAGCCTCAATTTTACATTACTCACAATTATTGGTCGTATGCAATAAGGATTTTGAAATGGGAAGCTAAGTTTCATCCAGAAGAAGAAACTACTACCGCAATCACATGGATCTTTTTTCCTAAACTTTCGCCGAATATTTTTTTGGAATAGAACCTAGTTTTCAATGGCAAAAGTAGTAGGAAAGCCATTACAAGTTGATATGACAACTGTGAATATGAGACGTCCCAATTGTGCAAGAGTCAAGGTGGAAATTGATCTTTATGGAGAATTTGCAAAACGAATTAACAGGGGAATGAGGAAGAAATCAAGGGAGGTACTTGAGATATGGGTGACTATAAAGAATGACTATGAACCCAAATATTGTAAGACATGCAAGAAGAGGCATAATGACGAAGAATGTTTCATTGTTCATCTAGAGCTATACCCAAAGGAGGAAATTGAGGGAAAGGATATAAAGGAGAAACAAAACATGCAAAGAACTACAGGAAAACAAAGTTATTACTGAATAAAGGGAAATGGGTCAACAACAAAAAGGTAATGAGAATAGGGATATTTCTAATGGGTTCAAGGAGAAATGGAGGAGAACAATGCACAAGAGTTAAAAGCTTCTTTCAAAAGACAAACCTGAACATGTATGGAACAAAAGGAGGAAAGAAAACTATGAGCCCCAAAAGGTGACAACAACAAACAAATTTGAAGAATTAGGGAAAGGAGTAGAAAAAGAGTAAACACAAGAAAAGAACGATCCAGGTTCACAATAAGGAAAAATGGAATAACAAGATAATTTTCTACTTTAGAAGGCCGATGAACAAAACAGAGATGATAAGGTGATAAAAAGTACAAGTTCAAAGTCTAACTACAAAGAAAAAGTAATTAAACCTTCAAGAGGCCAAAGCAGCAGTGATTCAAAGATAATGGAATCACACAATGAGATCTCAAATGCAGAAAATACACATATAGGAACTATCATTACAGAAAGCAAGAGGGACTCAAACTACATAGGCAACACTGTAATGGAAATTAATATTGAGAACAAGAAGGAGAACAAAAATGTACATGCATGGTGAAGAACACCAAAAGTTGAGAGGTACACAAGAGGAAAAAACTACCACAATAGACACTGAAGAAGAAGAAAATTATCTGGAGGCATCCATAGAGAAAATTGGAAGAGAGGGGGATTTGTGACACAGACAAATAGGGCAACTAAAAGGTAGGCAGAAAAAGAAAATACAACAACACTATGCCTCTACAAATAAATACAAGAAGCAGGAAGAGAACATCATCCTCTAGTATCAATGATTAACAAATTACTTTTCTAGAACATAAGGTCAATATAATCTCAAAATGTTTTTGAGAGACTACTTGATATTAACAGTAAAAATCATTACTTATATTATCTCTAGTAGAGCCTTTTCAAAACCCAATAGAGATAAAAAGTTATAGAGGAAGACTTCGCAAACAACATACTAAAGCTAATTGTTCATCCAAAATCTATATTTTCTAGGATTAGGATTGGGAGGAACAAGATACAATGGACTCAGTACAACAATTAACTATATTTTCAAACACAAAGGAAATCAAAATGTAGGTAAGGTAACCGCAGTATATGTTAGATATAATGCTTTGAAAAGATAAGAATTGTGAGAGGACCTTGAAGACATTGCTAACAACATAATATGCACATGGATAGTAGCAGGGAATTTCAACACTATTATGCATGAATCTGAAAAGTTCGGTGGACTGCTAGTTACATAGGAAGAAACTATTGATACTATTTCGTGTATAAATACATATTATTTGAATGAATTGAAGTTTACAAGAACCTTTACACTTGATATTGAGGAGGAATGCATTTTCAAAAGACTTGAAAGAGTTTTTGGAAATAATGAACTCATGAATACCCTCCAAAGAAATGAGGTCCATCACTTGATAAGGGAAGGGTCTGACCATGCGCCTTTACATGTGAGTTGCCCAATAATGTACATGAGCAGATCAACAGACCATTCAAATTCTTAAATTTACGGATCAAGAAAAATGAGTTTGTTAAAGTGGTGGTGGAAATTTGGAAGAAAGAGGAACAAGGTTCACCTTTTTCCGTTGTTCAATTGAAGCTCAAGATACTAAAGAGTCTTGGTGACATAGAGCAAACAAACTTTTGGGAATATATTTTAACTGGTGGACACATTAGAATATGTGATAAAAGCAAATAAAGCTCATCTTGAAATCAACTCAGCCAAGAAAATAGGACTGGCTAAAAAAAGGCGGAAGCTGACTTAAACAAGTACATACACATAGAGGAGGAATATTGGAAGCAGAAATAATAGAATTACTCTTTTGGTATAGTTGGTGGAACTGGTGAATCATACGAGCTGGTTAGATGTATGTCTGGAATGAGGGGGTTTCAGAGTATAGACAAGAACACAAAACTCTTTCATACCTATGTACATGGTAGAAGAAAGAAGATGCATATTTCATCAATACAACCAATGCAGATTGATATGATTACCTCCACACAAATCATTGGAGAGGAGGTAGTCAATGTATTTAGGGAGCATTTCAAAGAAACCAATGAACCCATAGACTACACCATGTTGGAAAATATTCCAAAGTTGATTTTGAGGGACCAAAATGAAGAGACAGAGAGACTACCAACAGAAGAGAAGGTTAATAATGTGGTGTTTTCTTTAAATGGGGACAATGCAAGTGGGTCGAATGGATACTATGGACACATTTTTCGGAGTTGTTGAGAAATTGTGATAAATGACATCATTGACATGGTAAAAACATTTTATTGTGGAATGGAGATGCCAAGGTTCATAACACACACAAATTTGATCTTAATTTCCACGAAATGGAGACAATTAATAATTTTGGAGATTTCAAACCAATTAGTCTTAGCATGTTCACCAACAAAACTATTTCAAGAATGCTGCATCTAAAGTTGGTGCTAGTTCTACCAGGTATTATATCAAAGAACCAGTATGGATTTATAAAAGGGAGGAGTATAATAGAAAATGTCCAACTGGATCAGGAGATTATGAGGGATATCAATAGGAGGAACAAATTTCACAATATGATGGTGAAATTGGATATGATAACAGCATATGATAGGCTATCCTGACATACTTTGTGACGGTACTTAGGAAATTTGGATTTTCACAAAGAATTATATATATGGCGGTAAGATTGTTTTCGAGTGATAATGAATGGACAAGACTTTGGCTTCTTTTTGTCCTCTAGAGTACTAAAATAAAGTGATCCCTTATCACCCACTTTATTCATCATAACTACTGAAGTACTAACTAGGATCCTCAACAAATTATTTAAAGATCCAAAGTGTAAAGGGCATGCCATGCCAAAATGTAGTCCTGAAATTAATCATCTATCTTATGCATATCCATCCTTTTTCATTCTGGAAAACCTACCTCTATAAAGAAGATGATGAAGGTGTTGAGGACTTATGAGGCAGTAACATGGATAATGACTTATTTAAACAAAATTTTAGTGTACTTGCATGAGAAGGTTCACATTGGTATTTGTAATCAAATTAAGAGGATCACATGATCACTTCTATTCACCTTCTTAGGTTGCCCTATTTTATATGGGAGGAAAATTAGAAAACACTTTGAAGAATTGATTAATAAAGTTATGAAAAGAATCAACTCGTGGCAGAATAGATTGTTATCTTTTGGAGGGATGTGTATATATATTAATAGCTCATGTTCTACAATGAGTTCCTATGTACATGCTTTGAGTTGTTTATGTTGAGACCTGAGTTGCCTCTTTTGCTAGTTAAATATTTTATTTCTAAAAATACTCTGAGTATTTTTTGAGACATCGAGTGAAGTGGTGCTTTTGAGTTCATCTTGCTTATGAGTAAGTCTTCCTCTAAGATTTAAGCTAGGCCAGAGGTTCGCTTGAGACCAACATTGGTTCTCGAGTGTCGATCACACCCAGGGTGCTGGCTTAGGGCGGACATAAATTATGGAATCTAGTATATCCCTCATACCAAAATAAGGGAAATATACTTGCCAAGGTAGATTCTGTACATATCATTTTCTAAAATGAAACCACTAGCTAGCTTATTTAAGACAATCCTATGAGCGAACGTAGTTTGGAGCTTGAGGTTGAAACGTGGGACTGTCCAATTTTAGCTCCCCCTCAAAGTCCTCTCTGTTCTAAGTCTAAATCCTAATGGAATAGATAAAAATCAAATATTAGTATAACATAGAAAAGGCAATGATCTATATAAATACACACCTTTTAGATCAATAAATTCTTAAACACAATTCATCATGGATGACAAAACCTTTTATTAATGTGAATCTATATGTGAGAAATACCTTTCACAATCATGATCATGTACGTTATAGTATGTCAGTAATCCTTTCACAATAAATCTATACTTTCCTTTCAAACAATCCCTAAAACATTTACAATAATTTCTCAACAAGTATATCTTCATAAATTTGCAGTCCATACGTTCATGTGTTCATTATGAGTTCATATCTGAAAATCATAATTTAGGGCATAGGTCAATGTAATTTCAACTTAAATATCATTTATTAACATTAAATCATACACCATAATAAATCATATTTGAATGAAACCTACAAATACTGAATTGGAATCCTAACTTAATTAATTGAAATTGATTGAGAATCCGAAACCTTGGAGACCCATGGAGGAAAGGATTCAATGGGTGAACACCCAATTACTTTATACTTAAAGCCCCAAAATAATGGAGGATTGATGATTTTGAATTAACCCTAGATTCTTTTTCTTCCTTAGCCTTGAAAATTTTTGAGGAGGATGAATTTGGTTAGATTTTTGGGAATTAGAAGAATGGGGTTTGAGTGGATACTTTAGGACTCAAAATCCTCAATAAGACTTAATATGAAGGTTAAGACGACTTACTTTTGATTTTAAATAATAAGGGAAAATACCCAAAAATCCCCTTAAAATAATTGTTGGACTCAAACTACGGTTCATAACCACAAAAAGGTTCACAAACCTTTTCTTTGGACCAAAATTTGACGTGACTTGTACACAGTTTGTAGGTCTTTCTATGGCCCATAGACACCAGCTGTAGAAACCAATCTTGTCCCTCAAAATTTCACCATGTTTGGCACCCATCCAGTAGACCTACCTACGACTCGTACAGAAAATCGAAGAACAGTCTTTCCCCTTTTTGAAATCCATGGTGTTACATACAATATGCTAAATCAAACCATCAATATAGATGAACACGACCAAACAAGGGAATAAGTTATTTAATGCCAAAATGAGATTCACATAGAATCAAACTCACTATTAGATAATCTAAGTTCTTCAATGTCAGAGTATTAACAAACAATAATAAATTGAATAATAAAGAAACAAAATGATATTATCTCAGTTGTGTTTATATGTCTCCCCTCTGTCAGTTTTCTATTCTCTTAGCACTTGCATTGAATGAAATTAAAACTATTCTTATTATAGTTCATAAGTGTCCATAATTTCTAGACTAAAGTGAAATTAATTCAAATAGTTCAGATGAATTAATCAAATTTGTCTTTGAATAATCAAATCCATTACCTATGTCAATAGATGTTGAGCGTTCCTAGACTTTGACCAAATAAATTTAAATTGTTTCCCAAAGTTAATCAAATTTCATGTATATCTCATTGAACTATCAGATTCACTACAAATATTAAGTAGGATGTAAATTAAGATAGTATTTTTTTTATAAAAGACATTTGTAATTATTTTGCTCTAAAATTAAATCTTTTTATTTTTTATTTTTAGGATGTGGGAGACTCCATGTCATCTATTTATAAACTTGAGTAATTATATTAGTTTGTAATGCGTACACACTTAAACCAATATATATTAATTGTTTATTTGAAACAAGGGAGAAGACATAAGTATCCCTTAGACTAAACCGAAAATTCAGAGACACACTTTAAATAAACAAAGATTTTATCACCCCCTGAACTCATTTTATATATAATATTGTACTCCCTCCGTTTAAAAAAGAATGACCTCATTTCCTTTTTAGTATGTTTTAAAAAGAATGACCCCTTCCTTTTTTGGCAATTTTTAACTTCATTTTTCCACGTGGCATGTTTATGGCCACAAGATTAAAAGGCATTTACGTACATTTGACATAACTTTAATTTAGAACCACAAGTCAAAAAGTCTTCTTTATTTTCTTAAACTCCGTTTCAAGTCAAACTAGGTCATTCTTTTTGAAGTGGAGAGAGTACACCTTTTGACTTCTGTGGCACATTTTGTGACTCCAAGCAGTTGAGGCATGTGAGAGATAGTTCGATGCCACGTTAGTCAAAGAGGTGTACAAAATTACAAAAAAATGATTTGGTGGTAGGCGGGGGGGGGGGGACAGGGAGCTAATAGAACCTTTCTTTAGTTAAGATGTGTCTCTAAAATTTGGGTCATAGTCTAGGTAGGTAGTTGTACCTTTTTCCTTTTAGAATTGAAAAAGTAATATACTTCTCAATTGCCTTAGAATAGAGAAAGACACATACTTCTTCCTTTCCATATAATAGAGAAAAACACATACTTCTCTCTTTTCCTTTTATAATATAGGGATAATGCCCAAGTACCCCCTCAACCTATGCCCGAAATCTCAGAGACACACTTATACTATAGTAAGGTCCTATTACCCCCCTGAACTTATTTTATTAATAATTTTTTACCCCTTTTCGACCTACATGGCACTATCTTGTGGGCCCAACGATGGTTGACTTTTTTTTCAAACTAGTGCCACATAGGCTAAAAAGGGGTAGAAAATTACTTATAAAATAAGTTCAGGGGGGTAATAAGACCTTAGTATAGTATAAGTGTGTCTCTGAGATTTCGGGCATAGGTTGAGGGGGTATGTGTGCATTATCCCTATAATATATCCTAAGTTCTTTGTTAAATATAGGGAGGCCAGTGACAACAAATTATTACTGAGGGTTCCTATTATGGAATAATCTAAAATAATTAATTTGAATTATTATTACAATAATTAGTTAATAATAATTCCACTAGAAATTTGTAATTGCACTACTTTATTTATATTTCGAATTTTGCCATTAAGTACATGTATTTCTCTGTATTAAGATTACATATACTAATCAATAAAACAAATACAGATGAACTTAATCCAATGATCAAGTTTCTTTGGAGTTGCTTCACTTATTCATGTGTTGAATTCATAAATCCTTTGGTAAGGTTTTACTCGATAAAAAGTTTTAAGCTTCTCAAAGAGGCATATCATCATTCTCTATATCGAGACATGAATTTCGTCAACTAACTTATTATTTTACCAATATATTTATCATCATTCAAACTATCAGGCATGTTAACTCATCTTAGAATCTAACCTTTTAATAATTAAAAACGATAATTAACCGACATGGATCATAATAATTAAATCAGGATTAAGAATATAATTAAGTACATTTAGTAATTTAAAAAATATGCTTTTGTCAGTCAGTCTAAAGAAACTATGTGTACTCGATTCTGTTTAATACATACTAAATACACTAGCATAAGAAATTGAAACATTACAATTCTCAGATAAACTACATATAATCATGTGCGACAATCGTACCGATGACATGTCCAATTCTCATCTTACATTGTGAACAAAAATGTTATACTTATAAATTGATGATTTAATCATATGTATATAAGCTTAAACTCTATACACTTGATCATCTACTATATAAGTAAACAAACACCACAAAATGAATATGTGATCTATTAAAAATAAATAAATAAATATTCTACAATAAATACTATATCTAAATATATGGTAAATAGTATATATTCCAACAATTTCATACTTAGACTTTTAACTGTCACGATTGTTATAATGTACTATATATAAATTCATGGTTAATAGTATATAGCCTAACATTTTCTTACTAAGACATTTAATCTTTTAAATTGTTAGAATACTATTTCTAAACAAATGATCAATAGTTTATATCCTATCATGTGGGTCCAATAAGATTACACTTTTCAAGATGCATGATGCATTATTCACTTGAAAAGCATTTCTACACCACTATGCTTAAATAAATGTAGAATTTAGATTCTCCGGAGTCTTACACAATATTGTGCGTTATATAGTATCAAATTGGGCCTTAATTTGTATCAGTTCATAATGCGACATAATTTACTCAGATCTCATCATTTTATTATTTACACGTACCTAAAGCTCTCATTAGGTTTCATAAGTTGTAGGCTCATAAAGATTACATTGTCTACTGATTATGATATTTTTTCTCTTTCTAACAATTATCGCAATTGAAATCGACTTTTTAATCATGCTTTACGTATGTTGTAGAGTTTTTCCGTCTAAGATATTTAATAGGAGCATTTGAAATTTAAATATGAGACTATTTCTGGGTTAACTAATTTTTGTAGAATTTGACTTCAATTGTCTTTTGAATGAGTATCGTACTAAAGATAATTCACAACATATTTCTTTGTTTCTTATGTTGTGAATGATGGTAGATATTTTAATTATATACCGCATATCTTAATCTATTAGATGAAAAATTATTTGTTTCTGACCTTAAACAAATTATGAGTAGTGAGCAAACTAGGGGGTGATGGAATCATTAGAGAAATTATTGTCCTCATTTTTAAGGAAACTTGTTGTTCTAGAAAATAAATTTTCCAAGCATTATGACCAACCAAACATAGAAAAATTGAATAATATTTTTTGAAAAGTGGTTTCCTCCTTACCAATCACAGCGTAGTATTAATTTGTTTGTTTGATTCATAGAAGCGTTGTTGTATACAATATATTCTGTCAATGACCAACACAAATTTTTATTCTCATAAGCAATGATTCGACGATTTATTAGTGGATTTAAGTGTCAAACTATCTTAGAGATCACTCAACTTTATTAGGATGAATTGTGTTGATTACTCAATTTTGAAATTATGCTCTTAACACGAACAAACAACTTTGTGAATGTCAAAATGCACATTGACAATAAATGCACATGATACCATCTTATATATGTATGTATCTGTTTAAGATATCACATGTCCATATTCACTTTTTATAGTTTTAGAGATTTGATTTATATATCAGTTGGTCTAATCAAACAATAAAAAATTTCTAAGAATCTATTAGTTCTTCAATATATGTTCAATAGTTAATATGCACAGTTTCCAGTTTAAAAAATTGTTCATGATTAGCATCAAATACTTTTTATCAAAGCAATAGTTTTATATAGGTTTCACTTCCTTTAGGAAAATCTATACTCCTTAAAGGAAATTAATAAATCATACAGTAGAAATCATTTCACAAGATTTATTTTCTTCCGCCTCATATTGATACTTCAATAAAGTTAATCAAGATGTATCTATGTACGACATGTACATATTACAATGAATTTCAATTCATAAAAATGACATGTACATCCTTTATTATTTTTGTTTTCAAGAGAATTTGTGGTATTTCATTCATTCACTTCGGAGAATGAAATATGATTACTTGAATGTGCTTGAAATACAAAATTCATCTCATTAATTTGCTAAGTAGACATCGCTTCAGAGTATTTCTCATATAATTTTCAAATTATTTTCTCTTTAGAAGAAAATTTGGTAGGTTTACTCTTTGGAGCATGTATTTTGAAAATTTTACCATTTCCAAATTAAATTTTAAAGTTCTACTAATTAGGGAGTTAGTTACGAAGTGTTTACTACTTTAGAAGTTTTTTTGTTTATGTCAGGTTCCAAACTACTCCCTTGACGTGATTGGCAGCAAACACACACCACCTGACGTGTAAACCCAACTTACATACCTTAACCATTAATTCACAACATTTGCCAAATTAAATAAGTCTTCACACAATATGATAAATTATTATGAACACTCAGTATCTCAATGTATGAATCTAACACTCTTGACCAAATCCCACTCTAAACCAAGACGTACAAAAAGGACTAGGAATATTAATAAGGGAAATGCCACAAGTACCCCCTACATTATGATCAAAATCTCTGAGACACACCTTCACTAAACTAAGGTTCTATTTCCTTCATGATTTTTTTTTGTAATTTTATACACCTTTTATCTTACTTGGAACAAGCCGTGACTCCATATAATTGAGGAGTGTGGAATATATTTGGTGTCACTTAAGCCAAAAAGGTGCACCAAATTACAAACAAAAAGTAAGTTCTTTGGGGTAATATGACCTTAGAATAGTTAATGTGTATTTCCGGGATTTCGGTCATAGTCTAGGGGATACTTGTGCATTTCCCTATTAATAATAATGAGTCTTTTGAATGCCCCCATGAGAAATACATTTGTTCACCTCAACAACTATGGATCAACTCTAGTAATCTCATCAACTGCTAGCTTCGTCATCACCATTAGTATCTACATGGACATGAATGTAATTCGTGAGTTATACATAAATATAACCATGCCTTGATCTGCTCCTTTAATACACCCTTGCATTAAGTGTTGGAGAATACAAACACAATACGAGTATAAAAATTATTTTCATAGGTTTTATATCTAAAAATAATATCCAAGAATTTTCAAACAACTGTTATAAAAAAACGCAATATTTTTAAAAACAATTTGCACTAAGAATTTCCATAAAAGGCAGTTAAAGCAATAAATCAACACCAAAGTCCACGACAACATATACGATGAGCAAAATATATGTAGAATCATACACAATGCTCAGTACTTCCAACAACCATAACAATTCACAATGCCGTCAAGAATCATACAAATGTCCCAACCTCATGGCTCACTCTCGTCTTTGTGTAGTCCACACCATGTTCTTGCTTTTATCCCTTAGCCACCAATCGTGCCGTATACTTGTATATTTCACCATATTCTTTGAGTTTCATCTTATAGACCCATTTAACACCTATGGTGTTGTGCCCCTTCAGAATATTTGTCAACTCCCAGGTGTTGTTTCTTTCAATAGTATCAATCTCATCATCCATAACTTTCCTCCATTTTTCCTCTTTGACTGCATTCTAAAAAATTGTAGGATCACAGTCTGAAAACAATGCAAAGTTGGAAACATCTTCATTTACATTAATTCCTTCTTACCTTATAATCCATCATCCATGCGGGCCTTCTACGAGCACGACGAAGAGGCTGATTTGTTGCAGCAGTTTCTTCCAAGTCTGATGGTGAAGTTCCATCAGCTGCTTCAGTAGAAATTTGGGTGTTGCAACTGCTTCTTCAACTTCATTATTAATTAAGATTGGATTATATTGAGTTATATTCCAATCCCAAGTGTTCTCCTCATCAAAAACTACATCTCTCTGGTCACAACCTTCTTTGTCAATGGATTGAATAACTTGTATGCCTTGGATGCCTCGCTAACACCAAGAAAAACACATTTCTCACCTCTATCATCAAGCTTCATTCTTTACGCTTCTAGAACATGAGCATAAGCAATGGAAACAAAAATATTATAGTGATCTACTGCCGATTTCCTTCCACTCCAAGCCTCCTCAAGTGTCATATCTCAAAGAGAATAAGTGGGACTACTGTTTAAGACATAAACGCTTCAATTTACTGCTTCCTGCCAAAATTCCTTTGGAACTCTTCCTTGAGACAGCAAGCTACGAACCATATTGAGAATGATTCCATTCTTTCCCTTTGCCACACCGTTTTGCTTTGGTGTATAGGCTGTTGTGAGATATTTATTAATGCCATGAGTCTCACAGAAAAAATCAAATACATTAGAGCAATATTCTTCTCCGTGATCTATCCGAAGGTTCTTAATGGTCCTTCTAGTCTCATTCTCCACATGAGCTTTGAAGCTTTTAAATATATTAAAAGCCTCCGACTTCTTTTGCAGAATATATACCCAAGTCTTCCTAGAATAATCATCAGTAAACATAATAAAATACCTTTTGCCTTCATTCGAGATTGGTGTTATTGTCCCACAAATATCCTAGTGTACCAGCCCCAATACCTCTTTGGCTCTCCAAGACTTACTTTTGGGTTACTGAGAACGATGTTGTTTTCCAACAACGCATTCTTCACAAACTTGGGAGGGAACAACAATTTCAGGTAGCCCCGTCACCATACTCTTCCTTTAAAGGATCTTCAAGCCACCAAAGTTCAAGTGACCATATCGAAAATGCCATAACCGTGAAGGGTTTTTCGCTTCTACCATAGAGCAAGATTGGATATTTTCAATCTCTAAAGGGAACAACCTGTTTTAACTCATTTTCACAATACCAATAATTCCTTTGGAAGGATCAGAAAATTTACATATATAATTCCTTAAGATGATCACATATCCCTTTTCTAACAGTTGACCGGCACTTAACAAATGGCTTTTCAAAGAAAAAACATAGAACACATTACATATGATTTCGACACACCCATTTTTTGTTCTAATATTGATATTATCCTTTTCCATCACATTTACCGTTGAAAGATCACCAAAACTAACTGTTGACCGGAAGTTTTCATTCAAAGTAAAAGAAGACTTACTTCCAGTCATGTGGTTACAACAGCCAATTCCACGTGCCAAATAGTTAGCTCTTCGGCCTCGTTTTCAGCATGAACCGCCATTAACAAGGTTTCTCCTTTCTTATTCTCAACAAAATTTGTTTTTTCTTCCTTCTCATTGAGAAACCTTATACGACATTCAGAACGATAATGACAAAATTTGAAGCAACGATAACATTCTATCTTGGATTTGTCAAAGTCTCTCCCTTTACCTTTGTCGTAGTCATCATTGGCTCTAAAATTTCCATTTCCATATTTGTTGCCTCCATCTCTATTTCCTCAATCTCCTCTCCCTCTCGCTCTCCCTCTCCCTCTACCCATTCCTCTATAATTGGAAGAAATAAAAGTAGAGGCCTTCAAGGCTTGCTCATCAGAAGTTGAATTTCGATTTATCTTCTACTCGTCCACCAATAAAGAGCTTTGCAATTCGTCAAGCGATAACTCATCTATATCTTTGGACTCCTCAATGGAGCAAACAACATAATCATACGTCAGCATTAAAGAGTGTAATATCTTTTCAACAATTGTGATATTGTTCATCTTATCTTCATGGAATCGCATTTTGTTGCTAATCTCCATTGTTCTAGCGCAATAACTCATTACAGACTCTCCTTTCTTCATCTGCAAGGTCTCAAAATTCCTTCTTAAGGCTTCAAGATGTGTACGCTTCACTCTAGTAGTGCCTTGATATTTCTTTTTTTGTGGTGTCCATATATCTTTAGAAGTTTCTTTGCACAGAATAGTTTCTAAGATTGGATGTCTGATAGACTGAAAAAGGTATTTTTCGCCTTCAAGTCTTTTAGATTTCTTGCTTCAAACTCCGTTGGTTGAGAATTCATCAAGGTTTCGCCTTCGGCCGAAGCACTAATACTAACCTCCACAATTGGCCAATAATCCTTTGACCTAAAAAAGTTTTGGATTAGCATTCTCCAATAGTCATAGTGACCATCAAAATGTGGAATAGCTGCTTGCACGTAATTGCTCTTTCAAGTCATTAACTTAATGTATATTTCTCTATTTTTCTTTTTATAATCTAACCTGGCGGTGATACCACTGATAGAAAAATAGAATCTATAAATATATATGTAAGTTGAAAGACGATATAAAAGAGAAAGGAAATATTATTGAAGGAGTTGTTTTTGACTGAATGACTTAAAGAGCTGCCAATACAATTTTTTATATGCTAAAACAACTTGAAGCTAAAATAGGAACTACAATCCTAAAACTTGAAAGGTTAGCACGTTTAAATTACTTTCTAAAGACTAGGAAAAACATAACATATAGACATTTTATTTCTTACATAACTTTAATTTCTAAACTGAATTTTTAAAAAGTAACAGATTATTCATATCTCAGAATATAATAATCAAAATGAATATAAACATGATGGTGCAAGTAGAGCCGCATAGCCAACACTAATGGCTTAGCCCCAATTTCACAAAATAATGTCTAATCTCATAATTATTTTCATAAGATAATTCCATTCTAGTCATTGACATATCATTAATTCTGGACTAATATCATTTCGAAAGGAGTATAAATTAAGATTGGTAGTACCTTAACCTTTTCTTTTAAATTTGTTAAACGGTACTAAGGGAATGTTTTGTAATTGGTTAGAGTTATGCACATGTAGTAATGTAGAGATTAATTATGAGTAAATTTATGTATTATTTATGCAGATATTACGTAAGAAGAGATAAGTTAAACATGTATTAGAAATTCTACATTCTATTCTACATAACAGAAATACTTAAATTCCGTAATAACTTATACATGTGTTAGTTATGCGGGTTTTAAAATTGTCAACCTGATGTTGTATTAATTTTATTCATGAATGACTTATTTCCTATATATCTACTAAACATTGTATATGTTACATGGAAATTAATATGGATAACTTGTTTCTTGTGTTGTAACCAAAAGAGCCCTTAAGCAGGGTAATCTCAATAAGTTTGGTGACCTAAAGGCAAATGTATAAAGAGGCCATATTTTTTTTAGTTGACAAAAATAAATTGAAAAATTATATCATACTCTGTGTGATCATACAAATGAGGTCTAGAGAAGCAGGATGCTAGAATTATAAATTAAGAATGTAAACAATGTAAATTTATTTTCAATAAAAATTATATAATATAAAGTATAAAACATGATTCGATTTTTTTTTAATAATATGATGATATTAAAATAGTGTAGTAATGAATTTGATATGTATATATCATATATTTATAATGGTCTTGATTAGTGTTGGTGCTTGAAATTTAAATAAGACACCAAAAACAAATTTATCTTTTTATAAACATACAACAATAGATTTTATACATAAGGTTTTAATGTTTGAGATCAGACTTTAGAATATTCAGACTTTAGAATATTCAATAATGAAAGAATAAAAAATAATAACAAGAGAATAAAGAAAAGTAAGTATAAGAACAAAATACGATTGGTGCATGATAAATGACAGAATATAAATGAGCTAGACAACAAAAGAAATAGTCATATGATAAACTAGAAAGGATACTACAATTAACTAGCCACATAAGAATGTAAAAAAAGATACTACAATCAAATAAACAATATTCAATTTCTCAATTATATTTTCTATACAAAATAATCTTTAAATATTTATCAATGTATGAAATTTTCTTTAAATATATACATATCTATATCTATATATATATATGTATGTATGTATGTATGTATGTATGTATATATATATATATATGTATGTATATATGTATGTATGTATGTATGTATGTATGTATGAGTGGCCCAAAATAATTTGGGCCCCAACGATTGCTTTTTTGGATTTATGGTAGAGACGACCCTGCCCTTAAGGTTAAGCCCATTGTACACATATTAAACTCTTGTAATATATCTCTAATTTTGTAGCTCTCTTTTTAATTTAGTAACATGCTTTACTTATTTATAATTCGATTGTGAAGAAACAAATTTGATTATGTCATAAATTGATATGGATGGTACAAAATAGACGACTATTCAAGCTCAGGGAGGTGGAGCTGTTGCCGGATATAGGGATTCTTGTGATTGGCGGACTGAACGTCTTCTCTTTACTCATCAAAAGATTGTCAACAATGTGTAATTTTTTTTTAAAAAATTAGCTTTTTCTTGTGTTTATGTTGAAGATTTTGGATTTGGAATGTAGGGTTCTTTTGTGTTTTATCAGTTTAATGTGAAATAACCTATTTTCTAGATTTAATTTTTTTCAAAGCTCACTTCTCCAAGAGAATTGGGGGATGTCTATTACTTCTACCCGGTTGAGTAATTTAATTATAACTACTTGAATTCTTTAGATGAAATAAGGTTTATTCTTTCACAAAAAATGTGATGTCAACATGTTTTGATATATTTGAGAAGCATTTATCTAGATTGTATTCTTATCAAGCCTTTAATATAAAGTTGATCTTTTGTTGATCTGGTTGTATAAGATGGAGGACATTAAGAGGAAATTTCCTATCTTTGGGAAAGACAGAGCAGAGGATCTTAGGGAAACTGTAGTGAGGTTTGAGGAAAATATGTGGTCTAAACTCTCTTATACTTATTCATGTTGGTAAAAGTTTCAATTCATTTTTCGAGTCATCTAGACGCGTATATACATTTTAACTCAAATTTATTTAATATTGCAGTATGATTATTTGTGGAAAGTGTCCTTTAAGATGCTGAGAAGACCCAATTGTTTACATTCCAATACTGCAGGTAATAGTATGAATGCCCATACACCGGGTGAACAATGAAAGTTCAGGCTTTGTATTTCACATTTTCACTTGAAATTTAAAATTAATAAAAATGATCATCTTATTCTTATTGTTTTCTATACTATTTATTTATGTTTTCCATAGCCCATATAAGTGGTGTCGTGCGGACCAACTAAAAATCCTCGTAATTTTAATTTTTTTGCGAAAGTAAACTTAAAGAGTGACTTAAGTATTTTTAAGTCAATCCAAACACCCACTAAGAGTTTTGTTGGAAACAAACTTTCCCTTTGAAATACTCTTTCTTTCCTGGTCATGTTTCTCTTTTTTAAAACTCCCTTTTAAACTTGAAAAT
Organism: Solanum chmielewskii; assembly: GCA_027704785.1. Taxonomy (NCBI): domain Eukaryota; kingdom Viridiplantae; phylum Streptophyta; class Magnoliopsida; order Solanales; family Solanaceae; genus Solanum; species Solanum chmielewskii. The sequence continues at coordinate 22,647,104 of JAKWIX010000318.1, read as the reverse complement.
TGAACCTAACATATGATAATGCAATATACATCCTATGAAACTACTTCTGGGCCGGAGGATAGTAACGAGAAAGCAACAGAGGAGGACGATTTGCACGTGTAAAAGGAGGATGTTGTAGAGGAGGTGGTGTCAATAAAGGAGCAAAACTATGTGTTGGAGATGGAAAAAAGGAGAATGTCAAAATTGAGGAAACTAAGGTACTTTTATATTTGTTATTCTTCTTGTACATTAATTTTGTTTCTTGAAAGCCTTTTCCCTATTAGAAATAGAAGAAAAAAAAAGCACTACATTATTAATTCATTTGTTGATAATGATAAAAATTGGATTTTTGCAATTGCTAAGTTGAGTAGCTAGCATAAATATACAATGCCACTGATATACATTTTGTTGTTCGACTCTCTAATTACCAATTTTTTTAATCCTTACTTTTGAATTAATTACTTGTCCATAGATTGAGAATTCATAAAACATTGTTTGTTCTCATCAATATTAAGATATCTCAATATGTATGCACATTCAGTGATCAATATATTTTCTTTAGCTCTGAATATTTAATATATAATAAATATAAAATTCAAACAAAAAAGTATTTAATATTCAAAATGATAAATTAATAAAATAAAAACATTATATGACAAAGAAATAAAATATATACGTTTGCTAGTGATTGTGAAAATGGTTTTTCATTAGTGGTGGGGATAATGGTTGGTGTTAGTTTTTAGTAATTGTGGTGGTACAAGTGGTTATGTTAATAGAAATTAGTTGATGTTAGTAGTTGTCGGTGTTGTTGGTGGGGGTTGAAGAGCATGTACTCGTTGATAATGTGTTGGTAGCAGTTGTGATGATAGAGGTCATTATAAGTAAGGATTAACAACAATAGTTATGGTAGGGGTGGGGTAGATACAATTATAATGACGTGGCTGGCGAGTGCAATGGTGATTTGTGACGGTAATGGTTGTGGGGGTGTATGGTGATTGTGAATGGAGTGGGGGTGAATATACACAAACAAAATACCTCTTAATAAGATCTCAATAACTAAAATCTATTCAGATCAAATAGATACTTAAATTTAATGTAAACAAATGCATTTAATAACACTAGGTTTGAACACTCATAGCAACATTAAATACAAACAAAGGATACCTAACAATGACACTTTAGAACACATTCCCTCTTTATTATGATAATTTTCTTTTTTCCCTTTCTAAGGATTATTTCAATCGGAACAGACTGTTTTATCATGCTTTGTGCATGTCATAGATTGTCCTTCTGGAACATATAATAAGAGCATTTGCAACTGAAATATGAGTTAACTTTGGTCAGAAAATTTGGGTAGCATTTTCAGTTGATTAACTTTTGGATAAGTATCATATTAATGAGGTACCTGATGCTCGCATGAGGTTTCAGAAGTCATAATCTTACGAGAGCATATTGCCTACTTATTATGAGTATTTCCCATATTTTCCGTTGTAATGATTATTTCAGTTGGAACCATTTGGTTTACCATGCTTACTTTATGCCATAAACTATGTCCTTTTGGGATATTCAAAAGGAGCATTTAAAACTGAAATATGAGATTAATTTTGGGTCACGAAATGCTTCTATCATTTGACATGAATTATCTTTTGAATGAGTATCCTCATACCCTCTAGAACCAACCCCTCGCACCTCCTCACTAGTTTGTCCGTTCACTCTATTCACGTGTCCAAATGATCTAGTCTCGCTTCCCTAAACATAGGTCACTCCCATGTTTATCGAATAAACTCATATATCACACATTAAAATCTTTTAGGTGGAAAATATTTTGTACCCATCCCTAAATCAATTGATATGAGGCCAAATATGTCATAATTATTGGTCCTACGCAAAACAGTGTTATTCTATACATTATATCATATCCTAGACCAACACTAAATTTTATTCTCTTAAGCAGTGATTAAGCTATTTATAAAAGATATTCTTTGTCAAACAAACTAGCTTGGGTATAAATCAGTATTAGTGAAATGAATTGTGTTTAACTTAAAACAATGAATGTCAAACGACGTTATTACATTGGTGAGAGTTATGTTCCTCACCTTGTAATCTCCTTTTTCATATTCCCACTCCAGACTCATATATATATATATATATTATATATATATATATATATATATATATATATATATATATATATATATATATATATATATATATATATCACATACCATTAGATTAAAAATTGTGTCATAACATGTAACTTTGATAGTTGAAAATTAAAGAAATAATGAACAAAAAAGAAACACCATTAATTATCAATAATTAATTACAAGTAAACTTATCTTGAAGATTCTTTTTTTGCCAAAAGGTCCAGTATGTTAGTATGCTTATCTGATTAACATTATTCTTTCTATATATGCACTAAAAATATGAATAATTGATTTTTAGAAACAATAATTCTCAGTATTAATGTATTATAGTTTTTACCTTTTTAGTTATTAGCGCTTTGTTGTTTCTAAAAAAAATAGCATGACAACCATGAGAGAGAAATACCAATTCCTTAGCTGTAGTGGCGATGATGGAAACTCTGAAAGTTATTTTTATTTAAAACTCAGCTTAGGAAAAAGAGAAGATCGAGACAAAATATGAAGAAACTAGCCTTATTAATAGAATCAGTCAATTGCCTAACACTCTTATTGTTCAAATCCATACTCGATTGTTCATATAAGATGCCTTCAGAATGACTTTTCTCTCTAACATTGGAAATACTTCTGGACTTCTGTTGACAACATTATTTATGACAACAAGGAGTATTGCCATTCACATGGTTTGGTGGTACACAAATTCATTTCCTTAAAGGACAATAGAAGTCCAAAATTATTTCCAATTTTAAGAGGGAATAGTTGTTTTGAAGGCATCTCCTATGTTCAATCGAGAAAGAATCTGAACAACAATAGCGTTAGGAAGCTGACTGATTCTATCAATGAGGTTAATTTCTTCACATTCTGTCTCAATTTTGTTTTTCAGGTGAGTATTCAATACCAAAAATTTTCAGAGTTTCCATCATCACAACAACTATTAGGGAATTTGTGTTTCACACTCATGGTTGTCAAGCTACTTTTTCTTTTGTTGAGAAACTAAAAAACGTTAATAACTAAAAAGGGGGAAATTATCATACATTAATAATGAGAAAAATTGTATCTTCAAATGAATTATTCATATTTTTAGTGCATCTATAAAAAGAGTAATGTTAATCACATAAACAAAGCAATATTCAGGACCTTTTGGCAAAAAAAAAAAACATCTTTATGATAAGTTTACTTGTAATTAGCTATAGATAATTAATGGTGTTTTTTTTTTAAAATTTTGGTTTATTATTTCTTAAATTTTCAACTAACAAATTTATATTTAATGACACATTTTTTTGATCTAATTGTATGTGATACTTTTATATATTTCTAATTTAAAGAATTTCTTTAAAATATAGGGGTCTGGAGAAGGAAAATGGAAGAGGAGATTACAAGGTGAGGAACATAATGCTCACCAATGAATTCACTTAACTAGATAATTCATCTCTATGAATGTCAAACTGCATGTATATAGTAACACACTTATGACTGTCTTATATAGATGAATCTATTTAAGATATAACATGATAGGTGAACATGTTTATATTGACCTTTTATATTTTTCATGAGAACAAACAATATAACAGAATTTTGAAGAATCTTCTAGTTCTCTAAATAGATATTATGCTCATCTTTAGAACTCCATTATCATTTGTGATTAACACTTATATATTTTTTTATCAAAGCGCCAATATTTACATTATGTCACTTCCCTTAGGAAAATTTCTGAATTGTTATTTCCTTCAAGGAAATAAATAAAACATACAACGGAAACCATTCAATAAGATTCATTTCTCACACCTGATAATATTACTATGCTAAAGTTGTTCTAAATATTTCTATTTCCGACAGGTTCATATTGCAGTAGCATTCAGACATAAAATAAAATGTATATGATTTGTTATTTTATCTCTTTAAAAGACAAACAATGGTATATCTTTTGTTCATTTTCGGAATGAAACATTATTATTTGAATGTTCTTGATATATAATAGTCATCAATAACTCATTATTTTTCTCAAGTACAATTAAGACATTATTTTAGAATATTTTTTAGAAAATTTTCTAATTATTAATTTTTCAAGAGTAAATTTTGATGTTTTACAATTTGAAGAATGTAAGTTGATGAGTGCTCAAATTTATTTATTCACAATTTGAAATAATAACTCATATGTTTCAGGTATTTGAAGTTTTAATGCAACATGGACACTTAAGCGCAAAAAGGAAAAAAAAGGCTGAAAAAAAATGTAGAAATTGAAGCATAATGAGCATCGCCAAGAACACTTTGTGAGTCACCGAGTGGACATACGCTGCCCTTTGTTCAAAACATGCGAAGCCTAGAAGAAAGTGTACCAAAAGGTAATGAAAGGAGCAGTCGGCACATCGATGAAAAGGTTCGCAAAACAATGTTATACTTACCAATGGTCCAAAACACAAATGCTGAAGGCAAGCACAAAATAGTGATGAACTAGAAGAAGGTGATTCACTGAGTAGTTCGGAGATCAAGACTAACCTCGCCGAGTGATTCGCCGAAGAACTTAATCTGAAAACTATAAGTAATAGCCATAGGTTTTATTTTTAGAGATCCAAACATTCTTATAGTTTAGGAACTTTAGAACATTTTTCTTTGTATTTCTCTCAGGTTTGGAGAGGGTTTTATAGGAGACTTGAAAAAGGAAGGTTTCATCTTTCCCATGTTGGAAGTGGATCTTCTCTGTTCATCTTCCTTTTCTCATATTAAGATTTAATTTCTTATACCCATGTGATTTCATTTTAATTTTAGGTGTAATTTTATTGCTTGACGTGTGGCTAAAAATCCATTCTTGGTGTGTGATTTAACAAATATGTGTTGACATTATTGTTGGTCTTGCTTAGTGAGATGTTAGATGTATTTTTAAGGTGATTAGACCTAGTGGTTGTGGTTTAAGTTAATTGGTTTGTAATTGCAAATATAAACTCACCCATGTGTTTTCAGCTTGCCCGAGAGAGATCGTGAAACCAAAACTTCTAGACTGATGGCCTACGGAGTGGGTCGCAATAAGGTTCAGCCCGAGAGGGTGAGCCCTATTCCAAGATCCTAATACTCAGCTGGAAAGAGAGAGTGGGGTAAGGCGTAGGCTGGTCTTCATTCAGTAAAAGGGTGTCTGAGAGAAACGCATTTGAACCGGGGTAAGTTGCTCGATAGGGAACTTTTTTGGATCTATAGTTTAGCCTATTCACTATTATCTTTTGGAGGGATGTATATATATTAATAGCTCATGTTCTACAATGAGTTCCTATGTACATGCTTTGAGTTATTTATGTTGAGACTTGAGTTTCCTCTTTAGCTAGTTAAATGTTTTATTTCTAAAAATACTCTTGAGTATTTATTGAGACATTGAGTGAAGTTGTGATTTTGAGTTCATCTTGCTTATGAGCAAGTCTTCCACTAAGATTTAAGCTAGGCCAGAGGTTCACCTTGGACTAACAATGGTTCTCGAGTGTCGGTCATACACAGGGTGCATGCTCAGGGCAGACATAAATTATGGAATCTAGTACATCCCTCATACCGAAATAAGGGAAATATTCTTAACAAGGTTGATTCTGTACCTATCATTTACTAAAATGGATCCACTAGCTAGCTTATTTAAGACAATCCTATGAGCGAACGTCCAATTTTAGCTCCCCCCTAAGTCCTCTCTGTTCTAAGTCTAAATCCTAATGGATAGATAAAAATCAAATAATAGTATTGTTGACACCCAATTTTGACCCACGTCGGTATAAATTAATTATCGAGCTTCGTGAGTTTACCAAATTATTTAAATCAATTAGTTTTATAAATTTTACGGATATAATAATATAATACATGAATGTTATATCATTTCGAATACTTTTGTCATAATTTTTAGGTAATATACATATTTACATAATTATGTATATAAGTAGTATATCTTATGATTATTCAAAAATCATCAAAATATACATTTAAATGTTTAATTTAACTAGTTAGTTTAAATTATAGTTATACTTTTGAATCACTTTTTTTTACGATGTTAATATCCCTATTACTAAATAAAGAAGCTCGTTGACTAATTAATACGAATTCGTTTTATTTAGGTTTTGGCCATAATTGGTTATTTGTTAAACTAACCAAGTTCCCTTCCCCATTTTTTTTATTAATCCAAATCCCCTCCATTTTCTAGTCAAACAACCCACCCAATTTGGCCCAACACTTAACTCCCAAGCCCAAACATCCAACCCAACCCACCAAACTTAAACCCATTTCCTTTAATCCCTCCAGCCCAATCGATAAGTTAAATCCAGCCCAACTCTCCCTAATAACCCAACCCCAAACCCGTTTTCCCTTCCCCTCTTCTTCCGTTCCCAGAACCCAAGCACTAAATCCCCTTCCCTCTTCCCTTTTCTTCGTCGAAAACGACCCAGCAGCCCTCGAAAATTCCCAAAAAACGACAGTGAATCCGCGTCTCCCTCCCCACGCGTTCTCGTCTCGACCACGCTTCTCTCCCCCACCTCTTTCCCTCTCTCTCCTCCCTTTTTATGCTTTGTACAGTCTCGCCAGTTGCGTACTCCTGCGAATCGTCCTTGCTCGCACGGAGATGAGGACACGTCGCCCCCCAAGGACGTTCCTCCTCATCTCGACCGTCCTTCCTGCCTTTCCGTTTCCGGAATGAGGCGGATTTGCGGGAAAGGGTGTCGTTCCATTAAGGGAAAAAAATTCAAATTTCAAATTCGAATTGGCCTGGAATCTCCCTCCCGTTTTTCGATCTGAAACCATAATTCTCTTGCTATTTAAACCCCGTCTTTCTTCATTTTAAGGGTTAGCGATTTTAGGTGGAAAAAATTTCAGGGGGGAAGAAGTTGAAAATTTTCAGAGCAGAATAGAGGGGGAAAAATTTCGAGAAGGAGAAAAAAAAAAGAAGAACATTCTAGTTTTCCTGTCTGGTGTAGAAGAACAGAAGGAAACTTTGTGTAGGAAGTTTGAGAGCGAGATAGGCGCAGAGTCGTGGTTCGTGTTCACCTTCGGTGTGGAAGCTGATCCTTTTCCTGCTCGCCACGTCTCCAGTTTGCCGCCAGAGACAGGCACTGTTTATCCTCTCCAAACACTCTTCCTCTATGTTGTTTCGGCGCGATGATTCTTTGTTGTGGCTGGCATTTGCTCGAGTTAATAGTTTAAATGCTTGCACGTGTTGCTGTTAATCAAATATGGCTGTTTTTCATTTGTTCTGGATCAAATGCGTTAAAATATTCGAGTGTTGAGTATACATGGCTTGTTTATTGTGAATATAGGATGTTATCTTTTTTGGGTTTGGTTCGAGTTCGAGAGGTATCGTGTGCTATGATTCTGCTCTGTTATGTTTGCTCGTTTAGTGTTGCTCATCTGTTCGTTGCGAGTTGTCATGGCGTAGATTTTGTCGATCTTGACTTTGTTCTGTTTTGGTGAGGGCCACCGAATGTGGGCATAGTTGGCCGAATGAAAAAAAAATTTCAAGTTAAAATTGTTAGCTATATTAGGTTGGCTTCATGTTAATCAGTTTTGGATTCAAATTTTGTGCTTCATATGTTACTGTTTACTTATTTGCTTCAAAAGTCCTGAGTAGTTGTCGTTGTTGTCGAGTTGATCTCTCACGATGCGTTTTGACTCCAAGTTTTCATCATCGTAATCTTTTAGAAATTGGTATGTGTAATTTTTGTTTCTTAAGATGATTTCCCACATGTTTAGCTTTTCATTTCTTTGGGTTCTCTTGAATTTTCGCAACTGTTTATGTTTGTTTTATCTTCGGTTTATCCTTTGTCGCATCAACATCGTTGTGTTGTCATTCTGATGAGATCGAAATTTGTCCTCCTATTTAGTTGTCTATGTTAATCTCTTTTGGTAGGTTTTATGTTAGTTTGAGAGTTTGTGTTGATAACTTTATTGAATGCAGTACATGAATACATCCTCCAGTACTTCCAGTTTTGCTAAAAATGGATATGGATATACGTTTTTTTTTTGTTTTTTTTTCTTTCCTTTAAATTGTACTCTTTTTTTCTAATTTGCTATTTCTATGCTGGCTACTAACTAATACTAGTAATCTTAAGTGACTACAATGTATATCTTATTTATTTTATTTTCTTTATTTATGTTAGTTGGATTATATATTAATTTTTATTTACTTTGTGGCATGTGAAAAATCCTCTCGAGCCCATTTTCGAGACCCCATTCTCTTCCTTGCCTTCGGAAGAGCCACAAAGGCTCAAAATCCTTTTCATTTGAGTTGCAAATTCGGAATCCCGAAGATTGAAGAAAATCCAAAGGGGATTAGAAGACTACTTTATTTTATATATTTTCTTATTTGTATTTATTTGTAATGGGCATAAGCCCTCGTTGTTATTTTCTGGTATTTTACTTTGTATGTTTAGACTAGGACAGGTAAAAATGGGTTAAAACCCATAAAGCAGGTGGGTCCAATTTCGGTCAAGGCGAACAAAATCCGAAATTGGACCCAAAATCTCTCTCTCTTTACTATTCGTTTACATGTTTGCTCGAATGTCGCTAACTTAGGATTAGAAAACTCCAAGCTCCCCATGGAAATACCTTTCTATTTTTCAAACTTAAAATTAAAATTAAATCTTAAAAACAATAAATATTTCAAATTCGTAAAGTCTTTTTAGATAAAACCTTAAAAAATTTAACTTTAAAACAAATTCGCAAATCTTTAATACAAACATAGTCAAAATTGTTAATCGTCGGAAAACCGTATTTAACGGAGTGTCTTAGGTGCCTTCAACACCTTCTTAAGACACTAATAATAATCCCGAACCCTTAAATGTTTTTAAAAAACAATTTTTCTGTTTGAATTGTTGGAAAACAAGTTTTCTTAATTTTCCTTAAAAATTAAGTGGCGACTCCTAAAAGTTGAAAATACCTCAAAAAATAAAACAAAATCTTTTCGAAATTATTTTTTGATAAAATAGAAATGGCGACTCCGCTGAGGAGTTTGGAGGATTCTAACCCTAGGATTAACATATTTGGTTATTTGCGATTGATTGTTTAAGTGTTACTTTAGCTTTTTAAACTGTTGCATGCATAACATATCATACTTCCATCAAACGACACTTGTTACATGTACACTTAAAGGACGATTATGCGGGTTCGCAGTCGTTCATTAACCAAAATCTTCTCGGGGCACCCTGACGAGTGTAGTTGACTACTTGATAGTCAACGATCGTTAATTGTCCCAGCCCAAGTAGTCCGCTTGGGTTACCCTTTCCACTCTAAATACAACCCACTCTTAGTCAAACTAAGATAGAGCGAAACCCAATCCCGAAAAATAGTGCATTGGCCTAAGATGACCCAACACCCTAGGAGTGTTGGTCCCATTAGAAAGACCACCTTAAGTCTGAAACGGCCCACGGTCTAAATGGACGTTCATACTTATGTGTTTAAATTTGAAGGATGTATACGCTGTTTGAGAGAATCATTGTCTCTTAGGATAAGGATTAGATTACATATTTTATAAATTAAAGAAAGAACTTTAAAAGCTATTGGCTTGTCCAAAAACGTTGGTACCTGAAGATTGCAAAAAAAAAGATAAAAATAAAAAAAAATGTATGCATTTCCCCTATTAGGTATCCCCATTAAGTTTTATTCATAAAATTTGTATAAACTTGACTTTTTAGGTAATGAAATATTTCAAATGACGTATACATCCCTCAAATCGCTAGGCCCACCCTTGGCAGTAAAGGGTCACATATCTGTTTAGAACGCGCAATATTTGTTTATAACTGCTTATGTGAATATGTTGTTTTATCTGGAGATATTCTAGCTCACTCTTCTTCAAATATTTGTAGAACCCATAAGCATATATATCAAGTCACTATCAAAAGTGCGTCCAAATACTCTTCGAGTCTTTAGTTTCCTTAAAAAAAAACGAACTTCATTTTTCTTTAGTATTACTTTCATATCAGAAAAGATTCATCATTTCAAATCAAAAGAATTTTGAGAAATTTTATCTTTTTCGACTCTTACAAGGAAATTAGAGTTACATCTCAATCAAAAATCAAAGTACAGTAATGAAAGATACCGTCAACTTTGTCTCGACTCAAGTCGACATTTTAATTCACTAATCCCAAAGTCAAGTAGACAAATTCCTGTCTATTTAGTCATTTCTCTATTGGTTTCTCTATATTGATGAGCCGGTTTATCTCCAAATGAAGCAACTCTTATGTCTTTACACCTATATGTGATGATATCTTGTATTATTTACCACCTCCAGGCACTAACATATTGGTCTTTTGAGTTTTTTTCATTTGTCAGGTATTTAAAACTGATATGTGTTGGTTGATCATCCGTTTTTCACGAGGTCCAAAGCCCCTAAATATTCCTTCCCCGATCAAAATTTACAAAAAGAAAAGACAATGATGGGGGATAACAATGATGAGATTGACATGAATGATGTTATCGTGGCTCAACCCACTGCCACTGATAAAATTGAATTAATTATGCAGTTGATGCAACAGATTGCCGAAATGGGGGTCAAAATGCAAAGAATGCAAGATTTGTCTAATCCAATTTCATCCTTCAACCCTCCAAGGGATGGAAGGCCTCCACTCCACTTTCCTCCACCAAGCGCAGAACAGGTTCAGAACCTTCTCTCTAACCCCGCTAAAAATCCTCCAACCAATGACTCAACTACCCCCAATTCCCGTCACGCCACCACATTGTAGCACCACATCATCCTCACAATACCAATCAAATCCTTCAGCTCACTCAAAACCAAAATACGAACAATTCTCAAACCTTCCCCCAACTTCAAAACCAAAATACCGATCCTCAAAATTTCCCCCAAAATTATCAAGCCACTCAAAATACCCAGAATCCCTCCATTGTTCCACCCATATCTCAAAAGACTACTTTCCAAATTCAACGTCAAATGAACCTCATGCCGACTGTTCCGAGCTTGATCACTATAAGGAATAGGAGAGAGAGTGGAGGTCAAAAGAAGAGGTAGTCAAGGTGAATATGAAAGAAGAGATTAGGAAAGCCATGAAGGAGTTGCACCATATTTCTGAAGTCGATGGATTGAGCTATAAGGATTTATGCATCCATCTGAATCTCGACCTCCTGGAGGGGTTCAAAGTGCCAAAGTTTGTCGCTTTTAATGGAACAGGGAATCCTCTGGCACATCTGAAAGTTTATTGTGATCAACTCGTGGGAGTTGGCAAAAATGAAGAATTATTGATGCGTCTCTTCAGTCGAAGTCTAAGTGGAGAAGCTTTGGAGTGGCTTACATCACAAAAGCTGAAACAATGGAAAAGTTGGAATGCACTCGCAAAAGATTTCACAGAAAGATTTGGACATAACATAGAAGATGCCCCAGATCGCTACTACTTGGAGAAGATCAAACAGAAGTCTACAGAAAATTATCGAGAGTACGCTCTTCGTTGGAGAAAAGAGGCTGCAAGAGTTCAACCTCCCATGTCCGAACGTGAGATCACTGAAATGTTCATTCGTACTCAAGAGCCTGAGTACTATGAAAGAATGTTGTGTATGATGGGACAAAAATTTGTCGAGATTGTCAAAGTGGGAGAAGCTTTGGAAGATGGTTTCAAGACTGGAAAGCTCACAAAATTTACCGCATTGCGATCTAATGGAAATTCTACTAGAATTAGTGATATGGATAAATCAAAAGGAAAAGTGGAGGAGGTAAGTATGGTCATGACTACCCGTATGAGACCAACTTCTCAAAGGGAATATCAAAACCATAATGCCAATAAGAAAAAACTTCCTCGCCCAAAATTTAGGAAGGCTCCTAAAGTATTTACACCATTAAGGGAATCTCAAACTCAACTTTATGAAAGGTTGAAAGCAATAGATATGCTCTATCCTATAGAAGGAAGACCAGCCAATCCTTTGGGAAAATTTTACAGAGCTGACCACAGATGTGCTTATCATTCAGGAGCCGTTGGACATGACACAGAGTATTGTTCAACTCTGAAGCACAAGATACAAAACATGATCAATAACAACTTGATCAATATTGAGGAAACCACCTGAATGGATGACATATTGGATGCTCAAGAATGAGTACAAGACATTTCTGAACTAAGTCATTTGAAGATATTCATTCGAGAAGAAGAATGCCTGACATTGGCCAAATTTTGCATATGAAGTTTTGTTACCTTTCTTTTGAAAATGTATCGCACATTTCTTATTTGAACTACGTTCGACCTGATTTCTCAAGAATGATATACCTAGGCGGCCTATGTCGGCCTCGGTCGTTTCTTTATCAAAACTTTCTATTTTGGTTAATCCTTGAGAAGGGAACTACGTTTGACCTGATTTCTACTCCAACGGGATACGTAGGTGCCACAAAGGCTCGGTCATATACCCATTAAGATTTCCATTTCTCTTCATAATGGAAACTGGGACAGAATTTTTGAGAGGATCTCAAAAATTCATTTGAAGTTGGACTTCTTTAACAAGTCAAAACGGAAGATCAAATTCTACGGAGACTAGCTTAGGGTGCATCTCAAAAATACGATAGTCTAGTTTGCAACTGGGAAAGATTTTTTGAGATGATCTCAAAAATTCCACAAATGTCATTTGTTGCTTATTGAAGTAAACTGGGACAAAATTTTGAGGAGGGGCCTCAAGATTCAAGAATGAGCAACCTCATAATTAACAGAACAAATTATGAGAGTTCTTATATATTTTAGACCAGGACAATATTTTTTGAGGAGGATCCTCAAAAATTCCATCAAATATGTCATATAAAGAACGGGCGAGCGTGTAAGCCAACTGCAAGAAGGAGCATGGAGACAAGACCAACACAAATCAGCCTTTCAAACTAAGAATATTTCTTTGGATGCAGGAACATTGAAGTCACAAAAATGGATATATAAAGCTGTCAAGAATGACAAAGGGCGTCACTTGCACCCATCGTGGACTCATCAATGTAACCTAGAAAATCTTCCATCTCATTTTATCTCTATTTCTTTATATTGCCACAAGTGATAAACAAGTTTCTTTTTATCTTGCATGAATATTAAGGCCAAACACTGATAGATTCTTTCAAAGTTGCAAGAAACAAAGTGCAGGAGGATTGCTAGTTATGAGTCATGATCAAAGTTACCGTTGGACTCATCATAGCCTAATCTGGATAAGCATAATGACTCAATCTAGTTCCTAAATTTTACTTTTATTCTTTACTTCATCATCGATACTAATGTTTGGTGTCAAGCTTTGCAGGTGATAGTATTGATAAAGTCAAAAGTCATATATTAAAGCGACATCAAATTTTGAAGATGATCAAAGTGACACTAATTTAGAAGTGTTGCAAAGGAATTTGCCGAGTCCATCACATCAGAAAGATGATGGTGACCACAATATCTCCTTGACAGTAAAAATTATCGAATTGCTACAAGTTTTCGATAAATGATTAAAATGACTGCAACAAACTCAAATTCTGCTGAGTTTGTCAAGGAAGACGAGAGTGTCTTTATTTTTTTCATGTGAATGAATTAAGTCATTCACCTCGATAATTCTTTCTTTTAAAGAACAGAATCATAGTCGCGACGTGCATAAACGTTAATTTAGTTTTTTTTAATATGTTTGTCGCGTAGCAATTTTGGCGTACTTGGTTTCTTGAATATGTCGGGGTCATAATTCTACTTTGTTGGGTATCCACCCCCATAAGTGGATTATGTGTTTTGATTGGCCAATCAAAGACGTTAGCATATAGTTTGTTGGGCGATCCACCCCATAAGTGGTTCGTATATATGCTTTTCCATTTCAGGTTTCTATTTTGAATCAAATGGAACATTATCGAGCCATCCACCTCGTTACAGTGGGAGTATTATCGAGTCATCCACCTCTTTACAGTTGGAATATTATCGAGCCATCCACATCGTTACAGTTGGAACATTATCGAGCCATCCACCTCGTTACAGTTGGAGTATTAACGAGCCATCCACCTCGTTACAGTTGGAATATTATCGAGCCATCCACCTCGTTACAGTTGGAATATTATCGAGCCATCTACCTTGTTACAGTTGGAATATTATCGAGCCATCCACCTTGTTACAGTTGGAATATTATCGAGCCATCCACCTCGTTACAGTTGGAATATCATCGAGCCATCCACCTCGTTACAGTTGGAATATCATCGAGCCATCCACCTCGTTACAGTTGGAATATTATCGAGCCATCCATCTCGTTACAATTGGAATATTATCGAGCCATCCACCTCGTTACAGTTGGAATATCATCGAGCTATCCACCTCGTTACAGTTGGAATATTATCGAGCCATCCACCTCGTCACAGTTGGAATATTATCGAGCCATCCACCTCGTTACAGTTGGAATATTATCGAGCCATCCACCTCGTTACAGTTGGAATATTATCGAGCATCCACCTCGTTACAGTTGAAATATTATCTAGCCATCCACCTCGTTACAGTTGGAACATTATCGAGCATCCACCTCGTTATAGTTGGAATATTATCGAGCCATCCACCTTGTTACAGTTGGAATATTATCGAGCCATCCACCTCGTTACAGTTGGACTATTATCGAGCATCCACCTCGTTACAGGTGGAATATTATCGAGCCATCCACCTTGTTATAGTTGGAATATTATCGAGCCATCCACCTCGTTACAGTTGGAGTATTATCGAGCATTTACCTCGTTACAATTGGAATATTATCGAGTCATCCACCTTGTTACAGTTGGACTATTATCGAGTCATCCACCTCGTTACAGTTGGATAATTATTGAGCTAGCTAGCTCGTTATGGAGAGCTCCCAAAGAGGAGAAAACTATCTCCAAAACCAGTAATTTTACTGAAAGCAGGAGGCTGTTCATCTCGTTCGTGTCATGATGCCTGAGAATGTGTTTGTTTATTTCTAGACATCCCCAACAATATGAAATTTACAAGGTGTCTATCCAGATTCAAAGGTGAATCAAACAGGAATCTCAACGAGGACTTCACGATTTCTGTAGAGGACACTATTTTCATTACGTTATCAAAACAAGATAATTATTGTCAATCAAGACGATGCATTACAACAAAAGAGATAGTTATTTTATTACTATTTGTTATTATCGATCAAGTCGGTATATTATTTGGAGGTCGTTTTGCCGTTATTATCAACACAGATGATATAAATATTCATGCGTCGCAGAGGTCATATACTGCTGAAGAATCATGCCTCATTGAAAATCATGCATCGCGAAAAAGTCATGCATTGCGGAAAATCACTCATTGCGAGTCAATAATTATGCATGATGAGAAGATTTCATGCCTCGTCAAAGTTTATAGATCACGAGAAGATTTTATGCCTCGCCAAAATTTAGACATCGCGAGAAGAATTCATACCTCGTCGAAATTTATGCATCACGAGTAGAATCCATGCCTCGTTGAAATTTGCACATCGCGAGAAGATTTCATGCCTCGCTGAAAGTTATGCATTACGAGAAGATTTCATACCTTGCAGGAATTTATGTATCACGGGAAGATATTCATGCCCCGCAAGAGGACATACACGGATAAAGAAAAGGAAGTTGTGTGTCCCAAGAGCAACATTTATTCATCGGCCTCAACTACATTCTGTTATTTTTGATAAAAACAAACATCAAAATGAGCATCAAAGATAACGACAAAAGAAACGTCAATATCTCATCAGCATATATTTATTTGTTTCGACATCAAGTATAGAGTACATTGAAGAGTATATTGCAAAGCACTAGGCATAAGCTTTATTTACTGGACGTCAGACCGATCGAGTCGACGTCGAATATTGAGGAGAGAAATGAAGTGTCGACATGGTAAAAGACACTGTCTCCCATCCTAATTGCATTTTTTAAGCTGACGAGTTTTATCTCTGTCTTTGTCGAGAGCATCCAAAGGGATGAATTCTCCAAAAACCATAGGTGCGGACGACATCAAAAAGGATGCAGCACAACGTGGAACTTTTTCTTAGCAGCGAACTGGGACACAGTCCAAAGAGGAATATCAAACTCTTAGGATGCGAGCAGAGGAGTGACTTCCACCACAATCGAACCACCCTTCTCGAAACATGTGGGTTTTTCTTTAGTTCTGTCATTTTCAGTCTCGCATCCGCAAGTTTCGATTTATTGGGAGCAAGTTTCCAATCTGAGTGACAAATGCGCCAAGATCTTTGGAAATTATGTCCGTGTAAGTTCTTAATTACGAGTGTGAAGCGCGCCACACTCATGTCTAAAGAGGTTACAAGCCTCCTTTTCATACTCGTTAATTTGTCACTTGTCCAAAACCAAAGGTTATCTAGCATAATAGATTTCCTTTTCCACTGATCGAGTCGAACTACACACAGTCTGATTCCGAAGGTTTAAGGATATGTAGGCGGATTCAATGTCGAAAACTCGGCTGTATTCCAACATTCACTCTCGAATTCTGTTCTCGAGCATTTTGATACCTTCATAATTCGGTATCGAGGTGGCTTTGTTTCTTTCAAAATCGTGCGGTAAATCAAGCTTATCGAACTACAAGTGGCCTGAATTCTCATATAGCCTGAGATATGTAGGAAACCTGTTTCAAGGGTCCGACCATAATTCCTAAAACCTTTGTCGAATCCTTCCTTTTAAAATGAACAGGGTTGGTCAAAATTGGTTTGGGCAATTTCATTTTCCTCGAGTTGCCTGCATCAACGCAAGCAAAATGAGGGACAGTTGTTGACACCAAATTTTGACCCACGTCGGTATAAATTAATTATCGAGCTTCGTGAGTTTTCCAAATTATTTAAATCAATTATTTTTATAAATTTTACGGATATAATAATATAATACATGAATGTTATATCACTTCGAATACTTTTGTCATAATTTTTAGGTAATATACATATTTACATAATTATGTATATAAGTAGTATATCTTATGATAATTCAAAAATCATCAAAATATACATTTAAATGTTTTATTTAACTAGTTAGTTTAAATTATAGTTAAACTTTTGAATCACTTTTTTTACGATGTTAATAGCCCTATTACTAAATAAAGAAGCTCGTTGACTAATTAATACGAATTCGTTTTATTTAGGTTTTGGCCATAATTGGTTAATTGTTAAACTAACCAAGTTCCATTCCCCATTTTTTTTATTAATCCAAATCCCCTCCATTTTCTAGTCAAACAACCCACCCAATTCGGCCCAACACTTAAATCCCAAGCCCAAACATCCAACCCAACCCACCAAACTTAAACCCATTTCCTTTAATCCCTCCAGCCCAATCGATAAGTTAAATCCAGCCCAACTCTCCCTAATAACCCAACCCAAACCTATTTTCCCTGCCCTCTTCTTACCTTCCCAGAACCCACGCGCTAAATCCCCTCTCCTCTTCCCCTTTCTTCGTCCAAAACGACCCAGCAGCCCCCAAAAATTCCCAGAAAACGCCAGTGAATCCGCGTCTCCCTCCCCACGCATTCTCCTCTCAACCACGCGTCTCTCCCTCTCTCTCCTCCCTTTTGATGCTTTGTAC
Organism: Solanum chmielewskii; assembly: GCA_027704785.1. Lineage (NCBI taxonomy): Eukaryota > Viridiplantae > Streptophyta > Magnoliopsida > Solanales > Solanaceae > Solanum > Solanum chmielewskii. The sequence continues at coordinate 22,629,506 of JAKWIX010000318.1, read as the reverse complement.
AGTCTCGCCAGCTGCGTACTCCTGCGAATCGTCCTTGCTCGCTCAGAGATGAGGAAATGTTGCCCCCCAAGGACGTTCCTCCTGATCTCGACCGTCCTTCCTGCCTTTCTGTTTCTGGAATGAGGCGGATTTGCGGAAAAGGGTGTCGTTCCACTAAGGGAAAAGAATTCGAATTTCAAATTCGAATGGGCCTGGAATCTCCCTCCCGTTTTTTGATCCGAAACCCTAATTCTCTTTCTATTTAAACCCCGCCTTTCTTCATGTTAAAGGTTAGCGATTTTTGGTGGAAAAAATTTCAGGGGGGAATAAGTTGAAAATTTTCAGAGCAGAATAGAGGGGGAAAAATTTCGAGAAGGAGAAAAAAAAAAGAAGAACATCCTTTTCCTGCTCGCCACGTCTCCAGTTCGCCGCAAGTGACAGGTACTGTTTATCCTCTCCAAACACTCTTCGTCTATGTTGTTTCGGCGCGATGATTCTTTGTTGTGGCTGGCGTTTGCTCGAGTTAATAGTTTAAATGCTTGCACGTGTTGTTGTTAATCAAATATGACTGTTTTTTGTTTGGTCAGGATCAAATGCGTTAGAATATTCGAGTGTTGAGTATACATGGCTTGTTTATTGTGAATATAGGATGTTATATTTGTTGGGTTTGGTTCGAGTTCGAGAGGTATCGTGTGTTATGATTCTGCTCTGTTATGTTTGCTCGTTTGGTGCTGCTCATCTATTCGTTGCGAGTTGTCATGGCGTAGATTTTGTCGGTCTTGACTTTGTTCTGTTTTGGTGAGGGCCACCGACTGTGGGCATAGTTGGCCGAATGAAAAAAAAATTTCATGTTAAAATTGTTAGCTATATTAGGTTGGTTTCATGTTAATCAGTTTTGGATTCAAATTTTGTGCTTCATATGTTACAGTTTACTTATTTGCTCCGAAAGTCCTGAATAGTTGTCGTTGTTGTCGAGCTGATCTCTCACGATGCGTTTTGACTCCAAGTTTTCATCTTCGTAATCTTTTAGAAATTGGTATGTGTATTTTTGTTTCTTAAGATGATTTCCCACATGTTTAGCTTTTCATCTCTTTTGGTTCTCTTGAATTTTCGCAATTGTTTATGTTTGTTTTAACTTCGGTTTATCCTTTGTCGCATCAACATCGTTGTGTTGTCATTCTGATGAGATCGAAATTTGTCCTTCTATTTAGTTGTCTATGTTAATCTCTTTTGGTAGGTTTTATGTTAGTTTGAGAGTTGGTGTTGATAACTTTATTGAATGCAGTACATGAATACATCCTCCAGTACTTCCAGTTTTGCTAAAAATGGATATGGATATACGTTTTTTTTTGTTTTTTTTTCTTTCCTTTAAATTGTACTCTTTTTTTCTAATTTGCTATTTCTATGTTGGCTACTAACTAATACTAGTAATCTTAAGTGACTACAATGTATATCTTATTTATTTTATTTTCTTTATTTATGTTAGTTGGATTATATATTAATTTTTATTTACTTTGTGGCATGTGAAAACTCCTCTCGAGCCCATTTTCGAGACCCCATTCTCTTCCTTGCCTTCGGAAGAGCCACAAAGGCTCAAAATCCTTTTCATTTGAGTCGCAAATTTGGAATCCCGAAGATTGAAGAAAATCCAAAGGGGATTAGAAGACTACTTTATTTTATGTATTTTCTTATTTGTATTTATTTGTAATGGGCATAAGCCCTCGTTGTTATTTTCTGGTATTTTACCTTGTATATTTAGACTAGGACAGGTAAAAATGGGTTAAAACCCATAAAGCAGGTGGTTTCAATTTCGGTCAAGGCGAACAAAATCCGAAATTGGACCCAAAATCTCTCTCTCTCTTTACTATTCGTTTACATGTTTGCTCGAATGTCGCTAACTTAGGATTAGAAAACTCCAAGCCCCCCATCGAAATGCCTTTCTATTTTTCAAACTTAAAATTAAAATTAAATCTTAAAAACAATAAATATTTCAAATTCGTAAAGTCTATTTAGATAAAACCTTAAGAAATTTAACTTTAAAACAAATTCGCAAATCTTTAAAACAATCATAGTCAAAATTGTTAATCGCCGGAAAATCGTATTTAACGGAGTGTCTTAGGTGCCTTCAACACCTTCCTAAGACACTAATAAGAATTCCGAACCCTTAAATGTTTTTCAAAAACAATTTTTCTGTTTGAATTGTTGGAAAACAAGTTTTCTTAATTTTCCTTAAAAATTAAGTGGAGACTCCTAAAAGTCGAAAATACCTCAAAAAATAAAACAAACACTTTTCAAAATTATTTTTCGATAAAACAAGTATAACATCAAAAAGACAATGATCTATATTAATACACACCTTTTAGATCAATAAATCCTTTAACACAATTCATCATGGATGAGAAAACCTTTTACGAATGCGAATCTATATGTGAGAAATACCTTTTTGTCAAAACCCGAAATTGGATGTGATGACACTCGTCTTATTCCACCAAGACAAGTCAGCCTAAAATACAACTAATACAATAAAATGCGGAAAATTTACTACAACTTAAATTATTACCCGAAAATCTGATTGTCACGTGTACAAGCCTCTATAGTATAACAAATGATTCAAAAGAAATTACAAGTCTCATATAATATTGTTTCTAGAGTAGAACAAGATCATAAATAGGAGTAAAAAGGTCTGCAGAGATGACAAACAACTACCTCACAAATCTCCAAGAAGCCTCAGAAAAGAAGACAATATATCACAAAGGTCTGGACTAGTAACCTACAAAAAATGTTTGTAGAAGCAAGGGGTGAGTACCAAACCACATGACACTCTGCAAGTAAACCTCTAAACACAAGCTAAGGGGATGAAATACGGGTACTCCTACCACCCCCAACCAAACCTCCACAACTACAACCTGCATAAACATTAGCCCAACCTAACAACTCACAGTTTACATAGAACGTAACTGAACAAAAAAACACTTAGCCAAATTACATATCCTCCACAACAACACTTTAACAAATTACATATCCCCAACAACAACACTTAAACAAATTTCATATCCTCAATAGCAACACTTCAACAATTTACATATCCTGAATAAAACACTTCTATAAATTACATATCCTCAACAACAACACTTCAACAAATTATATATCCTCAATAACAAGCTCAGTATTAAACAATCATAAGTTTCGCAAAAAGGTAATCACTAGATCAGCAAAACATAATATCAAGTTCACTAATGATAAGTATGTGCAATGTAATGGAATGCAATGTCAAGTATAATGATGCATGTATCTGTCGCGGTGCACGACACGACCCTCGATAAAAGTAATCATCACGGCGTGCGATACGTGTAACGACCATTTTCGATCATTTTGAGCACTAGAACTTTTTATGTCAGAAAATACTTTCCTATAGATTTAAGGGGTGTTTTGGGCTATTCATAATTATAACTATGAAATTAATGGGGTAGTTTTACTAATTTATTTAGTTAGTTGTAAAGAAAATAACATTTAAATTTAGTAATGGGTCACTTTTACCATGGTTATAAATTAGTTATATAAGAATGTTTGGAAATATATAATCTGAAAAGGGAAAAGAAGGAAAAACTAACCTAGCAAATTCTTTATCGGCGGCGTCTAAAAGAACCGGCAAGCCAGGTAATATTCTATGGTATGGAATATATTCTGGTATTGATTGTGTCTTAGTTTATTACATTGATTATGTAATTAAGGTTGGTTTGGAATTAAGGTTAGATGATGGCGTTGTATTGAAGACAATGTTTACTGCCATTAACTTGTTAATTTACAGCAAAGATGGTTTCAAGGATTAGGAATAATATCTTAAAAGTCATTAGGAGATTGCTCTTTTGCCAAAACTGTTGGTTGAATATAATGGTGTATATATGTAGTTGTATTGTTAACCTTCTGGCCATGTATCTATTTAAAATAAACAAAAAGCATATAATACAAAATTCAAGCATCATTAAGTATATTTCTTGAAGTTAAAGTTGTTGATCCTTATCTTTAATAAGCAAACACATGTCATTTAGAAGATGCATAAAGAATATAGTGGCATCATAGGTATATGTTTTACTCGCAGGTAATTAACAATTATCATTTATATTGTCGGTTAGGAATAGTTGAAAGTTTTGGCTTTTAAAAGCTACATGACTAATTGTATCTCTATGTTGGAAAACTTATGATTATGGATTATGTTTGTAGGAGGGTAATTAATGAACAATGAGGGGTAAGTGGGGGATGATCCTTAGTGGTTACAGGTTGTGTTAGAGGTAGGAATATATGATTGCTTCAGTTTATTTTCTTAGGTTTATTCGATCCAAGTTCTGCTCGTAACTTTACGGATTATTTAGGGTTTCTTATCTTATTTTGTTGCTATAGTTACTTTAATAAAAATCAAGATTGGATATATGAGACACCTAACTAAATATTAGGTGTATTGAATTAATTAAATTTCTTTAAAGTTATGCTAATTGGAGGAATTAAGATTTATTCCTAGATTTGAACTTTATGAATGATTATATAATTAGATGTGTTTTTGGGTTTAGACTAGACATAAATTAATACGAGCGTTTATAGACTCATTTACAAATTATTTGTATATACTTGATAGATTTAAATGGTTCGTAGGCAATAAGGAAAGGAAGGGCATTGGAGAAGTAGTTGTTTGACATCGATTCTTCGGTGGAGGTAGGTTATGATTTATTTCTATTTGATAGATAAACTCTCAATAGAGATTGATATGTATTAAGTGATATTGTAAAGTCTCCTATGTACTTGATTGTGTGGTTGTATGTCTTGATTGTGTGGTTTGTGGTTGGCCTAAAATTATGAGATTGTTGAATTTCTAATCTTGAAACCTCTCTATTAAAATGACGCCTTGAATAAAGAAGGCTTGATAAATAAAATGATGAGATAATTGGATCGGAGTGTCACATTCCGACACGGTATTATGGGATCGGAGTGTCACGTTCTGACATGATATATGGGATCGAAGTGTTACAACCGACACAATAACATTAAAGGAAATAAATCTTGAAGTAACTTAATATACTTAATCTCAAAGAACCTATTTTCCAAATGAGTATGGTGTGGAGGCATGAGTCCTCATAGGAGTGCTTGATGTTGTGAGTGATGGTGTATCTATTATGGTGTCGTTGTCAATGGTTCATGTGTTTGTTGTTTACCACCTGTTAAGTATCGTAGTTGATTTTATATTATTATTTAATGAATATTGGTTTCTATTTTGAATTGGCCGATGATACCTACTCAGTACGTGTTCCTTGTACTGGCCCCTACTTGTATTTTCTTCTTTGTTATTTGTGGAGTGCAGCAAGTGTACCATCGACTTCAACTCGCCCTCAGCTCTAGTTAGTCTCCAGCACATCACAGTTTAGGGTGAGCTACTATTTCTAGCTCGTGCTGAATTCTCTCATTCACGTCTTGATGTCTTTGAAATTCGGTCATGGGCCATCTTTTATTTATTTTGGTTTCTTAAATACTCTTAGACTTGGTAATTTGAGGATAGATGTTCTTGATGTGATGACTTCCAGATTTTGGGGATAATAAGTGTTAAACTTTAGAAGCTTACTTAATTGGTTACATTCATATGTTTTGGATCTTCCGCATTATTTTGTTATTCATAGTTGAACTATTGGTAAATGTTGGGATTTATATTTGTTGGTTCGCTCACCTAGTATGTTAAGTTTGGGCGCCACTCACGACTCGTTTTGGGTCGTGACAAACTTGGTATCAGAGAGTTAGGTTTATTGGTCTCATCACACAAGGACAAGTCTAGTAGAGTCTTGAGGAACTGTATGGGGACGCCTTTACTTTTCTTCGAGAGGATAAATGACTTTAGGAAAACTCCATTCTTTCTTTCTTTCGTGCTATTACTTGGATCCAATTGGTATCTAGGTGATACAAATTGGTATCTGACATTCTCACTCTATTTCGTAGATGGTTAGAACTAGAGCAAAAACTGTGCCAACACCGGAAAGATAGGGTGCGCCTGAGCCAACCATTGGGGGTGTAACTCGAGGAGGAGCAGTGGCAAGAGGCCGTGGTAGGGGCTGCAGGAGGACGCCCACTAGAGGCAGAGGACAAACACCTGGTCCAGCTAGGAATATAGTAGTGACTCCTCCACCGATAGATGAGGTGGTGAGAGAGGGTGAAGAAGGGGAAAATGAGCAGGTTCAGGATAAGGAATTACCACCCCAGCGTACCCCAGAGATGATTAATCAGGTTCTTACTTATCTTAGCGGGTTATATGATCAAGGCCAGACACCTCCAGTGTTTTCTACACCAGCACCTCAGGTTCAGGGAGTACAACATACAGCTGTTGTGGCTCCCCGCATGGATGCATCATTGGAAGTAGGCACGTTTCCTCAATTGACTACAGGGTCTATAATGACAGGTGATCAGCATGAACATTTCATTAAGTTCTTAAAGTTGAAACCTCCAGTCTTCAAGGGTGTTGAATCTGAAGATGCCTATGATTTTCTGATTGATTGTCATGAGCTGCTACATAAGATGGATATAGTAGAACGATTCGGTGTAGAGTTTGTGACCTATCAGTTTCAGGGGGATGCTAAAATGTGGTGGCGATCGTATGTTGAGTGTCCACCAGCACAGGCACCACCTATGACTTGGACATCATTTTCTAGCTTATTTATGGAGAAGTATATACTCCAAACTTTGAGGAAAAGGAGGAGAGATGAGTTCCTGAGCCTAGAGCAAGGAAGGATGTTTGTTGCTGCTTATGAGGCCAAATTTCGTGCACTATCCAGGTATGCCACTCAGCTTTGCTTCAGTCCACAAGAGCGGATTCACCGCTTTGTGAAATGATTGAGGTCAGATTTGCAGATTCCAGCTTTACAGGTAGCTGCTGCAGCAAAATCCTTTAAGGAAATTGTTCATTTTGTGATAGAAGTATAGGGGGTGAAGCCAGATGACTTCACCACAACATCGATATTTAAGAAGTTTCGTAAGGGAGGTGAGTTTACTGGCTCTTACTCTAGAGGGAAGAGTTCAGGAGGTTATCCAGCCCGTCATATTCAGTCTTTATTGCAGGCTTCAGCTGGGGGTCCGTCGTAAATCAGCCAGCCTTTTTCTGAGTTTGGAGGTTATCTCCAGACTTCGTCATTTTAACATAGACCTATACTTGACTCCTGGAATTGTTATGGATGTGGAGAGGCTGGACATACTAGGAAATATTGTCCAAAATAGAGTTTCAGACCCCCAGTAGTTAGAGGTAGAGGTGGTCATGGTAGAGGCCGCCATACTGGAGGACGTGGTGGACAAGGTAATGGTGGTCACCAATTCAGTCGGGGTGGCGGGCAAGTTGGAACTACTGCAGCGCAGCTTGGTAGGGGCAATGGATAGACATGTGATAGGGCTCATTGTTATGCTTTCCCCGGGAGGTCTGAAGCAGAGACATCTGATGCTGTTATCACAGGTACTCTTTTGGTCTATGATTGCATGGCTTCTGTATTGTTTGATCCCGGATCCACATTTTCATATGTATCTTCTTCATTTGCTACTGGTCTTGATTTATATTGTGATTTACTTGATATGCCTATTCGTGTCTCTACTCCTGTGGGTGAGTCTGTGATAGTTGAGAAGGTGTATAGGTCTTGCCTTGTGACTTTTGTGGGGAGCAATACTTATGTAGATTTGATTATTCTAGAGATGGTTGATTTTGATGTGATTCTGGGTATGACTTGGCTTTCTCCAAATTTTGCAATCTTAGATTGTAATGCTAAAACTGTGACATTGGCCAAGCTTGTGACAGATCCGCTAGTGTGGGAGGGTGACTATATTTCCACTCTATTTTGTATTATCTCTTTTCTTCGTGCTAAGAGAATGGTTAGTAACGGTTGTTTAGCTTTCTTGGCACATCTCAGGGATGATACTTCCAAAGTACCTTCGATTGAGTTTGTTTCGATAGTCCGTGAGTTTCTGGATGTGTTTCCTGCAGACCTTCCTGGTATGCCACCGGATAGAGATATTGATTTCTGTAATGATCTGGAGCCGGGTACTCATCCCATTTCCATTCCCCCTTATAGAATGGCTCTAGCTGAGTTAAGAGAGTTAAAGGCCCAACTTCAGGAGTTGTTAGGTAAAGGTTTTATTAGACCGAGTGCATCCCCTAGGGGTGCTCCTGTTTTATTTGTGAAGAAGAAAGATGGAAGTTTTCGAATGTGCATAGACTACAGGCAGCTGAATAAGGTAACTATTAAGAAAAAGCATCCCATTCATCGCATTAATGATTTGTTCGATCACTTACAAGGTGCTTGTGTCTTCTCTAAAATTGATTTGAGATCCGGTTATCATCAATTGAAAATACGGGCAACAGATGTGCCAAAGACTGCTTTTCGAACCAGGTATGGGCATTATGAATTTTTAGTAATGTCTTTTGGGCTTACGAATGCCCCTGTTGCTTTCATGAGCCTGATGAACGGGATTTTTAAGCCATATCTGGACCTCTTTGTTATTGTATTTATTGATGATATACTGATATACTCAAAAAGCAGGAAAGAACATGAGGAGCATTTGAGAATTGTATTGGAGTTGTTAAGGGAGAAAAGACTTTATGCCAAATTCTCCAAGTGTGAGTTTTGGCTCGATTCAGTGTCCTTCTTGGGGCACGTGGTTTCTAAGGATAGAGTGATGGTGGATCCTTCTAAGATTGAAGCAGTGAAGAGTTGGGTAAGACCTACTAATGTTTCAGAGGTAAGGAGCTTTGTTGGTTTAGCTAGCTACTATCGTCGATTCATTAAGGGATTCTCTTCTATTGCTTCCCAGCTGACCAATTTGACTAAGCAGAATGTTCCATTTGTATGGTCAGACGAATGTGAAGAAAGCTTCCTGAAACTCAAGACATTGTTGACTACTGCACCTATTCTTGCCTTACCAATAGAAGGTATGAATTTTATTGTTTATTGTGATGCATCTTATTTTGGTTTGGGTGCAGTGCTAATGCAGGAGAGGAATGTAATTGCTTATGCTTCGAGGCAATTGAAAGTGCATGAACGTAACTATCCAACCCATGATCTGGAGTTGGCTGCAGTTGTATTTGAATTAAGGCAATGGAGATATTATCTATATGGGGTCAAGTGTGAAGTTTATACGGATCATTGTAGTTTACAATATGTCTTTAATCAGAAAGATTTAAATTTGAGGCAGAGGAGGTGGATAGAACTATTGAAAGACTATGATATTACTATTTTGTATCACCCAGGAAAAGCTAATGTTGTGGCAGATGCTTTAAGTAGAAAAGCAGGGAGCATGGGTAATTTAGCCCACTTACAAGTTTCTAGACGCCCATTGGCTAGAGAGGTTCAGATTCTGGCTAATGACTTTATGAGGCTGGAAATACTGGAGAAAGGAGGATTTTTGGCCTGTGTGGAGGCAAAATCTTATTTTCTTGACAAGATAAAGGGAAATCAGTTTGCTGATGAGAAGCTGAGCCGAATTCGAGATATGGTATTGCGAGGAGAGGCTAAAGAGGCAGTAATTGATGAAGAAGACGTCTTAAGGATTAAGGGAAGAGTATGTGTGCCCCGTGTAGATGATTTGATTCACATTATTCTTACAGAGGCTCATAGTTCGAGGTATTCTATACATCCTGGTTCAACCAAGATGTATCGTGATCTAAGGCAACATTATTGGTGGAGTAGGATGAAGCGTGACATTGTTGATTTTGTTGCCCAATGCCCGAATTGTCAGCAGGTAATGTATGAACATCAGAGGCCTGGAGGTACACTTCAGAGAATGCCCATTCCTGAATGGAAGTGGGAAAGAATTGCAATGGATTTTGTAGTTAGTCTTCCAAAGACATTGGGTAAGTTTGATTCTATTTGGGTAATTGTTGACAGGTTAACTAAGTCTTCTCACTTTATTCCGATAAAGATGACTTACAATGCAGAGAAGTTAGCCAAGCTCTATATCTCGGAGATTGTTCGATTGCATGGAGTTCTACTTTCCATCATATCAGATAGAGGTACACAATTTACTTCTAAATTTTGGAGGACCCTACATGTTGAATTAGGTACTAGATTGGATCTTAGAACTGTATTCCACCCTCAGACCGATGGGCAGTCAGAGCGAACAATTCAAGTACTGGAGGATATGCTTCGTGCGTGTGTGATAGATTTTGGTGGTCATTGGGATAAATTCTTACCCTTAGCAGAGTTTTCATACAAAAATAGCTATCATTCGAGTATTGATATGGCTCCATTTGAGGCATTGTATGGGAGAAGATGTAGGTCTCCCATTGGCTGGTTTGATGAATTTGAGGTTAGACCGTGGGGTACTGATATTCTGAGGGAATCATTAGAGAAGGTAAAATTTATTAAAGAAAAGCTTTTAGCAGCTCAGAGTAGGCAGAAGGAATATGCAGATCGAAAGGTTAGGGACTTGAATTTTATGGAGGGTGAACAAGTCTTACTGAAGGTTTCACCCATGAAAGGTGTGATGCGATTTGGTAAGCGAGGTAAGCTTAGTCCGAGGTACATTGGACCATTTGAAGTTCTTAAGCGCGTGGGGGAGGTGGCCTATGAATTGGCCTTGCCTCCAGGGCTGTCAGGAGTGCACTCGGTATTTCATGTGTCTATGCTGAAAAAATACCATGGTGATGGAAACTACATTATTCATTGGGATTCAGATCTTCTTGATGAGAATCTGTCTTATGAGGAGGAACCTGTTGCTATTCTAGATAAGGAGGTCGACAAGTTGCGATCAAAGGAGATTGCATCTATCAAGGTTCAGTGGAAGAATCGGCCAGTTGAACAGTCCACTTGGGAGAGTGAGGTTGATATGCAAGAAATATATCCACATCTTTTTACAGATTCAGTTACTCTTTCTCGCCCTCGCCTTCCTTTTTGATTGTTCAAGGATGAACGATGGGTAAATTGGTATCTATTGTAACGACCATTTTCGATCATTTTGAGCACTAGAACTTTTTATGTCAGAAAATACTTTCCTATAGATTTAAGGGGTGTTTTGGGCTATTCATAATTATAACTATGAAATTAATGGGGTAGTTTTACTAATTTATTTAGTTAGTTGTAAAGAAAATAACATTTAAATTTAGTAATGGGACACTTTTACCATGGTTATAATTAGTTATATAAGAATGTTGGGAAATATATAATCTGAAAAGGGAAGAGAAGGAAAAGCTAACCTAGCAAATTCTTTATCGGCGGCGTCTAAAAGAACCGGCAAGCCAGGTAATATTCTATGGTATTGAATATATTCTGGTATTGATTGTGTCTTAGTTTATTACATTGATTATGTAATTAAGGTTGGTTTGGAATTACGGTTAGATGATGGCGTTGTATTGAAGACAATGTTTACTGCCATTAACTTGTTAATTTACAGCGAGATGGTTTCAAGGATTAGGAATAATATCTTAAAAGTCATTAGGAGATTGCTCTTTTGCCAAAACTGTTGGTTGAATATAATGGTGTATATATGTAGTTGTATTGTTAACCTTCTGGCCATGTATCAATTTAAAATAAACAAAAAGCATATAATACAAAATTCATGCATCATTAAGTATACTTCTTGAAGTTAAAGTTGTTGATCCTTATCTTTAATAAGCAAACACATGTCATTTAGAAGATGCATAAAGAATATAGTGGCATCATAGGTATATGTTTTACTCGCAGGTAATTAACAATTATCATTTATATTGTCGGTTAGGAATAGTTGAAAGTTTTGGCTTTTAAAAGCTACATGACTAATTGTATCTCTATGTTGGAAAACTTATGATTATGGATTATGTTTGTAGGAGGGTAATTAATGAACAATGAGGGGTAAGTGGGGGATGATCCTTAGTGGTTACAGGTTGTGTTAGAGGTAGGAATATATGATTGCTTCAGTTTATTTTCTTAGGTTTATTCGATCCAAGTTCTGCTCGTAACATTACGGATTATTTAGGGTTTCTTATCTTATTTTGTTGCTATAGTTACTTTAATAAAAATAAAGATTGGATATATGAGAGACCTAACTAAATATTAGGTGTATTGAATTATTTAAATTTCTTTAAAGTTATGCTAATTGGAGGAATTAAGATTTATCCCTAGATTTGAACTTTATGAATGATTATATAATTAGATGTGTTTTTGGGATAAGACTAGACATAAAATAATACGAGCGTTTATAGACTTATTTACAAATTATGTGTATATACATGATAGATTTAAAAGGTTCGGAGGCAATAAGGAAAGGAAAGGCATTGGAGAAGTAGTTGTTTGACTTCGATTCTTCGGTGGAGGTAGGTTATGGTTTATTTCTATTTGATAGATAAACTCTCAATAGAGATTGATATGTATTAAGTGATATTGTAAAGTCTCCTATGTACTTGATTGTGTGGTTGTATGTCTTGATTGTGTGGTTTGTGGTTGACCTAAAATTATGAGACTGTTGAATTTCTAATCTTGAAACCTCTCTATTAAAATGACACCTTGAATAAAGAAGGCTTGATAAATAAAATGATGAGATAATTGGATCGGAGGGTCACGTTCCGACACGGTATTATGGGATCGGTATGTCACGTTCCGACACGATATATGGGATCAGAGTGTCACGTTCCGACACAATAACATTAAAGGAAAGAAATCTTGAAGTAACTTAATATACTTAATCTCAAAGAACCTATTTTCCAAATGAGTATGATGTGGAGGCATGAGTCCTCATAGGAGTGCTTGATGTTGTGAGTGATGGTGTATCTATTATGGTGTCATTGTCAATGGTTCATGTGTTTGTTGTTTGCCACCTGTTAAGTGTCATAGTTGATTTAATATTATTATTTAATGTATATTGGTTTCAATTTTGAGTTGGCCGATGATACCTACTCAGTACATGTTCCTTGTACTGACCCCTACTTGTATTTTCTTCTTTGTTATTCGTGGAGTGCAGCAAGTGTACCATCGACTTCAACTCGCTCTCAGCTCTAGTTAGTCTCCAGCACATCAGAGTTCAGGGTGAGCTATTATTTCTAGCTCGTGCTGGATTATCTCATTCACGTCTTGATGTTTTGAAATTCGAACATGCACCATCTTTTATTTATTTTGGTTTCTTAAATACTCTTAGACTTGGTAATTTGAGGATAGATGTTCTTTATGTGATGACTTCCAGATTTTGGGGATAATAAGTGTTAAACTTTAGAAGCTTACTTAATTGGTTACATTAATAAGTTTTGGATCTTCCGCATTATTTTGTTATTCATAGTTGAACTATTGGTAAATGTTGGGATTTATATTTGTTGGTTCGCTCACCTAGTAGGTTAAGTGTGGGCGCCACTCACGACTTATTTTGGGTCGTGACAATACGTCCCTCAAAATATAGTATCCATCGCGGCGCGCGATAAGTCCTTCGAAATGGTACATCCTCTGTAAGTTCTCATTCTTTCTCAATGCATGTTACACTTGTTACAACCATGTCTTAAAATAGTGCAAATGATATGTTCACATAAATAAAAAAGATATGATTATTTTTATAACACTGCACAATTCACAAGATCATAAATAAAAGTAAGAAGGTCTGCTGAGATGACAAACAACTACCTCACATCAACACTGATTCAACAAGACTTTCAAACCATTCTTCATTATGAACACATCACACAAAATTAATTATTCACATTGCCTTTTATTACCCTTTGTTTCATCATTAGTATTAATCAATGTGGACAAGTCAACCCATCACCAAGCTCAATACTCCAAAACATATACCATAAGGAAATACACATATTTCATATACTTAGCAAGGGTTTAGAAATCCACTTTCCTTAGTCAATTGAATAATCACTCTGGGACATGAGCCTTCCCTTTTCGTTGAATTTCCAAACTAATGCAATCTATTCAAATATATATATTCACAATAAGGTTTCAAAGCTATAACATCCATATTACTATAGGTTTAAATAAAACATAAAAGAACAAGCACAAAAGCAAGTATAATAATTTGAACATGATATGCCAATTTCTGAGCTAACTGGATGCAATGACCAATTTATAACATGCTAAAACTGAATACTGAATATACTGATAAATAGTCAATGCAGAGAGTCTGAGTGAACTGTGGGAGCTACTAATAACCGATAATAAAACCACATGAGCTTAATGTGGAGTCCGATGTATTTTCCCTATCGAGAGGACCCAATATACCCTGTCAAATGTATAAAGGCATGCTGGCGTGATCACTAAGATGATGCCCACAAAGGGGACTTATAACCTACTTGGCTAGTATTTGTAGGACTATTTGTGTATGCTAAACCCTAGTCCAACTAGGTATTATGATACTCCCATTTATTTATGTAGTTAACTAATTATATATTAATTACTTTAAATATTGGATAGCTCAAACCGGAACATGCAAACTGGAATGCAACATTTAATCTGATAATGATGCATTAAAAACTGAAACATGTATAGCTGCATAATTGAAATGTCTGACCTAGCATGTCTAATTCATGAACTAAAGTAATATAAAGGTATGTTTATGAAATTCATGCTATAATCTGAGTAATAACATGATAATCTGATTTGGAACATATATTTAATAAATTCATGAAGTTCTATCAAACATCTAGAAACACTAGGTTTAATCAAAACAAGAGAATCAAGAACTTACTGAAAACTAGGGACCCAATGGGTGAAAGGAACCCACTAGTGAAAATCACATACTTGGTGATGAAATTCATGGAGAAACACTTAAATTTCGGGGCTGGAACTGCTGGCAACTTGCTTCGTTCTAGAACTAGGGTTCTAGAGGGTTTTCTCCTTTCTTGCTTATAGTTTTCTAACTTTTGATTTATGATTTTGACTTAGGTAAGTTCTTGTTATGTTTCTAGGCTTAAAGTGGCTAAAATATGATGATTCAGGGTCAAAATGATGTATCTTAGGGTTTAAACGAAGTGGAAAAAGACCAAAAGACCCCGGGATAAATTGCAGTGGGACCAAACGACGACCAGGACTGACGGTACGTCGTTTGGTTCGTAGGTTGGGCCTGTTCGACTAGCATTTACTAAAACGGTCATAACTTTTAACTCAGAGGTCTAACTTTAGAAAGGTCGGTGGCAATGGAAAGCTAATTAAACTATGTATCCAAGAATAGGTCGTAGGATACCTAATACATTTTGTTCTACGAGTTATGATCATTTGAAGTTGACCCAACTGCATTTCCTCCTTAACTGTCTGCTAGTTCCCACCTACGGTCAGACCTATGGACCGTGCTGGTCGTGGCTCTTGTCAGAGAGTGGGTGAATGGGGTGTCGATCGACGGTCACGGACTACGGACCCTAGTCTGACCTGCGGACCGTAGGTCTGTCCATCGATCATGACTTAACCAAATTTTCCTGGGCTGAGATTTTGGGGGTTCCTGACCCCATTGATGCGTGTACAGGACAGACCGTGGGTCAGTCTACAGTCTATCGATGACCCCACTGGTTACACCTGCATGTTTTTCTGAAAAGCTGATTTTTGGTCTGTTTTGGATACGGAGTGTTACATTATTTATTAATGACTGTCACTTACATATCTTAATTAGATACACTAATTGATATGTATCATCCTTAAAATACATGTATATGAAACAGACAAATATACGAATTCAAAATCCAACATATGATAAGGAACATGATATTACAAAATAATGGTTCTATCTTTTAAGTAATAAATCTTAAAGTAAAAGAGTATGTTCAAGTTACCCCTTTTTGTCTAGAACGAAGACTAATACTTCCTTGCATACCTATACTCTAAAATTTAATGTACACAAAACTTAACTTTACTTAGCAGTAAATTACATCCACCGAGAAGGAACCCAATGTTGAAATATAACCATAGATGTCACAAACAGCACATCATACAATTAAGCTTTGCTGATGATCTGCTGCTGTTTAGTAGAGGAGACACAAGATAAAGAACACTCCTGTACAAGTGTTTCCAGCAGTTCTCAAATGTATCAGGCATCAAAGCAAATCAGGACAAGAGTTGTGTTTACTTTGGAGGAGTTTCAGAAGATATGCTACAATTAATTCTGCAACAAACGGGTTTTGTAGAGTTCAAAGAAACTGTCAGTAGGGAAATGTCAACCTTTAATAGACAGGATATTGGGGAAAATCACAACATGGACAGTCCCGTTCTTATCTTATGCATGAAGGTTAAAACTGGTTAATAGTATTTTAACAACTATGCAAGCTTTCTGGGCTAAAATTTTCCTGCTACAAAAACAAATCTTCAAAAGGATAGAGACTATATGTAAAT
Source organism: Solanum chmielewskii (assembly GCA_027704785.1). NCBI lineage: Eukaryota > Viridiplantae > Streptophyta > Magnoliopsida > Solanales > Solanaceae > Solanum > Solanum chmielewskii. The sequence goes on along the minus strand of JAKWIX010000318.1, from coordinate 22,613,238 downwards.
GGTTCCTATGGAATGGAGAGATACAAGCTAAAGGAATGTGATTCACTTTGTTGGATAAAAGTTGCAGGTGGACTCAATATTACTGATATATATGTGTGGAACAAAGCAGCTCTGCTGAAACACCTGTGGGAATTAAGCAAGAAGAAAGATAAATTATGGATTATTTCGGTACATACCTTATACATCAAAGGTAGGAGACCATGGGAAATGAGAGCAAATTAGGCTTCTTGGATTGTGAGAAAACCATGCAAGCAGGAATGTGGCTGGAAGAAAAGGGCCTGCAGGTTGCAGAAAGTTTGGAGGCAGAATAATATAGTATTAAAGAAATGTATAAGAGGCTGAGAGGGGAGTATATAAAAGTACCCTGGCAAAGAATGATATGCAATAATCAAGGAAATCCTAAACGGATATTGGCATTGTACACCGGAGATAGATTGGGAAAATGGGGGATCACAAGTGAAGAAATATGTCCACTCTGCAAGGAAGTAAATTAATCACACCAGGATCTATTCTTCTCCTGTCGACTCTCAATAGGGATATGGCAAAAGCTTCTACACAGGTTAGCAATAAGTAGAGGCAGCAACGGATGGAATGAGGAACTAACATGGGCGATAGTGCATGCATCAAACAACACTATACAAGCAGACGTATATAGAATAACTCTTGCAACAACAATATACTACATTTGGTAAGACAGGAACTACAAGATTTTTCAAAAAGAGGAGAGGAGTATGGAGTTGATCCCTAGAACAATCATACATAACATACATTGTAGAGCTAATATGCTAACTAGTTAAACGTTTTATGCAAAAGCTTAACTTTTATCCTTAGAATAGAACTAGCAGGACGTTTAATTTGAAGTAGCTGGGCTCTGAGAGTGGAAGATGTCCACATCCAGCGTATCCAAGTACATATTGAAAAATCTGGTAATAAAACATTACAATTACCCAAAAAAAAAATTATATGCACTATAACATTTTAATATGCACATATCTTATTTTTTCAACGAAACACTATTTTCTATTTATTCATTCGAAAAGAATAAACATCCCTTTAAATAATGAAATAATTTATACAAGTTAAAATTCTAATCGACTTTGAAGTTCTTGATTTAGGATTTTTGAAGGAATATTGATTGTATTAAAGTGTTAACCTAATAAGGGAATACATGGGAGATATATATAGGAGATATAGGAAGGAGTACTTATCCTAATAGGCATAGGATTAAGGAGTACTAATTCTAATAGGACTAGGATTAGTACACAGTAAATACTAATATTATTTTATACTATTTATTTAATAATATCTGTTATTATCCCCCCTCAAGTTGAGCTGAGCGGAAGCGAACGGAAGCTTGGAACTGAGGTAATCGTGCTATCGGCTCGGGAGAGATTTGGTGAGAATATCAGCCGGTTGTTCTTCAGTGGGTACATACTGCACAGTCATGGTGCTGGCCTGAACTTCATCGCGAACAAAGAGACAATCGGTATCAACATGCTTCATTCTGGTGTGTAGGACGAAATTCTTGGCCACACAGATGGTTGATTTGTTGTCACAATAAAGAGCAGGAACAGTGTAAGTGGCGCGGAGTTCGCGAAGAATATATGTGACCCACATGGTCTCAGCAACAAGAAGAGAAAGGGCGCGGTATTCAGCTTTAGTTGAGGACCGAGAGACCTTGGGTTGTTTTTTTGTACACCAGGAGATCAGGTTCGGCCCCAAAAAAAATGAGAAACCCCGATGTAGATTTTCTGTCATTTTTATCATTCGCCCAATCTTAATCTGAGAAACCCCGAAGCTCCAAGTCCCCGGGTCGAATGAGTAAACCACGACCAAGAGTGCCAAAAATGTACCTGAGAATGCGTTTTAGACAATTGTAATCACGTTCACTTGGTTGATGCATGCGCTGAGCAACTCGGTTGACAGCAAAATGGATGTCAGGACGGGTAATGGCCAGATACTGTAGAGCCCCAATGAGGCTGCGGAAGTGGGTGATATCGGCAAAGGGGGTGTCGGCTCCATTCGTAGACGAAGAGACTGCCATCGGTGTTGGTTGACTGGTGCATTTTTCCAGTCCAGCTTTCTGCAACAGATCTCGAGCATATTTTGACTGATGAAGAAACAAGCCGCTGCCTGTCCGAGAAACCTCCATTCCCAGAAAATAATGTAACGGGCCAGGGTGCTGAATGTCGAGTAAACAGACTCGTGTCGTGTACGCAACACGTGAAGCCGAGTCCCTGGAGGAACATTTTCAGACGTGTGTACCAAGCACGGAGGGCTTGCTTGAGCCCATACAGAGACTTCTGGAGTTTGCAAACATGTTGAGGGAAGCAGGGATCAACATAGCCCGGTGGTTGCGTCATGTAGATAGTTTCATCAAGCATGCCATGAAGAAAAGCATTGGAAACATCCAACTGATTGATGATCCAATTATTGCGCACGTCGAGTGATAGTACCAGGCGAATGGTTTCCTGCCAAATAACAGGACTGAATGTCTCGGAGTAATCAAGCCCATACTCCTGATTGTAGCCTTTAGCAACCAAACGAGCCTTGTCCCTGGAAATACTGCCATCTGCATTGTGTTTAATTTTGTACACCCATTTACAGCCCACTAGGTGCCGCCCATGGGGCTTAGGTACAAGAACCCAAGTTTTCTGATCAGTCAAAGCCTTAAACTCGTCATCCATAGCATGACGTCAATAAGCATTTTTTGAGGCAACAGAGTAGGTTGTTGGTTCACTATCGGGAAGGGGTGTATTTGGTAGTATGGTAGCCTAAAAGGTTTTGGGTTTAAAGATACCGTTTTGCCACGGGTTAACATGGGATGAGTATTGGGGGGTGGCACGGGCGGTGGTGATTCGGGGGTGGCCGCGAAGGACCCAAAATGGATCGGGCTGGAGATGTTGTATGTATGGGGTAGTTCGGGTTGGTTGTGAGTGTGGGTGGTGGTTGCGGGTGTATTGTGGGTGACGGTCGAAGGGGTGATGAGGGGTGGTTGGGTAGTGGGTGGAGGTGTGGGGGAAGGTGGTGAGGGACCCTGTGAGTATGTTGGAAAAAGGGGAAGGACGCCAATGAATGATGTATTTGTGGAGGAGGAAATAGACTCGTAGGGAAACTCATTTTCGACAAATTTGACATGACGAGATATGTAGACTTTATGAGATTGTGGGTCAAGACAGCGGTAACCCTTGGAGGTAGGATGATAGCCCACAAAAATACAAGGACGGGATCGGGGTTGTAATTTGTGAGTAATATGAGGGCGTAGCCAAGGGTAGGCAAGACACCCAAAGACGCGGAGGTTGGTATAATTGGGAAGTTCTTGGTAAAGGAGTTGATAGGGTGATTTGTTGGAGAGGGTGTGACTGGGTATTCTGTTAATGAGGTCGTTTGCGGTGACTAGAGCTTCTACCCAAAAGGAGACAGAGAGATGAGATTGATGTAGAAGAGTAACAACCGTTTCAATGAGATTGAGATGCTTATGCTCAGCCACCCCATTCTGTTCGGGAGTGTATGGACAGGAGGTTTGATGTATAATTCTCAGGGATTGCAGAAACAGACCAAAGATATTATTTACATATTCCTTTCCATTGTCACTTCGAAAAAGTTTAACATGAGAATTGAATTGTGTTTTGACCATTTTTTCAAAGGTGACAAAGGTGGTGTATGCCTGTGATTTGTGTTTTAGTGGGTACAACCAAGTGTATTTTGTAAAATCATCCACAAAACAAATATAATAGCGAAAACCAGCAAATGAAGGAATAGCAGTAGGACCCCATAGGTCAGAATGAATAAGTTGAAAAGGTGCAGTTGTACGCTTCTGAAATAAAGTAAAAGGTAATTTATGAGATTTAGCAATTGAACAGGAGTCACAATTGTTTACATGAATGGAAGAAAAACCTAATTGAGACATTAAAGAATTTATTATTTGAGTAGACGGGTGACCTAGACGACTGTGCCACAACAGACTGTGGCCATCAGCCGAAAGAGCCACCGGAGCCACAGGAACGCTTTCTGAAACTGGGTGGGCAGACGAACTTGTGCCAGGAAGAACGTACAGACCATGCTCACAGGGGCCCTGAAAAATCACCCTCTTGGTAGTATTGTCTAGGATCTGAAAATCATTAGAGGTGAACAAGAGTGAGCAATTATTGTCTTTTGTGAGTTGGTGAACTGAAAGGAGATTAGTTTTAATAGAAGGGACGTGGGTAAGATTACCTAGGTGAAAGATAGCGGTTGGGGCTTTAATGGTACCCGCGCCAGTGTGAGAAATATTAAGGGACTCACCGTTGTCAACAGTAATACGATTGGAGCCATGATATGGATTTGGAGTGTTAAGCTTGGATAGATCAGAAGTAACGTGCATGTTGGCCCCAGTATCCAACAGTCATTCAGAGGAAGGGCCGGCTTGAGATGTATAATTGGCATGGTTATCACTATTTCGGCTCTCCTCATACCGAAACCAGCAACGAACAGCGGTGTGTCCTATTTTCTGACAGATTTGACAAGTTGGACGATCCCGCTCGTAAGTGCCCTGCCCGCCGCTTGAAGATGACTGCCCGCCGCTGCCGAAGGAGTGCAGGCTGTTGTTGCTGCTGTGCTGCTTACCATCGTACGGCGGACGACTGCCCTGCCGACCACCGCGCCCGCAGCCTCTGCTGTTTCTATCGTAGCCGCCGCGGCTCCCCTGCCGGCCGCCATCACACCCCCCGCGATAGTTCTTGCTTGCGGTGAGGGCGGTGGCCTGCTCCATAACAGCGGCTTCTCGGAGAAGAAGTTTGCTCTCTAGATCCACGTTGATTTCTTCACTTTTTAGCCACAAGGAGAGAGTAGCCAGGTCAACGGGCGTTGGACTGATGCGAACCGCCTGTTTAATGGAGGAGTAAGCTGATGGGAGCCCCCGAACGATGCACATAACGAGATCTTTTTCGGGAATGATTTTGTTCACGGTGTCGAGGGCTGTGATAATGGTGGAGACCTCGTCTAAATACTTCGCCATAGTTTTCGTGCCTTTGGTAATTGTGTGGAGACGATCACGCAATTGAAAAATATGAGAGTGGGAAATTGATGCATAGCGTGTTGCGAGGGCCGCCACTGGGCTGAAGCAGTTGTGTAGGATCGGGCGTGTTTTGGAACCGTGGGAGAGATGACCGCAATCAAACATGATCGGATCTGTCCATCCACGGCTTTCCAGGCGGCATGGGCCGGATTGGTTTTTTCTGATTTGTCCGTGGCGGTGATGACTACCGGCGGTGGTTCTGTGCTTCCATCGACGTATTTGAGAAGGTAATTGGCCTCAAGGGCAGTAAGAACGGTGATTTTCCATGTAAGGTAATTTATGTCTGATAATTTTTCGGGAATCAAGGCATGAAGATGCCTGAGAAGGAGTTTAGCGCCAGAAGGAACTGAATCGAGAGGATCCACCTCGGTTGTCATGGCTGCCGCCGCCCAAGAGAAGAGAGGGAACGATCGGTGCCCTAAAGAGAGAAAAAATGTAGAGAAAAGAAGATCTAGGTTTTCTGGCTCTTGATACCATGAAGGAATATTGATTGTATTAAAGTGTTAACCTAATAAGGGAATACATGGGATATGTATATAGGAGATATAGGAAGGAGTACTAATCCTAGTAGGACTAAGATTAAGGAGTACTAATCCTAATAGGACTAGGATTAGTACACAGTAAATACTAATATTATGTCATACTATTTATTTAATACTATTTGTTATTAATTTTCCATATAATTCAATTAAAGAAAAAATTTATAACAAAAAAATAAATTTGAGGAAATAGTAAAATTATTTTTGTCTATTATTGGATCATTTACTAAAGGCCAAAAAATTTAATCAATATTGATTTGCTTCTTAGCTCGATATGATGTGATTTGAAGCTTTAATAAACAATATTGATTGTGTATTATTTGTTCTATAATTTTCTAGTACGTATGTTACATGTTGGATTCTAACTTTTGTAGTCATGATGATATGTGTTGAAGCTCATGTTTTGTCTGAAAATATGACGAGGATCGAAGTATTGGTAAATCTCTGTATTTAGTTAATCAATATTACTTGACCTTTTAACTGCTATATATCCTTAGTATTATACTCACACATAGGAATATACTTTCAATGGTGTATACCATATACCGATGTATATTGTATCACAAATTTAATAAAATTATACCATGGTGTGAAATATAATGACATTTGACATGTCTTTTGATATTTCTTGGCATTTGATATTTATTTTATAAATATAAAAGTTTCATATGCCACATAAAAATTTATTGTGATATACTATCACGATCTGAGCTTACACCTTGGACGTAGCCGATACTTGTGAATCATTGCTAGTCCCGAAGTGAACCCTCATCTTGGCTGACAACAAGAGGAACGACTTAAAAAAGTTTTTGAACATTTTAGTGAAACCAAATGCCCAACTCAAATCATCTTTAAAATACTCAATAACTATGTATAATAGTTTACAAAAACATCAAGGAAAAGTGACTCCTAAACTCTATCTATCTATGAATCCTCTAATGTTTAAGATAGGTGTTGGGACAATATACCCCAAGCCTCAAAATATCTATATTGAAAGCAAATGTGAAGTCCTCCGGAATGAAAAGAGGCTCACCAAAACTGTCTGGAGTGGAGAGTGATCTCAACTGAGGGCCAGTTAATTATTCTAAACACCTGTATCTGCATTGTACACCCTAGTCATAGAAAGAGCTAAATTCAGAAAGAACTAAATTGGAAAGAGCTAATTTGAGGCCAAGCTATTCTTAAATTGTGAGTTTTGAAAAAACTTCAAATGACCATAACTTTAAGCACATGATGAGTTAGGTGGACCATGAGATATCAAATCTAAGGTTGTTGAACAACTACTGTCTATCTCTCTATGAAGCTTATACTAACTAATATGGAGGTCGAGAAAAGACCCACGTCATCCTAGTAAAAAAATGAAATGATAAAACTTAAATGAAGAATCCTACGGAAGCAAGGAGACTCACCAAATAACTCCGAAACTCAACTAGATCAACGAAGCGGTAATTGATGGTCCTCGCAACCTATATCTGAATCATGAAAATACAGGCGAAATGGGGTAAGTACATAAAATATACAAGTATGCAAGGAAAAATCTAAAACACGACATAAGCTCAAACCAGATCTGACGAAACAACTTACATCATCTAAATTCAACTCAATCTCATCCATTTCAATATAAAAGTAATAGCAATAATTCGATATAAATACAATATAATTATATTTGTATGTAAATATACAAAATAAACTTGGTTTTTGACATTCTCTAATTGACAACCATTACTATGAGGTTTTTGATGATACAACGTCTCAAATAAGTGGATCCCCTAATGCTTAAAAAGAAATAAGGAATCATCCAAAAAGTATGACCCTTTCTATGCACACTGACAACATGGTTTATGGGGGCGGTGAGTTGTTTGAACTCTTCTTCAATATTGATGCTCAATCTTACTCCCAAAATATAAATTCATATTTCAAAAAAGAACATTTCATATTCCTCAATTTGAGATTATTACTCAAAATATTTCTCTTAATAGATATAGTACTCAAAACTCCTCATAAACTCTTTTGGAAATCGATGTTTCCTCTTTTCTTAAATGTAAAAACATTTACTCTTAGAAATACTTATTTACTATATATTAATTTTAAAAAAATTAAAATCAACTTTATTATTCCTCAACTAGAGTACTCAAGTCCTAAAAAAAGTTTAAAAAGATTGTAAAAGACTTCTCAGAAGTGTCTCTCAAACTTGACTCTTAACTCTATCTTTAATTTGAATTATGAATCAAGAGTTATGATTTCTGATAGGAAGGATCTCGTGATGATTAAATGTGTTTTGGATAGTTAATCATTGGAGACGAGCAAAATATATTATCGGGTGAAAGGGTATGATGTGCAGATGAATTAAAACATTTAGTTATGAAATAAATATTGAAACAATGGAGTATTTGTTCTCTCTGCGAACGCGAACCTGACACCTATTGTTTTCTCGATCTTTTCTCTCTCTCCCAAACTCGATTAAACTCATATGCATTGAAATTCTAAGCTAAAAACTCTCGAAATCTTCTAACCTAGATTAATTTAAGCAAAAGACAACAAAGAACTATCGATTAACTTACTTATTAACAATATTATCGCCAAAAAAACTCAACCAAACAGCAAAATTCAAGAATGGAGAGCAACAATTCAAGATCACTCATCAAGAACTTAATTCATCATTTCTTTTTATGGATGAATTCAAATAGGTGAATCATGACTGGAGTATGGGTGAATGAACCAAGCACTATGAAAACTTACATACCTTAATTTGGCGAAATCAATCAATAAATATCCCAAATCTTGACGAACGCCTTGATCCTTTTTAACTTTTCTCCTCTCAAAATGCTAAGTGTAATTTATGATTTGTAAGATAACCCATATCAGATTTGACCCCAAACTATTACTAAAAATGTTTTAATGTGACTATTAATGAAAAAGACCAAAATACCCCTCATTAATTAGGTTAACTTTCCTTAACTAGACAACCTAGTTTTAAATGGGCATATCTCCCTCACCTGAACTCGAAATTAGAAAATTAGTGGCGTAAGAAAGAGGTTTCCAAGACCTTTCGTTTGATATATTCTTGGCCACCTAACTCATAATGTGCTAAATGTTTTGGCCATTTAAAGTTGACATAAAACTCACAAGTTAAGCATAACTTGTGAAATTTTAGATTTTTCTATTTCCAAATTGGTTCATGAGAGAGTTCCCTAAGCACATAAAAATAATGGTAATGGGGAAATCGAGCCTAATATTCTTTAGCGGCTCTGGTGGACAAAGTTGCACCTAGAGGAGCTAGTTCAAGGACATGCAGAGGAGCAAACCATTAAGATGCTATTACCCGTCTCTAAGAGCAAGATGATTCACTTGATGTTGTCACTGGTATTATCAAAGTCTTTACTTTTTATGTAGAATTATTGTTTTATATAGGTGCGAGTCTATATCTTCTGACTTCGTATATTGCTATGGGTTTGGATATTCTTCTCGAGCAACTTCTTGAGCCTTTCAGTATTTCCACACCTATTGGATAGTCTGTTCTAGCTGAGAGACTTTATCGTGATTGTACAATCTCTATCATTCAAAAGGACACCATGGCTGACTTAGTCAAGTTAGACATGGTGGACTTTGATATTATTCTAGGTATGGACTAACTTCATGCTTTTTATGCTTAACCTGATTGTAGAACTCAAGCAGTAAAGTTCCAATTTCCGAATGAGCCAGTTATAGAGTGGAGGCGTAGTTCAGTAGTGCCTGAGGGTCGGTTTATTTCATATCTTAAGGACAGAAAGTTAGTTTCCAAGGGGTGTATCTATCACTTAGTCCGAGTTAATAAGTCTAGTGTTGAAACACAACATATTTAGTCTAATGAGTCCCTCCTGAGAGAGAAATAGACTTCTGCATAGGTATTCTTTCTTATACTCGACATATGTCCATTCTACTTATAGAATGACTCTAGCTGAGTTAAAAGAGTTAAAAGAACAAATTGAAATACCATCTTGATAAAGGTTTAATTCAACCCAATGTCTCATCTTGGGGCACTATGGTCTTACTTGTGAGGAAGAAAGATGACTTTCTTAGGGTGTGTATTAATTAGTGCAAATTGAACAGTGTTACTATAAAGAATTAGTATCGCCTTTCGATAATTGACAATCTTATATATAACTTTAGGGTGCCATTTGTTTTTCTATGATAGACATCAGATCTGCTATTATCAATTGAGAGGAAGAGAAAGTGACATCCAGAAGACAATGTTCAAGTCCTGCTATTGTCATTTTGAGTTTTTAGTTATGTCATTCTGTTTGATTCATGCTCCCACAACATTCATGGACCTTTTCAACATTGTGTTTAAACCATATCTTGATATGTTTGTTATCATGTTTATTGATGACATTTTAATTTATTCGAGGAATGAGAAAGATCATGCTAGTCATCTCAGAGTAGTTCCCCAAATTCCCAAAGATAGAGAGAGATGTATGTCAAAGTTTCCAAGTGTGAGTTTTGGCTTGATTTAATGGAATTCTTAGATCACATTATTTTCGGTCAAGGGATTCGAGCTGCCACTTAGAAGATTGAAGTAGTGTACAACAAGCCCAAACCCACATCTCCAACTGATATAAGAAATTTCTTTGAAATGACTTGTTATTATAGAAGGTTTGTCAAGAGGTTCTAAACTATTTTATCCTTATTCACAAAATGACTTAGAGGACAGTGAAATTTTAATAGTCTAAAGATTAAGAGAAAACCTTTTAGGAATTGAAAACACTATTGACTACTTCCTAGTGTTGACCTTATCGGAGGATAGACAAGGCTTTGTTGTGTATTGTAATGCGTCCACTGTTACAATGGGTTCTGTATTGATGCATAATTGTAAAGTTCTAGATTATGCCTCTATGCAACTTAAGATTCAAGAGAAGAATTACCCAACTCATGATCTCGTGTTGGCAGTAGTAGTGTTTGCTTTGAAAATATAGTGTCACTATCTCTATGGTGTTCATAATGATGTGTTAACCGATGCCAAGAGTCTTCACTAAATATTTTAATCTTAGATAGTGGGGTGGGGAGTTAGAGTCACTCAAGCATTATGACATGAGTATTCTCTATCACCCAAGTAATTATAATGCTATTTTTGATGATTTGAGCTAGTTGTCTATGGGTAGTATTGCCCATGTTGATAAAGGAAAGAAAAAATTAGGTAAAGTCGTGCGCAAACTTGCACGATTCGCAGTACGGTTAACAGTTTCCAATGAAGGTGGAGTTGCGATGATGAATGGCGCTAAATCAACACTCTTATCTGAAGTGAAAGAGAAAAAAATACCAAGACCATGTATTTCTTGAATTGAAGGCAAATGTTCATAAGCAAAATGTGATGGCTTCTGAACAAAGGGGAGATGTGGTGTTGAGGTATCAAGGTAGATTATGTCTACCAAAGATGAATTAAATCCAAGAGAGGACAAGGTAAGAAGCTCATACCTCCAAATATTTGATCGATCCTGTCTCCACAAAGATGTACTGTGGTGAGAGAAGTCTATTGGTGAAGTAGTATGAAGAGGTGTACTGTAGAGTTATTTGCTAAGCGCACGAATTTGAATCAAGTCAAGGCTAATCATCAAAGGCCTGGTAGTATGGATTAGAACATAGACCTTCCATAGTAGAAGTGGGAAAGGATTAACATGGATTTCATTAATGGTTTGCCACGATCTCACAGGCAACATGATTCAATTTGGGTAATTGTAGATTGGATGACTAAATCATCCCATTTCTTACAGGTAACGACTACTTATTAGACAGAAGATTATGTTAGATTTTATATTGAAGAGATAGTTAGACTTCATGGAGTTTTGGGTTCGTGAACCTTAGTACTACCTTCCATCCGCAAAATGATGGTTAAGATGCACGTATGATTCAGACTTTGGAAGATATGTTGAAGGAGTGTGTGATAGATTTCAAACGTAATTGGGATGACCACTTACCTCTCAAAGAGTTTACTTACGACAATAACTATCACTCTAGAGTCCAGATTGCTCCCTATGAGGCTCTTTATGGGAGAATATGTAGATCTCCTATTGGATGGCTTGAGGTTGGTGAAGTTGGGTTGATAAGAATAGACTTGGTCATCAAGCTATGAAGAAAGTTAAGATCATTCAAGAATGGTTAAAAAAACGCAAAGTCGTCAAAAATCTTATATAAATGTTAGGAGGAGAGACTTGGAGTTTAAAGTGGATGATTGGGTTTACTTGAATGTTTCACCATTGAAGGGTTTTATGAGATTCGGTAAGAAGGGAAAACTTAGTCCCTAGAAAATTCTTCCTTACACATTATCTAAAAGAATTGAACCTGTAGCTTATGAGTTAGAGTTACCGTCAGAGTTAGCAGCGGTTTATTCGGTATTCCACATGCCAATGTTGAAAAAGTGTATGGGCGACCCTTCTTTTACTATACCTACATAGATTATTGGTATTAAGGACAACGTATCGAGGAGTTACTCATTGAGATACTTAATCGTTAGGTTCACAAGTTGAGAACCAAAAAGGTTATGGGGGAATCAGTTTTCTTGAAGAAGCTACTTGGAAGGTTGAAGAAGATATGAACAAGAAATACCCACATATATTCACATCTCGGAGGTTCCAATCTAAGGTGTTAAATTTCATGGTACTCTTTAAACTAACTTAGTTTATCAACACGTTATCAATTCAAAAAATTTAAGCGAGCATTCAAATAGTAAGTTTTGCATAAAATAATATTGGAGATCCTTTTCTACATACATACATACATATATATATATATATATATATATATGAAGATGACCTATGAATGTTTTTATTAGGTAAATGCAATAATGTATATAGTTATTTCAATTTGATGTATTCAATCATATAGTTAGTTGTATCTCTCTAATATTACCTTATAGAAGATATTTTTGTGTATTTTTCTTGTCATCTTACCAAATGTGATTTGCATGTGTTTTTCACTTAATCTCTTTAGATGTCATATGAACATATGGAGAACAAATACATTTTATTTTTATACCTATTTTTGTATAATAATTTTTATTTTATAAGTTATATCAAAATAAATGACTTTCATTTTATTGGATCTAAAATTTGACTTCTCGATTGACCGTGTATATAAATTAAAGATATTTATCTGACTATCAATAGTTAATTGAGAAAACTTAATTTTATTTTTGTACCAAAAAACTAAAAGTAAAAATTAAAGAATATATTTTAGTTGTAATGATATATATATATATATATATATATATATATATATATATAGTCAATTGTTTATCTTAAATCCAACAATGTTATTGTTCATATACTCGTAAACAATTTTTAAGTTATTCAACCTAGCACTATCCGTCAAACAAAAATAACAACACTATGTTATCACGTATATAGGGGCGTTATAATAATATGAAAATTATTGGTCAAAAATTAATATAGGAAAAGATGAAGATAAAAATAATTAATGTGATCACTATGTGAATTTATAATATTATAAAGAATGTAAAAGAGTGTGAATCAATTTTCACTAATTAGTGATAACTAAGAGAATTATAATGTTATAAATAAAGAATTACTATCCAATAGACGAATTTCTAATAAATTTTTGGTACTTACCTAAATAAATAGGACTTTTAATAAATGATACTATTATTTTTTTTATGGTATAAATTTTTTAGTATATGGACAAAGTGAATATGTTTTTTCCATATTACCGAATATAATTTTTTTTTTATTAATATTAAATATGAAATGATTCATGTATTTATTCAGCTAGTTTCACATTAGTAATGAGTACTTTCTCTTTAAAAAAAACAGAACTCCATATTTTTTAAACAAATTGTGACAATTCTAATTCTTGAGATCTTTAATAATTTGGAAAAAATACATTCAGATACACATAGCTACATCACAAGAGAAATTGTTAACAAAAACAAATGAATTTAAACTGCGATAAAAAATAAGCCATTACAAACATGAAATGACGTTATTACAAGTCATATTAACTTTATTTTGTCGAAAAATATACAAATATTAAGAAATAATAAAACAGTAAAACAAAAGGGCAATGTTTATATTGTAATAACTATTTTGAATCAAACCTCTTAACAGTCTAAATTACATAGTCATGACAATTCTTAACTCTTTATAAGTAAAATAATTTTGGAAAAAAGATATTCACAAGAATATATCTATATCACAAGAGAAATTGTTGACTAAAAGAAATGAATTTTGACAACAATAATAATTAAACTATAGAAACTTCAACTGGCGTTATTACAATATAAACTTTTATTCGCCGAAAATACTTAAATACTCAGAAATAATAAACCAGTAAAACAAAAGGGCAATGATTATATAGTAATAATTATTTTAAGACAAACTTCCTTACAATATAAATCACATAAATAGCATTGATAAATAAAGTCATTCTTTTGTCTTGACCATAAAAAAATCAAATTGTGACAATTCTCTAACTCTAGAGAAGTTCAATAATTTATGAGAAAGATGACATCTAAAAATTGTTAACAAAAACAAACGAATTTAGACTATATCATATTAACTTTATATATTGGAGCATTGCATATTAATGTTTATACTACAAAAAAAATTATTATATCATGAGAATTCGTTTCCTGAAGTACTCGAGGTTAAGGAACATAGCCTCTTAGGATAGAACAATCTACTTCATTAGAATATAGTAGTATCTCATATTCTAGTAAACTTCAAACTCAAACAACGCTAATAAATCACATGGAATTTTTTAAAATGCAAGAAGAAAAGAGTAGAAGATTAAAAAAAATATTGTGGTTGACAAATGCGAGGAAACCCCTCTATTTATAGTCAAGAAAGGCTAGCGTGAACAAATGTTTTTTTGTGTCTTCTTCATGATCTTTCCAAGAAGTAACAACCCTTTGGAAAAATCACAACTTATTGAAAAAGTCACAACTCTTTGGAATAAGTTATATCTCTTTTGATAAGTCGCAACCCTTTGGAATAATCACAACCTTTTGAAAAAAGTCACAACCTATCAGAAATATCATGACTCATTAAAAAAGTGAAAATCTAAGTTAAGGATATCATAGTAATTTAACAATCAAGTTAAGAGTTCATATTTTAAGGTAATAGAGATGTATAGATATAGATATAGATATACATATAGATATGTTATATTGTATTAAATCGCATGTTGGGTGTTTGAGTTGGGTGTTAGATGTTCCTACCTATAGTTCAATTTACAATGATATCATTAAAGGATGAATGTTCCTAAGGGAGATATATTTTAACACTTCATTCTTAGAAAGCGTTAAATCTTGAAAGAACTAAATTTGAAAGAGCTAAACTAAGATTTTTTTCAAGCTACTCATAAATTGTGAGTCTTGGAATAACTTCAAATGATCATAACTTTCAGCACAAGACGATTTTGGTGGCCCATGAGATATCAAATCAAAGGTCATTGATTCGTCTTTCCAATGAAAAAAAGTTTCTATGTTCCGAGTTCGGACGAATGATATATGGCCATTTGAGTACAACTTGTCTGGTTAAGGAAACTCATTTATTTTAAAGAGGGGTATTTGGTCTTTTACTTACCCCACTAGTCTAAAACGTTTATCCACCTATGTTATGGTTTGTTATCAAATCAATTAAATTGGGATTCATTCTAAAGCATTCATGAAACTAGGGCAAAGTTCAACAGGAGAAAAGAGGAAGTTTTCAAGATGTTATTCAAGATTTCGGGGAAATCGCCAAGAACTTAATTCTTTCAAGGTACGTAAGCTTTAATAATGTTGGTATAGTTGTTCCTTACTCCAATCATGTAAACTTTTACTCGTGACTGAATTATTGAAGGTTATTATTGATTTCTTGAGAAGTTCTTGAGTTAAATTAATAAATTCAGGTCTTTGAGTTCTTGAGGTGAGGGTTTTGCAAACAAGTTGAGTCCCTTGATAGATTTTTATATGGGTTTCATCAAAATTGTTTCTGGTTTGTGAAATGTGTTATTTTGGACGATGAAGTTGCTTTGGGTATGAGTTGGGTAATGTTGGGAGAGAAAGAAAACATCAGGAAAATAATTTCGCCAAGGTCTGCGTCGCGAAGACACTTAAGATTTTCAGCCTTAAGATAGTAACTTCTGTCTCTGCATCATGGAGACGATACAGAGTCCTCAACCTAAAAATTTACTTTTGCGACCACAAATATAATTCACCCTTCGCGTAGCACTAGTGTTGTCTAATTTTAGTTTTCACTTAGTTTCATAACATGAAATCTCTAATCTTCATAAATTATTGAGAGATCCCACATTCAAAATCAAAACTCTTAAAGCTTCTTTTAAAATAAAAGTAAATACTAAGAGTAAAGTTAGAGAAAGTCATTGAGTCATTTTGACAAGTCTTCTACAATGATTTATAACTTGTTTTAAGAATTGAGTAAATGTGTATGATGATGAGGAAAGTTGAGTCCATTTTTCAAAATGAGTATGGAGGAACTAAGTATTCCCAAGTATGTAACACTTTTACACCTAAAATGAGAGAACCAACGATTTATAAATTAGTTTATGAGGAGTTTTGAGCATCATCACTTTATAAGAGAAATCTTTTGATGAATTATCTTAAATATTGAGGAGGAATACGTTTTCTTTAAAAGCATATGGGTAAGAGTAATGTGTGTTTGTGTGTGTGTGTGTATATATATATATATATAATGATATAGCAAGTCTTATTCATGAACAAAATAAATTCTCACAACTAGGGTTCTGAATTTAAAAGAACCATAGTTACGAAAACACAATATTCTTATTTAGATTAGTATAAAAACTAAATCAAATCAATAATTTGAAGTTTTAGGAACCCTAAGACTAGCCATAATGAAGAAAATAAAGAATCTGACTAAATTGTAGGGACCCAACTCTTAATAAGATGTTGTATTGGTGACTACAACTTTTGCATCGTTTCCAAACTTCACAGAATCTCGATATGACTCATCTAATATGGATAAACCTGACTTGTTTACGCACATATGATTGATGAAACCCGTGTCTAAGTACAATATATTTTTCTATATTTCCTTAGCCGCTTCTTCATTCTCTTGATAGG
Source organism: Solanum chmielewskii (assembly GCA_027704785.1). Classification (NCBI taxonomy): domain Eukaryota; kingdom Viridiplantae; phylum Streptophyta; class Magnoliopsida; order Solanales; family Solanaceae; genus Solanum; species Solanum chmielewskii. The sequence goes on along the minus strand of JAKWIX010000318.1, from coordinate 22,596,566 downwards.
ACATTGACAAAGAGATTTCTTCTTCCTTATGTGCAAAAATAGACTACCGTCCACCATCTCTACTCAAGTTAGTTCAACATTCTCATTTTTAGTGACCATAATTGTGACATCTATAGCAGTCAATCTTTGAATTGTAAATTGACTTCGGTTTATGATCAGTTAAATTATTGTTGTCGTCAAAACTTCTTCCTCTTCCATGAGAATTTTAAGATTTTTCTTCAAATTTCTGGTGCGAGTTCCTCCCACCATCAAAATTATTTTCTCTCTCTACCTCTTCCGCGACCACCACCTTTTGAATATTTTAGTTAGATGAGACTTGAAGTTTTTGTTCCTCGCTACTTTAATCGATTCATTTTCTTCTCATGAATCAATAGTGAGCTATGTAATTCATAAATTGAAAGTTCAGTAGTATCTTTTGATTCTTCAATTGAACAAACAACATAGTTGAATTTTTATGTCATGGAGCGAAGAATATTTTCAATAATGGTGACATTGTCCATCTTTTCACCATGAATCTATATCGTATTTGCTATTGCACATAGTCCTTGAGAAATAATCTGAAATTGATTCTCTAATCTTCATTTATAATGTCACAAATCAACACAATGTGTTTGCAATAATGCTCTTTTTGCTTCCGCTGATCCTTGATACTTCTTCATGGAATCTGATATTTGTTTAGAAGTATCTTTTCAAATAATAGTATCCAATAGTGAGAGATCAATAGCATAGAAAAGATAATTCTTTTCCTTATGATGTTTCAACCTTAAACTGTCCAACTCCGCCTTTTGTACGTGTAACAAGGCGGTGCCAGCCGCTGGCTCGTACATGCCAATAATTACAAATAGCCAGAATTCTTTGGACCTAAGGAAATTCTCCATAAGCATGATCCAATGGTCATAATGACCATCAATGCGTGGAATAACATGTTGAACAAAATTTTCAGAGGCCATAGTATTTTTGCTACTGCAATAGTTCTGCAAAAAAACTCTCAATATGCAGTACCAACACTTACACTCGATATCAGAAACTCGTTTTCCAGCTCCGATTCCAAATATTATAAAGAATTCAATAGAAAGACAGAGAATGCTAAAAAAATGTATGAAGCAAATGTGTCTTTATTGTACTATTGCAGGCTCTCTTTATACAAGTGAGTTACAACGACTAAGTGCAGAAAAATAGGAACTAGCGTAACTGGTAGCTTAATAATTTCTAAATAGTTAAAGATAAAATATCCTACTAAGTTACTGACTCCGGATCAAATTCTAGGATCATGAATACACCTAGAATAGAAACCTACCGACAACAAGCTCTTATAAAGTAGGTTAGAAGCTAACAAAGTCATGTATTTTAACAATATGTGTTTGAATTATTGCTTTACTATTGTTGTGTCATTCCTGCTCACTTTTCTGCCTTCGTACCCCTGAAAAAGGAGTTGCATTGTTGTATTACCTTTGGTGTTCAAGTTGAATTCTTTCTCATCATTATTATCATCTATAGGCTTGCTTTCTCCATTGGATTTGTCTTTTTTCATGGCTAAACTCCAATATTAAATTAGTAAAAGAATGATTCTCGGGGTTTTCATTCTTGTGCCTCACCACTCTCTACTAATTCTTGTATATCTTCTAAACCTTGTAGATTTGCAGAGAGAGAGATGTCTCCAAACAGTTCCTAGGTGAATTTTCGTCCTTCACCTCATAGGCACCATTGATGACGTCAATCTAACTATCATCTCGGCTAGCTTTTCCCCAACCAGATACTTCTTTGTCCTCCCTTTATTTCGCTTTGTGTTTGTACATCTTAATTTTGCTATAAATATTTGCTTTGTAGGGCTTGATGATTGGTTGGTCCCATGAGTTTGTAACATTGCACCAAAAGATTTCATAACCCACTCTTTTGAAGTCGTCTCTTGTACTTTATCATTGCCTGGCACTCTTTGTATTTCCTCTTCTTGATTAAGTGATTGAAATGCGTTCTTCACGTTGATGGAAAGTGTGTTGTTCCTGTTGACAAATTTGTGATTGTCTCGCACAACATTCCAATTTGCTAGATCCCCCACCCTTTCGCCACTTGGAAGGACACTAACTTTTCCTTTCTAAAAGTATCAGTAGTTGCTTTTGTGTTTCTTGTGTGTGCTTCGGTTCTAGTGAATTTTCTGTGCTATTTACTTGATTAATCACCCTACAATTGTTCTTGTCATGACCTCGCATATACATTCACCACAATACTTGGGTAGATAATTATAACGAATGTCGACACCATTAGTTTTTATTCCTCTAGTATCTTCATCTTCAATGTTGATATGCATTGATTTAGGAAAAGTTCCTTTTAGATCAACTAGCTCCTTCACCCGCGTACAACTCGATCTTGTCTTATTAATGGTAGCTTGGTCCAGTTCAGTAGGTTTTCTTACAACTGATGCTAAAGAGAACACACATTATTTAACAAAGAAAGTAGGAAGAATATTAGGAAAAGAAAACCATTCCATGGCACTAGATGTTTCTTCGTTGACATTGAATTTCAAATTATTGATAAGTGTACGTATGAGATAGGAATACCCATCTTTACATGTGAGATTAAAATCACCTTTCAAAATTAGATTATCAAAGTCTTTTTCTTTATATAACTGAATCAAAATATATTTACAACGAAATGATCCAATCTGACAACTTCCATTCACATCGCATTGTTGATGGATAATATTCGTCAATTCATCTAAATCTTCCCAATCAAACATGAATTTTCCAATAAATGCATATTGGAGTCTTTCAATTTGTTTCGTTAGATTCACTTCCTTCTCTGAGTATTTAATCAATGGAATTCCTTCCACTATGGTGATCTCCTTTCTTAAAGAGACATTTTCCTGGACCTTTACATTGGCTTGATTTAGCAAATCTGCAAAAGTAAAAAAAAACATACTAGGCTCTATATTCGGTTCAGTGTTCTTGATTAAAGGTAGAAAAGGAAAATCAGGAGTGATAATTTTCAGGGCCCCCACAAGAGGTGGTAGGCCACCGGTCTATGTGTTCATAAATTAGGTTTTACACTAAGATTTTAAGCATAGTTTCTAATTCCAACAACTAAGTCAACCAACTAAGCCACATTATTTATTTGAACTTATTTCAACTAAACAACTTTTTTAACTCTAAATAGTTTTTACTTCATTTCAACAACTAAATCACATTATTTATTTAAATTTATTTAAATACAACTAAATCTATCAACTAAACAACGTTATTTATTTGAAAATTTTTAAATAACTCAACAACTTTAACTTTAACTAGTTTTGACTTAATTCAAACAACTAAACCATATTATTTATTTGAAATTATTTAAACAATTAAACACCTTTAACGCTCAGGACTTATGAAATTTTCAACCTTCACAATGTTCAGGATCTTTGTCGACTTTTATGATCTAGAAGTATGAATCTTAAGTCAGAGGACGGTCCGTAACTCTTCTCTATTGATCCACACTTAGATTTTTCAGCGACAAGTACTGAAACCACCTCTCAAATCACTTCGATAGAGCTGCAGTACAGTATGTAGATAACTCTATGGTCAGTAAGTCATCATTATGGTTCCACACTTAGTAAAGACTTCCCTGATCTTCAGCAATGTGTGACTAGCCCTTCTACGGTCATCATCTACAGAGCGTAATTCGACCTACGATCGGTACGTTGCCTCCATAAATGCCCTTTTCTGCACTTCCTTCAACTGTATCGTCGAATTCCCACGCCTGAGTTTATTTCCTGAAATCATGAGACACTCAAAATTTCTAAGCAAAATACATTTAAGTACCATAAAGTCATGGTACATAAAGACCCTAAACTTAAAATTGATGTTTGTCTTCAAGCGACATACTAAGACTCTAAACGACACTTGTATAGAAGCAAGCAATTCAATCACATGACTTTTTATGTAAACTCTCCTTTTAGAATGCAAATTTTTCTCCTAGATTCAACAAGCTAATTTTTGCGGATCCAAACATCACAACAATAGACCAATCAACACACAACATGAAGTGTTTCACTATCCCCAAGGTACCAACTTTCTAATCGTATCACTAGTGCCCTTACTTCAATGAAATCCCCCTTTCACACAGTACAAATAATTTTGAGTACAAGGATTCATTCAAAACTGACGCTCAGAAGTATGTTTATGCACAAGTTAGTGTTCAATATTATATGTGTGCCCTTATTTTCAATGAATAGACTCTCCAAACTAGATTTTACGATCACTATAGGACTTTCTTGACTTATATGTAGGCTCAGGGTCATGTGTGGAACTTTTGGGTACTTTTAGTGACTTTCTGCCCTCCTTGACATTACATTAGGCTTTTATACCTCTCTTTACCCTTTTTTTAACATGCTACCCTTTTCTTTTCTCTCCCTTGATTCATTCCAACCATTCATATCACTTTTAAAATTTGTAGCTCTTAGTTTTTCTCTTTTCTTCTTTTCCTTCACTATTATCATTTTTTTAAGTTTCTCTCACACAAGTTCTAGATTGGCACAACATTGTTTGAATCATCAACAATTCTCACACACTCTTGGCACATAGTTTAATTACCAGATTTTAATTTTACCAAGTTCATGTTCTAGCTAAGTAAGTAAATGAATTCAGCTCATTATCATGTCACGCTCAGAGCCAGCACATTCAATTTATTATAGTCTACAACTTTAAGCATATGTTTTTTCAAATTTTTGACGGGTATCATTTTTCAACAAGAATATGTCATCATGCTTCGTTTTTTGTCTTTCTTGTACACATACAATTCCTAAAACAAGTCGGTTTAATAGAAAATTCAGTAGTCTCTTGAGGCAAAAGAACACATGCAAGAAAACCCCAAGAGACGACTGTGAGTTGGGTTACTTAGAATTCACTATATCAATCACAATCAAGTTACCCCATCCTTAAAATAAATAGGTGAAATTGTCCCCAACACACACAAAAATAATAAAAAGTAATGTATTTGGATCAAGCAAACTTATGGAACTTAGCATCAAAGAATCAATCACAAGAGGGTTTATCCGGTTTCCCGAACTTCGCTTCAACACTAGGGTCACCCTGAGTAGTGCCCACATAAACTATCACAACACACTCAGTAGTTTTTTCTGCTAGTCTCACCTCGCCCCAGTAGTGCGCACAGCCTCTTCCCTAGTAGGCAGAACCTTAACAACGGGCATGAAAATCGATGCCCCATCTATTATCTCATGAACCCTCTTCTTTCTCAATTGCTCATCAATGATGGAGTCCTTCTTTGTGTTCTTTTATAGCTTGAGTTGTTTCTTGTCAGCCCTCTCCGCCTCAGTATTTTCAGATTATTTATTCCTTGGTCACGTGCTGGCTCGAGATGCTCCTCTACATAATCTCCACTAAATAGCGCATCAAGGACCGAATCATTGTTAAGTGAAGAAGGTGCATCCTGCTGCTTAGCGACTGACGTAGCAAGGATGGCATAAATAAATTCCTTTATACTAGCTAGATCGACATGGAAAGAGGACATATAAATAGTTGAGCCAGCCTCTCTATAACTCTCCAGTCAAAAGCATCAACTTCTGTATCCAGAGCTTAATGTGTGCAATAGGGTGTCCATCTGAGCCTCTGATTTCAAGAGTCATCCTAGTGGTAACATAGTGGTTGCATAAGAATCAGTGGCGCTAGATGAGCTCGGAGACAAGATAGATTCCCGTGAAGAGGAAGTCGGTGCATCCTGAGTATGGGATACATGTCCATCTCCCTACATATGCTCAACTGCATCTACAAGATCAGTGCCTAAAGGCACATTGACCCATGCCCTCTCTGTGGTGCTGCAACATTAGCCTCATACTTTATATATTTAACGTCCCTATGGCATGCACCATTTGTCAGAGTGCAAGATAGGCACTCTAGCATCCCTGGAAATCTGAAATATCATACAACCGAATGGGAAAGTGGTAGTGGTCTTGAACGCGCTAATATGTATCTCTACCAATAGCAAGCGGGATAAATCTATCTCAATCCCTACGACCAATGCAGCCACTATAACTGCTCTATCCCAAGTGACAAGGTTGTCTGCATGAGTAGGTGACATTTTATTCCATACCAAGACCAAAAAAAACTTAGCCACCAAAGCGAGGGTGGCCTTTCGAATGCCTACCTTGGGTGAGGCAACCCGCTCAGCTATCTCACCGTCTAGGGCCAGATGTCTTGCCAACCGTAGTATAATAGCCTCCCGTTGTTCTTCATTCCATGCAAAGGGCCTAGTTTTAACAATGTACCACCTATAAACAAAGTCAGGCGTGTTGCATACCCAAGTGTGGTAAGGGTTAGGTCCTTATAAGCATTGACTAATTGTTGAAGGAGAGATGTTCACCGCGACACCTCGTACCATGGTGGAGATGAAGGGATCCTGTGTTGTGGTCTTAGCCTTCTTGTGAATAGACTGTCAGAGAGTAGACGCACAGGAAACATAGAACTCCTGCATAATATCCTCGCTATATCTACTGACATCACGAGCCATCCACTCATATTTATATGTTGATATAATCTGTAAATATTTGGCACCATATGTAGGCTCCATGTTAGAACTTTGCACTCTTCGGTGACGGTGCGTACTATTTTCTCCTTAGCATTCATAATTTTAACATCCCGGTAGATTTTCCATTGCCCCTATATGCACAATCGGTTAGGCTTCTCAGATACCAAATCTATATGATCGTTCCGAGGGACTGGAACTTCTTCGGAGCTACAAGCTCATTAGATGAGGCATCTTGATTCCGGGCACTGGAACGAGGAGTAGATTCCAAAGAAGACCCGACTCCAGAATGTGTGGAAGAACCAGAAGCATACCTTTCTTGTGACACAATCAGTGTATCCTCCACATCAAACATGGAGGAAGTGACTACATTGGTGTTCACCTTCTTGGGTTGATTTTGATTAGCCCGGGCTGCTCTTATTGGGGTCCGTGAGGTGGTGAGAATGTAATTGGGGTATTTGTAACCCTACGAGTCATCCAAAACCATATTTCGTGAAGGTATAGTTTATTTGGACCTCCCTTTTGTGACTTGTGCTTTTTTTGGTGCCATTAAACCTTGAGAGTAGTAGTTAGCGCAAAGAAACCTAGAATACACCCAAAATAATTTTAGAACAAAAAACAAAAAATATAAGAATTAAGAGAGCATGCTACAGTATCCTTCTACAGTGGGGACTTATGGTGTGTAATAGGACTTACGGTATGTAGAGTCCCTCCTTAAGTTAGAGTACTAAATTACATGGTCTCTAATGGAAACTATGGACATAAAGAATGAACCATAGATTGAGCTACGTACCATAGTCCACGTCAGTAGTCTAACACTTAAAGAACTTTGCCAGTGCATCCACTTAAAGACCTGATCAACGGTCTGTACTTTGAATCACGGTCCATAGATGGGGTCTCGTAGATGGGGTATGTGCCACGTCTTAGATGTGTCCTATTTTTTAGACTCATTATTAGGTAAATTGCAATAGCATCCTAGTATTCTCATGTATTTCAACATTCAATAATGTTAGTTCGTCATCCTAAGGATTCCAATTACTCAATTTAATCAACATTTCAAAGCACAATATGGTACCCTAAGTCAAACTTATGCATAGACCATCTTATTTCATTGGTTTTATGGTATGATTATACAGAGTCACTTACTATCGTCCCTCGGGTTTTTATATTTTCTATTTAGCATGCATTCATGGACTATAAACTATCCGAGGTAAAGACCAACTCTAGAATTACAAAAATCAAACAATGAACCAAAATTCAAAGTGAGGGAAAAGCCAATTACCTTACAAGAAATGAGGAGTGGTGTGATTGTGAGACAACACTAGGACTCCAATGATAACCAACAAAAATTTCACCAATTTGCGTCGTGCCGGAACACCGGATTACTTGGGAATTACGGTTTTGGGGAACAGGGAAGATGATTTGATTGTAATTGATGAAGTATTGGTGATGGAAGGGAGTGATATGTGGAAATTCGTGAGTGATATGTGTAAATTAGGGATTGATTTGCGGTTTGAGAGTTTTTGCAAGAAGAGGGAAATGATTTAAAAATTTGGGGTTTAAGAAATAAGCAACCCGGATCGGGTTGGTCAAGCTAAGGTTTGGACCTATTAGACTCTATTTACAGTCCGTAGGTCAATCAAGGGGTTTTATATGAAGACGGTATATCACATTGAGACATAAAGAAAATAGAGAACGTACCTAGGAGCTACGGTCACCATTTACGGTCCATGGAATGACTTACATATCGTTGATGGTGTCCGTAGACCTCTGTAGTCTGCACCAGACCTTTTTTTTGTAGATTTTTTGTTGTACACCTACACATATAGCAACCATTAGGCCATTCTTTTTGTATTTTCTGGATAGTTTTTAGACACGCACCCTATGATATATCTATCCAAAACTAAAACAAAAATTAGTACCTGATTACTTTGGTATAAAGAATCAAATAAACAAAGAAATCTAGTCAATGAAAATCTTCAACCTATTGTTGGATAGATTTTACACCTTAGGTTGCCTCCCAAGTAGCGCTACATTTAACGTCGCCGCATGAAAGATTCCTCTTGATTACTAAGACTTCATCAAGATAGTAGGCTTTAATTATTTCGTACACACTTTCCGCTTTCCCCAGATAAAGCTTGATCCTCTGCCTATTCACCTTGAACCTTGTTCCCTCACTGTTTTTGAGTTATATCTCTCCATGTGTGAACACTCGTTTTAGTAGAAATGGCTGGTCCATTTAGACTCGAGCTTCCTAGATAAAATCTCAACCTATAGTTTAATAGAAGCACACTATCCCCAATAACAAAATCCCGCTTTTCAATCCATGGATTGTGGTACTTATTTATCTTCTCTTTATACAAGGATGAACTTTCTTACTCTTTTAGTTGAAACTCATCGAGCACATTCAAGTCATTCACTCTTTGAGTTAATGTGGCGCCTCAATCCAAGATTAGCTTCTTCATTGCCCACATAGACTTATGCTCTGTCTCTACCCGCAAATAGCAAAACTTCCCATATACAATTCGCTATGGAGATATACATGTGGAAGTATAATATGCAGTGTGATAGTCCCATAGAGCATCATCAAGCTTCCTTGAATAATTCATTTAGTTATTTTTCAGTCTTCGCCAAGATTTTTTTATCTCTCCGTTGGATACTTCAAATTTTTTACTAGTTTGTGGATGGTAAGGAGTGGCTCCGTTGGAAATCATTTTTCTGAAGCAGTGTTTTAAATAACTTATGGAAAAAATAGAAAAGTCCATCACTGATATCTACCTTGGGGCACAAAATTAGGAAAACTATTCTTCTTCGGGAATGCGGTGACACTTTTTCCTTCATTGTTGGGGAGTACAATTGTTTTTACCCATAATCAACCAGAACATGAATATACTTCATCCCATATGAACTCACAAATGACCCCATATAATCAAAGCCCCATACATCAAATAACTTGATTACCATTATTGGGTTCATAGGAAGCTCTTCCCTCTTTGAAATACCTCCATCTATTTAGCAACGATCACAAGACTTGGCATAGTCATAACCGCCTTGGTGGATCGTCGGCCAATAGTATCCACAATGCAAAATATTATGCACAGTACGGACACCACTATGATGCCCACCAATTGGCGATGAATGACATGCCTCAAGAACACTCAACATCTCAACCTTGGGCACACAACGATGAATATATTCATCAGCACGACTATGATACAAACATGACCCATCGTAAAAGAACTATTTCACATCATACATAAACTTCATCTGTTGGTGAGACGAAAAATCAATGGGTACCAAATCGCTTGCCAAATAATTAGCAAAGTCGTCAAACCAAGGAATGAGATCATGGGAAGAAGGCAATACCTTTTCATCTAGGAACATATCATTAATCTCACCCTTATCACCAAGATCTAGAAATGCTTCATTCTCTAATCTAGACAAGTGATCGAAAACTTGGTTTTCTATCCCCTTGCGTTGTTTCACCACAATAAAAAAAATTCAATAACACCCCCCTAATAAGTTGTTGTTTTTACATCCTTCTTGTCTATCAAATGCCTCAACATCGAATGGTCCATATGAACTATGACCACACTCCAAAGAAAATAAGATTGAAATATCTCGAATGCAAACACCACTGTTAAAAGCTCTTCCTCTCTAACGGTTTAACTCTTTAGGGCTGCGTTTACATCATGCTTGCATAGTAAATAGGGTGAAGTATCTTCTCATGCCATTGTCTCAATACCACTCCAAGCACAACCCCACTTGCATCACACAGGACCTCAAATGGTCCCCCCAATCTGGAGCAATAATGATGGGAGCAGAGACCAACTTCTTCATTAACTCTCCAAATGCTATCAGACAAGCATCATAAAAATCATATTTACTCTCCTTTTCAAGATGTTTGCACAATGGATGTGCAATTTTTGAGAAATCTTTTATGAACCTCTGATAGCTCGCATGCCTAAGAAAACGTCATACACATTTAATGGAGATAGGTGGGGGAAGCATTTCTATTACCTAAACTGTAGATTTATCCACCTCAATACCTTTATTGGAGATTCAATTCCCCAACAATATACCCTCTTTCACCAAAAACTGACACTACTACCAACTTAACAACAAGCTGCAGTCTTTACACCTTTTCACTACCCGACCAATTTATCCAAAAATCTATAAAAAGAGTTACCAACCACCGAAAGTCATTCATGAACACCTCAATAGTTTCCTCAACCATGTCAGAGAAAATTGACTTCACACAACACTGTAAAGTTGTCGAAGCATTATACAACCCAGTGGAATGTGTTTTAAAGAGAAGGTCCCATTAGAGAGAATTAAGGTGGTTTTGTCTTGGTGTTTTGGGGCTATACAGATTTTAATGTAGCTTGAATACCCATCAAGGAAGCATTACCATCCCTTCCCTACAAGTTTATCCAATATCAAATCCATGAAGGGCATTAGAAAGTGGTCTTTCTCCGTCCAAGCATTCAACTTTCGGTAGTCTATGAAAACTCTCCATCCGTTCACCGGCCGCATTGAGATAAACTCATTTTTTTATTTGTGAACCACAGTAATACCTCCCTTTTTAGGCACACAACGAATAGGGCATACCTAGTATTGTGTGCGATGGGATTTATAGCTACAATATCCAGCCACTTGATGATCTTCTTCTTAAGTACGTCTTGCATAGGTGTATTCAATCTTCTCTTATCCTCAATGTTAGGATAATGATCCGACATGAGTTTGATGTTGTGAGAAAAAACACAGGGAGATAGTCCAATAATGTATGCAATGGTCCACCCAGTAGCTTTCTTGAACCCTATTTAACACTAATACCACACACTTTGGTTGTCGCCCATTGAGATATCCAATAATTACTGGGAATCATTACCCAAGAAGGCATACTTTAATTGTGGAGATAGATACATGAGCTCCAATTTATGTACCTCTTTCACAAACAGTCTCTTGGGTGGGTACTCATGATTCTTTATATCCAACTCCAGTTTCATAGGTTTCAAAAAATAGTCTCACCTATCAAGTGAGGCCACAAACTCATCATACTCTTGATGCAATCACTCTCAAAATTCATCATGACTACTGCTAATGCGTCAACACCTAGTCTCTGATCTATTTGCACCTGAAAACCACTCTCAACTCTATACGTTAAGGCGGATACCAGTTGCTGCTTAACATTCTACTCCATAGACCAACAATGTCAAAAGTTTCCTCTTCATTGTTAAGTCTGAACATCTTTTGTACTTTCTCCTTATCAACCAAAGAACTCTCCAAGGCAAGGAATGGTCTCCCTAGAATAATGAGAACCTCAAAATCCATCTCATAATTAAGAATAACAAAATCGGCCAGAAAGATGAATGACTACACTTTTACTCGCACATCGCGGAGTACTCCAATAGGCCTCTTATTAGTTCTATCAACCATGAACGATCGCATCATAGTTTGTTTTGTATCATCCAATCCCAAATTTTTGTAAATGGATAATGGCGTGAGGTTAATTCTAGCACCAAGATCACACAATGCCTTTGCAAAGTTCAATAACCCAATGGTACAAGGGATAGTGAATGCACCTGGCTCTTTCTTTTTTTCACAAGGAATCATGAAGAAATAGAGCTGCAATGTTGCAACATATATCATGTTCAAAACTTAAAGATCTCTTCTTTGTAACCATGTAGTTTATAAACTTAGTATAACCAGGCATTTTCTCCAAAGCTTCTATCAATGGAACACTGATGGAAAATTGGTTTAACATGCTGTTGAACCTGCGGTAATTTCCCCATTCGATCTTCTTTGCTAATATATATTAAAAAGGTGGTGGATGTCTAGGTATGGAACCACTTTGTTTATTACCACAACATTTTTCTCTGTCTCATTCTCGAAATCTCCCCCTTTCTTAACCACGTCATCATCTCTACTAGTATCAATGTCCACGTTAGACGACATTGGTGGATCCATAGTTTTCTTACACCAGTGAGTTGTTACTACCATACAATGTCCATTGTTCTTCGGATTTTTGATAGTGTTTCTTGGAAGAGCTTCGGGTTGGTTTCAATTTACTATGGTGGACAACTGCGTCATCTTCTGCTCTAGGTGGTTTATGGACACTGCATGGTCTTCAACTTTTTGACCAATACCAGACAAATGATTTCACATCTCCATATTATTCTCATTAATTTCATTGAACCTTCTCATCATCTTATGCATCATATCCTCAATATCTTACATATTACCTCTAGCTTAACTAAGACCAGATTCACGATTTTGGAGAGGAACATAAGGCCCAACCCGATCGTTTTTGTTTCCATAGTTTTTCCATTTGTAATTATTGTCGCAATCGTACCTCCCATATTGGACATACTGAACCTCTTTTTTGTAATTGTAATAGTTTTGACCTTGGTTTCCTTGATCTTGGTGCCATCATCCATTTTAGAACCTAGGGCGTTTTGTCGGAAACTCCCCGTCTGATCATTCATCGCATACTATCTTTCTCATAATAATGCTACTCAACCAATGGTTGAGTTCTAGTCAAATAATTCACAGCATTTTTTTCTCAGCACCTGCACTCACATACTTCAATACAAACCCCAATTTCGTTCTCACTTATTCCATCTCCTCATGCATATCATCTGCGGATCGGTTGCCTATGGCTTGGATTGCGAATGTGTTTTTACCAATTTCTGAATTTCTAGTGCTCCAAGCTTTGTTGTTCTGAGAGATCTTCTCTATATTTTCTGTAATTTGCCTAAAGGTTCAATCTCCATATGAATCCCCGACAATAGTATGAAGAACCGCCTTACTGTTTTCATCCTTGTATCGTTGGATATACTCTTTCAGTGACTCATCAACAATGTAGTGATTCAAAACACTTCTAATGAATTTGGTTAACCAATCCCAAGAACTAGTCACAGACTCTCCAGGTGGTGCCACAAAATCATAAATATTATCCTTCTTGTTCAGCTTCTTGGATATTGCGAAGAACTTTGATAAGAATTCTTCAGTCAATTGGTCCAATGTATAGATAGAGTTTTAAGGGAGTTCATTAAGACAAATTGTTCCTCACTGGTCAACGATATAAGAAACACTCGCAGCCCGATAACATCCATGTCCCAACTCGTTCGTCCAACACAACTTTTACAAACCACCCTAATCTTAGCTATGTGAGCATGAGAGTCAGCCAATGCCAACCCTACAAATAAGCCTCTTTCATGAGCATCTGCATCAAATACTACTTACCACAAAGGTGTTACCCAGTGGTAACGGGGGTAAAACAAGTGATCCATCAAATACAACATTGTTATAGTTACCCCTATAGTTATTTTGGGGTTGTGCCTCACGTGGCTCCTACATCCTATGTGAAATTATGTAACTAATTCGGAAAATTATGTAAGTAATTAGTGTGAAATATTCAAACTTTTGTAGTTATCAAGTTGAGAGAAGAACTAGGGCATAAGTTTTCCCCAAAAGATCATTACGTGGTAATCCTAGCAATAACAATCCTTTTCTGGTGTAATACACGCAAACGATAAGTAAGGTATCTTTAAATACTTGGTCCGTCATCTAAATAAATTTCACCCCGCACCTTTGTTGAAAAACCCCGTGGCAAAAATTGACCAAAAATCTATTTTTTTCCAGAAAAATCTGCAGGTGCAACCAACGGTGGCATCGATGGTCCGTAGGACGGACAACGGTCCATCCTGAACAACCGTCGATGGGATCACAAAATCCAAAAAAACTCAGATGTGAAAAATTGGGTAAGTCTTGATCGATGGACGGACCAATGGTTCGTAGGTGAGACGACTATACATAGTCCATGACCATCGATCGAAACCCCTATTCACCCACTCTCTGACAAGAGCTACGGATGACCAGCAGGGTCTCTACGTCTGACCATAGGTGGAAAATTTGAAGACAGTTAAGGGGAAATGCAGTTGTGTCAACTTAAAATGGTCATAACGCTTAGCACAAAATGAAATAGGTATCCCATTACTTGCTTACACATAGAGATTTAATTATCTGTTCATAGCCACCACATTGCTAAAATGAGACCTCCGAGTAAAAAGTTATGCACATTTTATTAAAGGCTTGTCGAACTGGCCCTGAGGATGGATCCAATGACGGGGCATCGGGAAGACGACGGACCGTCAGTCCAAGCCGTCGTTTGGCCCGACAGCAACTTACCTAGGGTCTTTTTGACCTTTCCCACTCTATTTAAACTCTAAGTTACGTCGTTTTGACCCTAAATCATCATTTTTTAGTCAGTTAAACCTAGAAACATAACTAAACCATATCTAAGTCAAATCATTAAATAAAAACCTATAAAATTAGAAGCAAGAGAGGAGAAAAAAGCTTAAGAACCCTAGTTCAAGAACGCCACAAGCTCCAGCAGCAGTTCATCCCCGAAACTTAATTATTTTTCTGTGGATTTCATCACCATATATGTGGGATTTCACTAGTGGGTTCCTTTCACCCATTGGGTCCCTAGTTTTCAGTCTGGTTGTTGATTCTCTTATCATGACTAAACCTAGGATTTCTAGAATTTTGTTAGAACTTTACTAATTTATTATATATATATATTCCAAATAACATTATCATGTTATTATTCAGATTATCGCTTGAATTTCAGAACCCTAGCTTTGTATTTCTTTATTTCTTTAATTACACATACTAGGTAAGATATTTCAGATAAGTCAGATATACATGCCTCATTTATCAATACTAATTACCAGATTAATTATTGAATTCTTAGTTTGCATGTTCGGTTTGAGCTATCCTGTATTTACAAAAATTCAAACATAATCTATAAATTTACAGAATTCATTGGGAGTACCATAATACCGACTTGGACTAGGGTTCATTATACTCAAATAGTCCCAGATCTACTGGGCAAGTAGGTTGTAAGTCCCCTCTGTGGGAAATCAGTTTAGTGATCATGCCTGCATGCCTTTATACGTTTGCCAGGGTATATTGGGTCCCCTCGATGGGGCGTATACATCGGACTCCACATTTAGCTCATATGGTTTTATTATAGGTTATTAGTAGCTTCCACAGTGGAAAGACAACAAACATGACTTTGTCTTTTGTAACTCAGTTTAGCAGTCCAATTCAGTGTTATATGGGCGTAGATGTAGATCTCTTGTTGGTTGGTTTGCAGTAGGTGAAACAACCTTGATAGGGCCGGATTCATTCCTTTATGATATGGAGAAAGTGCAACTCATTAGAGATAAACTTAAGACAGCCCAAAGTCGTCAGAAATCTTGTGCAGATGTAAGGAAAAAGGAACTATAGTTCCATGTAGATGATTGGGTATTTCTGAAAGTCTCGCCTATGAAAGGGGTGATGAGATCGGGAAAGAAAGGGAAGATCAGTCCTAGATATGTAGGCCCTTACAAGATAATGAAAAGGGTTGGCAAGGTGGCATATGAATTAGAGATGCCAGCAGAATTAGAAGTAGTTCATCCGGTCTTCCACATCTCACTCTTGAAGAAGTGCGTGGGTGATCCATCCTCTACAGCGCTATTGGAAACTGTGGCGGTGAAAGATAATCTTTCTTATGAGAATGTACCAGTTGAGCTTTTTGACCGTCAGGTCAAAAGGTTAACAAACAAAGAAGTAGCTTCAGTCAAGGTTATGTGGAGGAGTCAGTCCGTAGTGGGAGCTACTTGAAAAGAAGAAGGATCCATGAAAGCCAAGTATCTTCACCTCTTTCCTTCCGATTCCACTCCTGCTTGAGGTAATAGTTCCTCTCCAGTTTTCAAGTCCTTCATGCATAAATTTAATCTTAGAATCACGTTCCCTCTGTTTGTTCTTGCATTTTAAGCGTATTTTCATGTACTCGGAACTCAATTCAGTCAGAAGCTCAATTCTCAGGGTTTAGTAGTGGAATTTGCAGCTCTCTCCCTCTATTTCAGCTAGTTTAACCTTCATTCGAGGACGAATGTTTCCAATGGGGAGATAATGTAACACCCCGTAGCCAAAATAGACCAAAAATCAGTTTTTTAAGAAAAATTTGCAAGTGCAACACACGGTGGCACCGACGGTCCGTAGGACATACGACGAACTGTCCTGCACAACCTTCGATGGGATCAGAAACTCCCAAAACACTCAGCCAGGAAAAATTGGCTAAGTCTTGATTGACGGACGGACTGACGGTCCGTAGGTCACACGACGGTCCGTAATCCGTGACCGTCGATCAAACCTCCATTCACCCACTCTCTGACAAGTTCTACGGATGACCAACACGGTCCGTAGGTTCAAAATTTGCAGACAGTTAAGTGGAAATAAAGTTGGGTCAACTTGAAATGGCAATAACTCATAGCACAAAATAAATTAGGTGTCCCATAACCTACTCAAAGATAGATAATTGAATTATCTTTCCATATCCACTGACTTTGCTAAAATAAAACCTCCAAGTAAAAATTTATGCCCATTTTAGTAAAGACATGTCGAACAGGCCTTGACGACGGACCCAATGACGGGGCATCGGGCAGACGATGGACCGTCAGTCCTGGCCGTCGTTTTTCCCAACATCAACTTTCCTAGGGGTCTTTTTGAACTTTCCCACTCCGTTTAAACCCTAAGTTACGTCGTTTTGACCTTAAATAATCATATTTCAGTCAGTTTAAGCCTAGAAACATAACTAAAACATATCTAAGTCAAATCATCAAATCAAAACCTAGAAAATTAGAAGCAACAGAGGAGAAAAAGCTCAAGAACCCTAGTTCAAGAACGCCACTAGCTTAATCAGTTCCAGCCCCAAAACATAAGTATATTTCCGTGGATTTCATCACCAGGTATGTGAAATTTCGCTAGTGGGTTCCTTTCACCAATTGGGTCCCTAGTTTTCAGTCAGGTTCTTGATTTTCTTATCATGATTAAACCTAGGATTTCTAGATTTTTGTTAGAACTTCATGAATTTACAAAATATATGTTCCAAATAAGATTATCATGTTATTATTCAGATTATCGTATGAATTTCAGAAACCTATCTTTGTATTTCTTTTGTTCTTGAATTACACATGCTAGGTAAGAGATTTCAGACACTTCAGATATATTAACAAAAGCTCTACCCGTAGCTAGGAATGGCCTCTCAAGAATAATAGGCACTTCAAAATTGACTTCACAATCAAGAATAATTAAATCTGCCGGAAATATGAACAACTCCACTTTTACTAGCATATCGTGGAGTATCCCTATAGGCTTTTTACTGTTCGATCGGCCATCAGAAGCCGCATGACAGTGGGCTTCGGATCACCCAAACCCAACTTCTTGTAAATCAAGAAGGGCATGAGATTTATGTTTGCCCCCAGATCACGTAATGCTTTCGCAAAATGTAATGACCCGACTGTACATGGAATAGTGAACGCACCCGAATATTCTTTATTTTGTACTAGAGATCTTGTAGCAATAGCACTACAATGTTGCATTCAATCATCATCCTCAAAAGTGACCGATATTTTCTTTGTAACCAAATTTTTCATAAACTTGGCATAACCGGGCATTTTTTCTAGAGCTTCCACCAAAGGGACATTGATAGAAAGTTGCTTCAACATTGTTATAAAACGCAGATATTTACCATCCTTTGTCTTTTTCACTAATCTTTGAGGAAATGGGGGGTCTAGGCATGGGAGTTACCTTTGTAGGCATTTCAGCATTCTACTTCACCACTAACCTCTACCACTTTATCATTATCTTTTATCATCTTTTCCTCATTAGACGGCATACGTGGGTCATGGTTTTCTTACCACCCCGAGTAGTGATTGTCATACAGTGTCCATCATTTATTTTATTTTGGACAATGTTGCTAGGAAGAGTGCCCCGTTGCCGTGTGTTCACAGTCGCAGATAATTGGGTCATTTGCAACTCAAGCTGCTTAATCGATATTGCATGTGTATCGCATTCTGCCCAATACCCGCTAAATCACTCCTTAACTCTTTAATATGCTCATCACTAGTATTGAACCTCCTCATCATTTTGTGCAACATATCCTCAACTCGCGACATACTATCTCCACCATCCCTAGGAGTAACTTCACGATTTTGAGGAGGGACATAGGGCACATTTCTATCATTTTTTTTCCATAGTTACCCCTGTTGAAGTTGTTGTCGCGGTTGTGGTTTCATCTCGGACATAATAACCCTCACATTTATAGTTACCATAGATCCGACCTTTGTTTCCTTGACGTTGGCTCAAATTCTCCTAATTTGAGCCTTGGGCACTCGTTCGGAAACCCCGCGTCTGCTCATTTACCGCATAGGAATCCTTCTTATAATAACATTCATAATTTGGTGGTGGTGGTTTAGACAAGTAGTTAATTGCATTTATCTTTTCTGCACCTAGTGACATGTTTTAATACCAACCCGAGCTCAGTTCTCATCTGAGCCATCTCTTCACGAATCTCATCTTTGGAGGTTGTGAGTGGATTGAACTACGAAGGTATTTCTCACAGTATCTAACTTCCTAGTACTCCAAGCATTATTATTCAGGGATATTTTCTATAACTTTTTAGCGATCTCGTCATAAGGACACTCCCCATAAGAACTACCCGCTATAGTATCCAATACCGCTTTATTATTATCATCATGTCCCTAATTGAAGTATTCCTTCAGTGACTCATCATCTATGTTGTGATTGTGGACATTTCTAAAAAATGAAGTGAATCTATCTCAAGAACTATTAATCGACTCTCCTGGTAGTGCCACAAAGTTGTTCACTTTGTCTTTGTGGTTTAGTTTCTTGGAGACCGGGCAGTAATGTGCTAAGAAATTGTCCCTTAGTTGGTTCCAAGTGAAAATTGAGTTATAAGGGAGCTCAGTGAACCAAATAGCATCCTCTCCCATCAGTGAGAGAGGAAATACTCTTAGCCCTATTACATCCAAATCCATATAACGCCTCCCTACCCAACTACTACACACTTCCCTTACCTTAGATATATGGGCATGTGGGTACTCAGAAGGTAGCCCTGAAAAAAAACCTCTAGCAGTAAGCATTTGCATCAGACTACTAGTTACCACACGGGAGTGGCCTTGTGGTAGAGGGGGCAAGATAAGTGTTCCATCAGAGTCTGCAATATTATCATAACCTCTGTAGTATTCTTGAGGGCGTGGAGCGGGGTTTTGTCCCCTTTGGTTATTTTCACTCGGATCTTCGGGTATTAACTGACCATGAACATCAACATGAGCTGGGATGTTCTAGTTTGGAACATCATCGTTAATACCCAAGTTTCGATTCATATTGCGTAGTGTACGCTACAGCTCGTGATCATAGGAAAACAAGGGTTCTCTTCTTCTCCGTGTATTTGGCATACAAGGAAGATAGTTCTGCAAGAATCAAAACCAATAAAAAAACAAAATTAAGAAAATATCAACTAAACTTTAGTAATAAGTGTAAGTTGATCTAAAAGCTACTTTCCCCGGCAGCGTCGCAAAAATTTGATACGCTCTAACTTACTTATCAAATAAGAAGTAAAGGGGTCGTAAAAAGTAAAGAACCCAACTAATGAGGTTGGGATCGTTCCCACGAGGAAAATAGTTCAAACTTAACTTTAATCTATTATTACTATTATTTAGTCAATTATTTCCTTAGAAAACAAAAGACAATAAAAGGAGGGGTTTTATTTCTAAATTAATGAAAATAACTAACTAAATTAAAATAAACAACTAACAGATTCAAATCTTGGAGTTTAATCAATTAATAAAAGTAACTAGGGTTTAAGTGTTCCCCACAGGTTCCTAACTTGATAGTTCTAACTAAAATAATTCTTTCCTAGTATCTTGCATGCAAAGTGATAAGTTATGTATTTCTAAATCCTTGGTCCAGCATCTAGAAAATTTCACTCCGTACCTTGGTCCGGCTACGTGTGTTGCTATACTAACCTTTACCTTTACTTCATATTAAGCATTGTATTCGATATTTGACAAAGTTATTACCTCGTACCAATCGACACTAGCCTATTCTAACATTGGCCATCTATTAAAAAAAAATTCTAAACAAAAGAATTATCAATACATACAAGACACTATTCTGGAATTGTTATTTTAGTTAGACTTTACCTCATTATTCACGCATGATTCCCACAACCCTAGTTATGGAGTTTAGTTACCCGTACTCATAATCACAATATTCTTATTTTTAATATAAGAATTCATGCACTTACTTTGATTAGAAAGAATAAAATTCAGAAATTCACTTGATTAATCAGCAAAATCACCAACAATCAATTCAAGAAAAAGTGTAACAATCAAAAAGTCTAATATAAAAAAGTCTACTAACAAAGAGTCTAACCCCAAAAATGAGGTTTTTTGAACTATTTATAAAAAATAAAAACCTAATAAAAGAAGGACTCTAATTACTGAAAATCTGTCAAAACGCGGCTGGGTCGACGGACCTCGTGACAGACCGTCGTGGTTATGACAGGTCGTCATGGCCTCCGTCGTCCCATACTTCACAATTTCTTCTGCTGCTCTCTTCATTACCCTCGACGGCAGGTATGACGGACCATTCCAAGCACGATGGTCCATCAAGGGTCTCCGTTCCATAATACATAATCTTCTTGGAATTTGGGTACTGGACTACTCTCTGATCATCATGACGAACCATCAGGACTGACCGTCGTGGACTTCTGTAATCCCAGACATAGGTTAGACTTCCCCATCTTCCTTCAACAGCTTCAATATGATGCCACCTACGGACCGCACAAGGTCGATGGACCGTCATAAGCTCCATAGGTGGTCTCTTCTGCATTTCTCGCTCAAAAACTTCCGCGTTCGTCTTTGGACAGATTTCCTGCAAATAAAGAGAAACTTACATAAAAATCAATACAAAAAGACTTTTGGACACACACTAAACATAAGGAAAAAGAATAAAAAATACCGTGATACCACGATATATCATTCACATAAAAAAACTTACAGTTTCGATAATGAAAGATGGATACATATCAAATAGTGTGTCTAATTGAGAGATATAACTGGGAACCATTAACTAAGGAGTGTATGTAATTAAGAGATATAAATAAAAGTCACTAATAAAGGAGAAAAATGTGTTTCTAACAATTTTAAAGGATATGGCATATCAAAATTCCTAAATAAATCAAATCAATGAAAATTCTTCTATATTATTTGGTGATTCAAAAAAATTTAGGCTTCTTAAGTAAAAAACATATACACATTATCAAATTCATGAAATCTTATTCAGAAAAATATGTATATTTTCTCAAATATATATACACACATATACATAATAAGATACAATGATAAAAGTTAGATAATGTCTCAACTACATGCTAGCAACATATATTGTCATACACAAGAACTCTACTTAGATACAAGTATATATAATTTGTCTGGGACATGTTCACTTGGTCATATACATTGATGAAAATAAAATACATTATGTCTTAACTCAAAAATGTGTATCCTTTATCAGCTTCGTGAACTCTTACCCAAATAAATTTGTATATTTTGATACATACATATATAATTAATCATAAATACTAATAAAATTAGATACATATAATTATAACTCAAAAATGTGTAACGTATCTCAATATTGTATCAGATATATGCATAAATCTCCACTTATTGTCTTCACAACAATTGTTTTTTACCAATACACATCATAATTGTTCCCCTTTCTACAAACTTTAGAATATTTTCTACCTTGTTGCTAATGACAATAAGCATCACAATCGATCCTTTATAGAAAATTGTCAGTGATGAAAAATTTTTATATCATTTTTCAATAAACAACAAACCTTTGAAGTAGGACTAGCCAACAAAGAGTGTGTTTATTTCTTCATGTTGAAAGTGCAATAATGGAGGTGAGGGAAGGAGAGTGATGAATAATATGTGGGAGGAAAATTTTGGAGATAGTGTGTTGATTTGGAGTTAATGCATAAATTTTCAAAAATAATTGAATAGTTAATTAAGGATTCTATTATAGGCTAATTTCAAAGAATGGTATATATCAATTTATCTAACTTAAAATATGGTATAAAACTCTAAATAAATGAAAATATATGTAATTATTTTATAATATAGGTAGAATTAGTATGTATGGTATATGGATGTATGTTTAATCAAGTAGTTTTTCAAGAAAAAAAAATAACAATATTAATTATACAAAAATAAATTCTATATATTTTCAAAAATATCCTTCAACTTTCATTTGTTTCACTTTACCCTTATCATCGTAGTAAAATTATTAATGTCCTCGCTGTGTACAAACTTAACACATAGATCCTTGATTTGGATGGAATCTCCCAAATTGACTTCATTTGTCAAAGTATTAATGATCAAAATGGCCCTTCACGTAAAGGAGTTGATTTATTTTGATCCTTAACACATATAACTTGCTAGAAATACTCTTTAATATATGTTTAATGGGTATCATTTTTGTCCTAAGCCAAAAAATTTAATTTTCTCACAGTTGAAAACTAACATCACATTCCCCAACACATTTCTCTCTTCTCCTTGGTTGTTCTGTCTTCCTGCTTCTCTCTAAAATTGCAGCATCTTCTCAAAATAGATTTTAAAAACTCCTCATTTGATTTTTTAACTATGTTCTCTGTTGTCTTTGTTAATCCTAAAATAAATAAAAATTTATAGTTTTCAGATGTATGTAAAAGTTCATACCTATCGAAATGCTTGAAATTTGACTCCTATTAAATATCTGATGACCAACAATTTGGATAGTGAACATGAATAATAAAACAGTTCTTCTACGAGCCTTAGCATTCCTACTAGTTCTTTCTCTACTTTTCTCATATGTCAACTCCATCTTCTTTTAAAAAAATACAATACTCATTATAATTTGAGCAGCTTGTTTCATTTTTTCATTAATGGTCTGAATGACTTGACTTTAAGCTATGACGGAATCAAAAAGTTAATTCAAACTTGTAATATAATAATACAAGAAGTAGCATATCCATACTTTGGATGACATATATACAAAAAAAATTCTCTATTATTTTATTATTGTTTATTTTGTAATCTCATTAGAATGAAAGAGATGATATTTGATTGGATGAGCTAATTGGTTAATTCGATGAAACATGAAAATTTTAATCAATAGGTGTGATTTTTTTCGTCCTTCCACCGAATCCAATAAATTTTCAGTTGACCCCTAGTAGAAATTATTTAAAAGAAAGAAAAATAAAGTTATGGGTGAGTTTGAATAAAGTTATGAGAAATGTACAATATATGGGGTGGATTAGTATCCTCAATTCCTCTTATTGAGAAAAGAACCAGAGAAGGGGGACCTTGGGAGGGGGGACTTTAGGTTTAAACCGTGAAAAAAGTTAAATTTAGGGCTTAAGACAAAAATGATACTTATTTTACATACATTAAGGACTACTTATATAAATAACCAAAATACTTATTTTTGTTGTAATAATAAGTAAGTAGAAAAATATGAAAAATAGTCAAAAGTAATTTTGAAGAAAAGATAAATAGAATTATTGGAAAAAGTGAGGTGAACCTTAACTTTTCTAACATGTAGATTATAAGGAAAACAAAATCTAATAGCTATGAGAAATGTACCATATATGATATATCTCTAGATCATGACATAATTTTAGAATATTGAAATCAAAACAATAGGTTATATTAATGATCAATTTTAAAATACTGAAAACATTCAAATTTTATACCAATATGATCATCTCTCTTTATGAATTTGTCAACATAATTAAGCTTCCTTCTTCGTTTTGATGAACTTGTACTAAACTAATGCTAACATTTTTTTTAATGAATCTTTGAAAAATATATCTTTGATCTTCATGAAAGTGAAGGACATATTATGTCACTATCTTTTCTATAATTTCTTATGGAAAAGATGAAGAATAAAAAAAAAC
Source organism: Solanum chmielewskii (assembly GCA_027704785.1). Lineage (NCBI taxonomy): Eukaryota > Viridiplantae > Streptophyta > Magnoliopsida > Solanales > Solanaceae > Solanum > Solanum chmielewskii. The sequence goes on along the minus strand of JAKWIX010000318.1, from coordinate 22,572,184 downwards.
TATGATAATAGAAAGAAAGAACGAAAAATAAATATTCAACATTTCCATGGATGATTGTCGTTTATAAACTCGATAATCCATATTAAAAGTTAGAAAGGAGTTTAAGAAACATGTTATTTAAATAGAAAATATAAAGACATTGAGGTTTTGTTGGCATCGAAAGTGATAAGAATGTCATGTGGAAGTTATAGTTTCCAAATCATAATACGATAAATTAGATGACAAATAAAATTATATTAAGAGACATTATATTATTTTTTAAGAGAAAATCTTCCCATAAACAAAAACTTTTTACTGAATACATTGTGAATGTTCTTATGTGTGCTATGAGAATAAGAATCTTCAATTTATAGTTCGTTAAATTTTTCTTCCAAGAATGGAATAACCCAAATATGGAAGAAAATTATATTTTCCTTTTGGTACTACTTTGATTTACCGTTAAGAAAAAATAAATTTCATATAAGGTAAGAAAATTAGGGCAAAACCTTAACAAATCTCTCCTTTTGACTTGAGTGTTATGGAAAAATTATTTTGATCATCTTTCTTCACATAACTTTCATGTATCACTTTGTGTACCATGATTTAAAAATGATATGGGTTAAAAATTGGAGTCTTGTGTTTAAAGTTTTGAATAGGATTGAAAGTAGAGCTCATGCATTAAAAGTAATATGCATGATTTGAAAGTGGAGCTCACACGTTAAAAGTACGATGCATGAGCTAAAGGTGGAGCTTATACGTTGAATGTAAGATGCATGAGTTAAAACTTGAGGTCTAGCATTAAATGTTTGCAAGGGTTAAAACTAGGAGTCTATGCATTAAAGTAAGTATGCGTTGAAAATTTATTTTGTTTTAAAGTATGGAGCTACAGGCTATTGTTGAAAATATATTTGAATTTCTTTCTCCACATGTAGTAGCACAAAAATCTTTATCATCATCACATTGATTGTAAAATGATTTGAAACAACTTGAGTTTGTCTTCAATTTTGTTCAACTACAGGATCATTTAAATCATGTGTTATGATACTACTTATTGGGTTCGAAAATGATTAGGGCGTCGTGTAGAAACTTATAATTTGCAAAACATCATGCGATAAATTAGATGACAAATAAGTTATATTAAAAGACACAATATTATTATATGATAATACCAATAGACCTAAATAATTAAAAATTAATTAAAAATAACATAGAATTTGTAAATAAAAAAAAAACTCCCAATAAACAACGACTCTTTATTGACTACATTGTGAATATTCTTTTGTTCTGTTGTTGAGAATAAGGATCTTCAATTTATGGATCTTCAATTTATAGATCTCCAATTTTTTTCATCCAGCGAAGGAATAGTCCAATGTGGAATAAAGTTATATTTCCTTTCAATAAAAGTTCAAGCAAATGGTAATATTTTGATTTTTCTTTAAGGAAAAAATAAAATTCCAATGAGATAAGAAAATCAGGGTAAAATCCTAAAAATTTTCGCAACCCATTAGACATAATTATAATAATAAATATTATTGGATTTCTTAAAGAATATATTTTATAAAAAGAACTAAGAAAAAATTCTCAAAGAAAAGGAGTAAAAAGATTTACATGAATGAAGATCATAGAGAGGTGCCACATTACATTATCTATGTTTCTCCCGTATATTATATATAAATTTTAGGACTCCTTAATTAAAAATATTATAAAATTAATTAATTATTTATAAAATGAAATAATAAATGACAATTCTATCAATCATATATTCTTTTACAGAAGGACAAAAATGTAATCAACATTTCTAAAACCTTCATACTTCTATAATATTATTTATTATTTATACATATAAGATAAGTTTAATGGAACAAAAATCATTACATATTCCACATTATAGATAAAACAATTTAAATGGATATTTTAAAACCTTTCTCAAAAAGAAGAAGTAGATTTAGTTTAAATTCAATAATATATAAAATATTTTTTGAAAAGATATCTAGCAAATTGAGAAAATATATATTACTGACAGTTCTAATGATCCTTTTTCTGAAAATAAGCACCAGAGTTATAATCATAACATAAACGCAACACTAATGAGCAAAAGGCTCGCGTAGCAAAATTTTCTTAAACCAAACATCATTAAGAGATTATTTGAAAAGTCACATGATTATTGAAATTGGATAATTACCAGGGTAGTAATTATCAGCCTAATAATTTTGTCTATTAACTACTTTGACATGTTTGATTGTCACAATGATATTACACTATAACTATGCATATCTTGTTTAATGTGACAATGTAATTACAATAGTTCTATTTGGATGCACTAATGCAATCATAAAATTATATTATATTTTAAAAATAAAAGTTAGTTATTTAAAATTTATGCTACACAAATAAGAAACTTTAAAAATGATATTGAATAAAATAGTTAAGCTATATATTCTTTTTATAAAAATATATCACTTAATAAACATTCATTATTTAACTAATATTATAAACACTAATTGATTTATATCTTTTCGATTTAATATATTTCAATTGAATTGATCGTAAATATAAAAAGTATGAAGTTTCTACGAACATTGAAAAATGCATGTTTGATAAAAAGATTTATATACAAATAAAATGTCTGAAATTATTAAATGTTTGATAAAAAGATAATAATCAAGTTTATTTAAAAAATTAAGCTCTATGTGAATTCAATATTACTAAATCAAATGAAACTGTAAATATAACATAAGTTATAAATTCAAAAACAAAAATATAGCATAATACTCTTATAGAATATTTCCACATAGCATACATAAACATGATTTTTTTTTCAAAAAAAAATAAATTGTAATCTCTAATGTAACTTAACAATAAATTATATTTTAATTTGAAAGTAAGAATACTAAAAAAACTGTGCTAATGAGAAAATAAGCATGACATAAAGAAATAGATGATACGAAAAAATTGCATAGAATGACTTAAAATAAGGTTGAGAATAAGAAGAAAATGAAATAAATAATATAATATAAAAAATAAAATTTTAGAATAATTAAAAAAAAAAACTTAAAATAACACAAGTTCAAAGAATTAGAAAAAAAAGTAATCATCTCGTAATCACGCCATGTAATTACCAGCAATTCACAGACTCTGTCTAACGACCTGTTTAGTCGTTTTGAGCAGTAGAGTTTACTCTGGTAATAACTGCCTGGGTCGACGGATCCCACGACGGATCGTCATGGGCACGACGGACCGTCGAGGGGGTCTCGTTCCAAAACACTTGGATTCTGAAAATTTGTGTACTGAGATCGACTCTCTGAACTTCACGACGGAGTGGCAGGACGGACCGTCGTTGGCACGACGGACCGTCACAGACTCTTCAAGGAATTGAGTCTTTGAACTTTGTGACGGAAGCAGCAGGACGGAACGTCGCAGGCACGACGGGCCGTCACAGTCTGCGTAACCCTGACTGGGTCGGACTTCTGTTAAATGTTTTAAGGGGCGTTTTGGACTATTACTGCCTATAATTATAAAGTTAGTGGTTAAATGTTAATAATTCAATTACTTGGGGGTTAAAGGAGACAACCTTTAAATAAATAGTGGGTTACTTTTACCATCTTTATACGTAATTATATGACAATTAGGGTAAAAGACAAAAGGGTTTGAATAAGAAAAAGAGAAAGAACAGAGAGTAAAGAGAGAAACGATCGAGAGAAGGGGAGAATGCAAGGAAAGCAAAGGTTTGGGAAAGTAGGTTGCTTGATCACGAATTCTTCGGTAGAGGTAGGTTATGGTTTATGTTTTTCATAGTAAACTCTTGATAGCGAATGGTATGTATTGGGTAGTTTTGTAACTATATGCTTAATTGTATGCTTGCATGATGTGATTATATAATTGCGATAAAATAAGCATGATGAGGCTATTGAATCCTAAACCTTGAAACCTCTTTGTTAATGATGATGCCTTGGTATAAAAGCAGGCTTGATGAACTAAAAGAATGAGGTTAGTGGATCGGGTGTCACGTTCCGACACCCGGATAGTAATAGAGGATCGGGTGTCACGTTCCGACACCAGGATATTATTAATGGATCTGGTGTCACGTTTCGACACCAGGATAGTATGAATGGGATCGGGTGTCACGTTCCGACACCAGGATAGTAATAGTGGATCGGGTGTCACGTTCCGACACCATGATAGTATGATGAGGATCGGAGTGTCACGTTCCGACACCAGGATAGTAAAGAGAATGAATCTTGAAATATGTTAATATACTCAATTTAATGAACCTATTTCCCAAATGAGTATGGTATGGAGGCTTGAGTCCTCATGGGTGTACTTGGCGTTATTTATCAATGATTCTCGTACTTGCGTTGCTACCTGTTGAGTATTGTAGTTGATTTTATGATATTATCTTAAATATACTGTTTTCTATTTTGAGTTGGCCGATGATACCTACTCAGTACCTGTGTTTTATACTGACCCCTACGTGTATGTTTTCTTTTTATTATGTGTAGAGTGCAGCAAACGTACCGTCGTCTTCAACTCAATCGCAACTCTAGCTAGTCTTCGGCACACCAGATTTCAGGGTGAGCTAAAACTTCTAGCTTGGACTGGATCTTCTTCTTCATGTCTGGATACCTTGAAGTTCTGGCATAGACTAGCTGTTATTTATGTTTAGTTTCTTAGATACTCTTGGCTTTAGGAATTTGAGGATAGATGTTCTTGTGATGATGACTTCCAGATTTTGGGGATAATGATAAGTATTAAATTTTAGAAGTTATTTCTTGGTTATATTAATGAGTTTTAAGTCTTCCGCATTATATTCTGTTTATTATGGTTGAAGTGTTGGGGTTTAGATTGGTTGTTTCGCTCACATAGGAGGATAAGTGTGGGTGCCACTCGCGGCTCGTTTTGGGTCGTGACACTCTGCCGGTGGATTGTAGAGTATAATTACCTCTTACCAATTACACCAATTACCTGCTAATCAAGTAGTTATATGTCAAACTACACAAGAAAGACAATATAACTACACCATTATATCAAATTCAATTACCAGGATGTCTTTTCAAACAAGCCATAAAAGTTATAAAACATATCTTAATTATATACAATTAAACTATTCTCCTCCACAAAGGATCGAAGTTCTATTGTTTCTTTCTCACTTAATTTCTAGTTAGTTGTGAGTGACATCATCGGACTTTAATTTTTTAAAATGATAGTGATATACATTAAACTCCAATAAAAGGTTAGACAATTGATGTGTTATTAAATTATAAAATAATAATACACAAATATAATAGAGAAAAACAGAAGACTTAATTATTTTTCTTCTTGTTTTATTACCAAGAAAATTCTTTATTTATAAGGAAAACTTCCTTTTCCTCAAAATAAGGATTACTAACATTTTCAGAGTCATTATTTTTTTCCAAATCAAATATACAAAAATAGATATCTATTACATAACAATAATAGTAATAATAACAATATCTAGAGTTAAAAGGGCCAAAATTAAACTATCTTAACTTTTAGAGTTTCATATATGAACTATTGAGAGTATAATTTTGATACGTTGATTATCACTCAGTAGTTAGCTAAACATTCCTTGACTTATTTCTGATGACGATATGTGCACTCTGTTTTTTTTAAATATTCTATAATGTGACACTCTATGTAGAAAACTAATTTTATCATCACAAATCTAAATAATTTCATACTATGTTAAAAATGAAATTTCATGGTTAAAACTATCACTATATAAATATAGTTATCCATCATGACATTCATCTTCTTCTTCTCCACCTTCTTAGTCGTGATCTCATCTTAGTTTTGATTTCGATTTTCTCCGAAATAAAAGGGGAGAGTTTAGAATATAAAAAAAGTACTTTAAAATATATGAAAAATTAATGTATCATCAAATAGAACCTAGGGTAGGTGAACGTAAATTTTATGGACATACGCCTAGAAGCATATTGAGACACCGATTTGATCTAATCAACATCTAGATGTGTTTCACTGATCAGTGAGATAATTTAAATATAAAATATATTTACAGCCTTAACTCAGTAATTTATATCTAAAAAAAATTGAATAATTTTGATGCAAATATATTTTTTATAACATAACATTCAAGATAAAATTACTGAAATACACGTCTTACGTTTTCCTTATTTCCAATATCCCCTTTTATTATGATCTCATATTTATCTCTTAATATATTTAATGGATTTGAGCTACATATTATTTTATCCGAGATAATATTTAATGCAACCGAGCTATATATTAGGTATTTTGTTTGTGTTATATGTATCTGAACTAGTTTTAATGTATCCGAGCTACACATGTTGTATCCGATTTATGTTATAATGTTTACGAGTTACTCTATAATGTATTTAAAAAGTACAAAATTTAAGGAATTGTTGTAATTTTAAAAAAATAGGGATAAAATATAATTTACTCTCTTTATTGTGGGATTTATGTATATTATGCAAAACTTAATGACAAAATGTAATAATGATGATACATTCCACCACTTCATGAACAAAACAATTTACATAGGAATTTTTCTCATTTTCTCCAAAAATAAAATAAAGAAAAATTAGGCTATAGTGTGTTCCTCGAGAAAACCGAGCAAGAGGACACTAAAAGTCTGTCATGTTGACGAGAGAGGCAACCCCTACACTTAACCTCCCCCCCTCCTCCCCTCCCACAAAAAAATAAGATTGTTTTTAAAATATATTTTCTAGTTCAATTATTTTTTCACCCCTATCGTATGACCTCCAACACCCCAAAAGAAATTTTAAGCTTATTTTTGAAAAATATTTTCAACTTCAAAATTTAATTTCTCACCCTACCCTCGATGTCACGACCCAAAAATGGACGTGATGGCACTCGTCTTATCCCACCAAGACAAGTAAGCCTAAAACTCAACTATTACAATAAAAATGCGGAAAATTTACTATCAACTTACATTATACCCCAAAACCTGGTTGTCACGTGTACAAGCCTCTAAAGTATTACAATCGGATCAAAAGAAAATATAAGTCTCATATGATATTGTTTCTAGAGTAGAACAAAATCATAAACAAGGGTAAGGAGGGATGCTGAGATGACCAACAACTACCTCACAAAATCTCCAGGAAGCCTCGGAAAAGAAGAGAATATATCATAAAAGTCCGGGCTAGTAACCTACAAAATTTTGTAGAAGCAAGGGGTGAGTACCAAACCACACGGTACTCAGCAAGTAAACCTCTAAACACAAGCTAAGGGGATGAAATACGGGTACTCCTACCACCCCCAACCGAACCTCCGCAACTACAACCTGCATAAACATCAGCCCAACCTAACAATTCACAGTTTACATAGAACGTAACTCAACAAAAACATTTAGACAAATTACATATCCTCCACAACAACACTTTAACAAATTACATATCCTCCACAACAACACTTTAACAAATTATATATCCTCAACATCAACACTTAAACAAATTAGATATCCTCAATAGCAACAATTTCACAAATTTACATATCCTCAATAACACACTTTAACAAATTACATATCCTCAACAACAACAATTCAACAAATTATATATCCTCAATAACAAGCTCCGTATTCAACAATCACAAGTTCCGCAAAGAGGCAATCACTAGATCAGCAAAACACAATATCAAGTTCACTAATGATAAGTATGTGCAATGTAATGGAATGCAATGTCAAGTATAATGATGCATGTCTGACCTAGTGATACACACCCGCTGTCTCTCAGTCCGGGACCCATGGGGGACATATCTGTCCAGGCATCTGTCGCGGCGCACAACATGACCCTCGATAACAGTAACCATCGCGGCGCGCGATACGTCCCTCAAAATATAGTATCCATCGCGGCGCGCGATACGTCCCTCGAAATATAGTAACCATCGCGGCGCGCGATACGTCCCTCGAAATGGTACATCCTCTTTAAGTTATCATTCTTTCTCAATGCACATAACACTTCCACAACCATGTCTCAGAATAATGCAATGACATGTTCACACAAATAATGAGAAGATCACCATTTTCATAACATTACACAGTTCACAACCACACAAACATGAAATCACATCAACAATGATTCAACAAGCCATCAAACTTTTCTCAACACATCACACATAAATAATTAATCACATCGCCTTTTGTTATCCCTTTTATTTCATCATTAGAATTAATCAATGTGGACAAGTCAACCCATCACCAATCCCGTTACTCCCAAAAATATATCACAAGGAAATACACGCATTCCATACACTTAACAAGAGTTTAGAAATCCACTTGCCTCAAATAGTCGAACAATGACTCCAAAACTTGAGCCTTCCTCTTTTTGTTGACTTCCAAACCAATAAAATCTATTCAAATAAATAACCACGATATGATTTCGAAACTAACAACATTAATATTGTTGTATCTCTAGCTTAGACCCAAAACTCATCCAAATTTATAATAAATTTCTAAATCTTTATTCCAACCAATTGATCAAATCTCATATTTTCTGAATTTCAAGTTTAGGGTTAAATCTTAATTCTCCGAATAACATAATTATAATGATTTTTATATATCATAATGCACCCACTATTTTAACACATATCTCAATATATCAAAACTTGAATCCTAATATGATAATCAAATGAAAATAATTAAAGCCGAAACTAACTGCCCAACACATCAATGGCGGACTACAAAACTATCTGCTGAAACCACTTATTTTCAATGTTCCAATTCATATTTATCGTTCCACTATTAATAATCCTAATCTTGGAGTAATCATTGTCCAATGATTAGGACTAATCATTGTCCAATGATTGAACCATAATACTTATACACATTTATAATCTCAAGTTCACAAGTTCACATATTAGTATAAATTATACACGTTTTAACCTAAAAATCTATTCCTAGTTACACAAAAAATTTAATAGAAAGGATAAGAATAATTACCTTGACGCTTTGAGATGAAAATACTGATTTTTCTCCTCCTTTTCCCTTTTCTTTTCTCCCTTTCTTTTCTTTTCTTCACTGCGTTTTTTTTTCCAAGATCGTTCTTTTTTTTTTCTCATCAGCCGTGTGCGGCTTCAACCAACCATTTAGGGCACTTTGCCTTTTTTTTTATTATTATTTTATTTATTATTTATTTATTTGATTTTCTTTTCTTTTTTTTTCTTTTTTTTTTCATTATTCTTAGCATCAAAATAATTCTTTATTAAATCTAAAAATTATGTCACTCATTCTTATAAGTCATATAAATTATTTACAAAATCTACTAAAAAGGTTAATATAATAATGCTGATTAAAATTTCTAAAACGACTAAGAGGATCATTACATTATCCACCACTAAAAATCATGTTCGTCCTCGAACATAAAGTAGGAGAAGGCTGAATAACTAACACGACCAAAAACTTGAGGTATGATTTTCAAAGTCGTGTTCATCTCTCCAAGTGATCAATTCATCTTTAGCACATTCCATTAAATATAAACTACCAAGAACTGAAGTTTTGAATGAAACTTCGGAAGATTTACTTATCACGCCATAAACCAACCAATGAACCCAATCTCAACTGAAACCCACTGGAACATAACACAATCATCACAACAAATCTTTTCTTACATAACAAGGATAACGTTCTGAATTCATACCCACTACAATCCAAAGTGAACCTAGATCAATGATCACATACACCTATTACACAAACCATCATAGACCTTATCAAGATTCCCTTGTCACAACCTAATCTTTTCATGAGCTTAAACTATGAAAATCTGATCTTTAGACATCGAATACACATCAAGGGATAATCAAACATATCTAATCCAATGAAGAACAAGATCAAATAAGCACCCTACAAATGGTACACGCTAGGATGCAGAACCTTTTACAACACTGTCGGATAACCATAACTATTCATGAAAGCTCTTTTGTAAGTTCCCATAAGCAAGGTTGTGCATATAAAAATAGTGATATATTTCTAATTTTTTTCAAACAACATCAACTATGTCATAACTGAAGTGAACAAGTCTAACCAAGGATCCTACCTTATCAAGAAGACATAAGAGGATCGGTACATCCGATCCACCACTACGAATTCACCCATAGATGTAAAAAAAACGTGGGCATATGCAATGAATCATGCTCCAAATCATGTCCGAAACGAAGTAGGTGGTCAACTTAAGAATATACGGAATCAAGGTCGAATAACACTAGATACTTTCTCCATAATTCGCATATCAATATTTTCATTCATCTGACTACATCCCTCAATTTATTTATTTAATTTTTTTATTTAATTTTTTTTTCCACCCAAAATCAACCAGTCTGATCTCCATTACAATTTTACACATGTTGGATTTGCCAAACCCTGCATACTTCTCACAGTACTCCATCAAAGCCAACACTATTAATATTAACAAATATCATAACCACACCAACCATTTACTTTACTTTCACACAGTCATTAGTATCACATTCTCCTTAGCAAGCACATTGTAGTCTCCAAGACTTTGAACCATGGTTTCTTATCTTTCCATTTAAGCGTCCCATAATAGATATAAGTCACACTTAATGTCAACTTCACCTAAACTTTCACATACCATTTTCAACCACCATCATTTACCTCATGCAATAACTCCAAGAAACCCTTGATCACTCCAATATTTATGTATACTATAATCTCATAACCTCTACTCATCATCATATGCCTATGTAACATATTATAACAATCTATTTTGTCTCATCAACAAAGTACTTTTAATCCTCCCCGATCCTCACTAACCATGTAAAATTGTAGGTCCACACTATTTAACATCCATTTGTTACCTATCACATTCTGAACAATCTACCTCGACATAACCATATATAATCTTCCACACGTCATTTATTGTAACCCAACCAAAACTTAATATTTTAGAAAAGTTAATAATAAACCCATAGTCACATCTCATAGTCATATCTAAACTCAAAGGCGAAATCACTACAACAATCACCTCCGAATACAGTGTTTGTACGAGAGGTCTTATTGTTCCTTTGCCTTTCTCAAAATCTTTCCATGACGAAAATTTCAAATAACTTTAACTCTTCGATACGCCATAATTTTTTTTTTCCTTTTTGCTAACTCATTTGCTAGCCTTATATTTTTGACCAGCAATATGGGAAACCTTAGGTACAACAATCAAAAGTAACCAAATGTACTACTCAAATTTTAAGTCCTTCTATATGCTTCATACTTAATGTGATAAACCATTTCTTACCTTACCAATTCATTCCTTGACAAGATACACTATCAAAAATCTAAACTCACCACGTAAATTTGTAGTTTTGATCCCAACCATGTAATACAATTCCATTGTCTATCAATATTAGCTCACATCTGATTTTTTTTTTTTATAAATTTATGTATCATAGCTTACCATATATCGCCTCTCTAGCGACCTTATAATATCCTTTGCTTAAAAATTCAATGGTACCCATTACCAAATTCGAAACTATAAAAGAACTTATCACCACACTCGAGTCGAACTGTGTAGGATTCTTTCTCAATTCTTACCCAATATCTATATTAATTTTTTTTATCAATCTAATGAACGTATGACACTATTACCATAATCAAAATGAAACAGATGAAATCGCGTATCCTTGAACTAAATTCTCAACTCTCTAAAGATATATCTTTGTCCTTTATAATTATAGTAAATATCCTTTTTCTCGATTGTCTCTTTCCAATGACTAAAATACTTCCCACTAATTCTTTTCCATTTATGACTCTAGCTTCTTTCAATTCTATTGAAGCGAAATTTTCAACACATCATACAACTTTTCATACAACTACATTGTTCATCAAATAGTGAAAAACCACAACCTTAGATGCTCGCAAATCGTTATTACCATAAAAACTCGTTTAACCCTCAATTCTTATTTTATAATTTAGTCTCAATTGCAATCCATCACAAACTCCTATTACCATCATGCTTAGTTAGCTCTTGTTATCACCACGAAGTCAACTATTTCATCAATATGAATCCTTAAACCCAGTTATACCAATCCAATCCAAAGAACTAACCCACTTTTATCTGCACTTCCTTACTAAAACTCTTAATTGTCTTCACATAAGTATACTCTTTAGGACTTCCTTTACCCATATGCTTGTCATTCAATATTGATCCAATTTCTTAGACATTACGATGAATTCACCACTCATTTAAAAATTCATAAAATACATTTCACAATCTGAATATATCAATATCATACCAAAGATCCACTACTAAAAGCTTCCTTATAAATAATGTTTAACACATCCACTCGTACCAACAAGCTAGTTGGGTTCTCAAATATGAGTTCAAGACCAAATCTTATCATATGAGCATGTATACCATAGATAACTCCTTGAGTAGTTAATATTTGCACTTAACAATCAACATGTCCGTTTTCATGTACCACTAGTAACACATCGTGAAATTCATTACATCCACCACTAGAACATATCATATCTATTGAGAAGATCATTTCCAAATAGGTCACACACTTTATCCATCAAATAGTTATAAAATATTACCAGATTAGTTTTGTATCTAACCCAAGCTATATGTATTCTTTCGTAAGCAAGGTCAATATCAAAAGTAACACGCTCCATAATTCTAACCAAGTACCCATCAGTACCATTGTAATAGTCGTATCATGACTTTCTTTGGTATACACTCAATATGTGAAACCACAGAAGGGATTCTGACCTGAATTGGTGCAACATCATTTGCTAAGCAACCCATTAATGGTATGACAACTATATCAATTGTATTACACTATTTATTATCTAGTCAATTCTTCAAACATTTAACTTCTAATTGTTGAACCACTCCATATTTTGCTTATACCAGATAAGTACTATATTTATTATTATTATTTTACAATGATAACTAACCTTACTCAACTCTTTCAAATATGATCACACATTCGTTTCATAAGTATATCATTTCCACCTTAATACCAGATCTAACATCAAACCAATACACGACATGCCAATGATTCACAAAAGGAACTACGCACGAGTCATCACATAAATGAGAGCGAATGGAGTGAAGCGATAAGAATCAAAATGGGACCAAGTAAGCACAATAGAGATCCAAGAAGTGAAGATATTTCCTAAAAGTCACTACAGCCTCTCGAAGATAGGTACAGACGTCTCCGTACCGATCATCGAGACTCTATTTAGACTCGACTTGTACACACGTGAGACCTATGAACCTGGGGCTCTGATACCATTTTGTCACGACCCAAAAATGGACGTGATGGAACTCGTCTTATCCCACCAAGACAAGTAAGCCTAAAACTCAACTATTACAATAAAAATGCGGAAAATTTACTATCAACTTACATTATACCCCAAAACCTAGTTGTCACGTGTACAAGCCTCTAAAGTATTACAATCGGATCAAAAGAAAATATAAGTCTCATATGATATTGTTTCTAGAGTAGAACAAAATCATAAACAAGGGTAAGGAGGGATGCTGAGATGACCAACAACTACCTCACAAAATCTCCAGGAAGCCTCGGAAAAGAAGAGAATATATCATAAAAGTCCGGGCTAGTAACCTACAAAATTTTGTAGAAGCAAGGGGTGAGTACCAAACCACACGGTACTCAGCAAGTAAACCTCTAAACACAAGCTAAGGGGATGAAATACGGGTACTCCTACCACCCCCAACCGAACCTCCGCAACTACAACCTGCATAAACATCAGCCCAACCTAACAACTCACAGTTTACATAGAACGTAACTCAACAAAAACATTTAGACAAATTACATATCCTCCACAACAACACTTTAACAAATTACATATCCTCCACAACAACACTTTAACAAATTATATATCCTCAACATCAACACTTAAACAAATTAGATATCCTCAATAGCAACACTTCCACAAATTTACATATCCTCAATAACACACTTTAACAAATTACATATCCTCAACAACAACAATTCAACAAATTATATATCCTCAATAACAAGCTCCGTATTCAACAATCACAAGTTCCGCAAAGAGGCAATCACTAGATCAGCAAAACACAATATCAAGTTCACTAATGATAAGTATGTGCAATGTAATGGAATGCAATGTCAAGTATAATGATGCATGTCTGACCTAGTGATACACACCCGCTGTCTCTCAGTCCGGGACCCATTGGGGACATATCTGTCCATGCATCTGTAGCGGCGCACGACACGACCCTCGATAACAGTAACCATCGCGGCGCGCGATACGTCCCTCGAAATATAGTATCTATCGCGGCGCGCGATACGTCCCTCGAAATATAGTAACCATCGCGGCGCGCGATACGTCCCTCGAAATGGTACATCCTCTTTAAGTTATCATTCTTTCTCAATGCACATAACACTTCCACAACCATGTCTCAGAATAATGCAATGACATGTTCACACAAATAATGAGAAGATGACCATTTTCATAACATTGCACAATTCACAACCACACAAACATGAAATCACATCAACAATGATTCAACAAGCCATCAAACTTTTCTCAACACATCACACATAAATAATTAATCACATCGCCTTTTGTTATCCCTTTTATTTCATCATTAGAATTAATCAATGTGGACAAGTCAACCCATCACCAATCCCGTTACTCCCAAAAATATATCACAAGGAAATACACGCATTCCATACACTTAACAAAAGTTTAGAAATCCACTTGCCTCAAATAGTCGAACAATGACTCCAAAACTTGAGCCTTCCTCTTTTTGTTGACTTCCAAACCAATAAAATCTATTCAAATAAATAACCACGATATGATTTCGAAACTAACAACATTAATATTGTTGTATCTCTAGCTTAGACCCAAAACTCATCCAAATTTATAATAAAATTTCTAAATCTTTATTCCAACCAATTGATCAAATCTCATATTTTCTGAATTTCAAGTTTAGGGTTAAATCTTAATTCTCCGAATAACATAATTATAATGATTTTTATATATAATAATGCACCCACTATTTAACACATATCTCAATATATCAAAACTTGAATCCTAATATGATAATCAAATGAAAATAATTAAAGCCGAAACTAACTGCCCAACACATCAATGGCGGACTACAAAACTATCTGCTGAAACCACTTATTTTCAATGTTCCAATTCATATTTATCGTTCCACTATTAATAATCCTAATCTTGGAGTAATCATTGTCCAATGATTAGGACTAATCATTGTCCAATGATTGAACCATAATACTTATACACATTTATAATCTCAAGTTCACAAGTTCACATATTAGTATAAATTATACACGTTTTAACCTAAAAATCTATTCCTAGTTACACAAAAATTTAATAGAAAGGATAAGAATAATTACATTGACGCTTTGAGATGAAAATACTGATTTTTCTCCTCCTTTTCCCTTTTCTTTTCTCCCTTTCTTTTCTTTTCTTCACTGCGTTTTTTTTTCCAAGATCGTTCTTTTGTTTTTCTCATCAGCCGTGTGCGGCTTCAACCAACCATTTAGGGCACTTTGCCCTTTTTTTTTATTATTTTATTTATTATTTATTTATTTGATTTTCTTTTCTTTTTTTTTCTTTTTTTTTCTTTTTTTTTCATTATTCTTAGCAACAAAATAATTCTTTATTAAATCTAAAAATTATGTCACTCATTCTTATAAGTCATATAAATTATTTACAAAATCTACTAAAAAGGTTAATATAATAATGCTGATTAAAATTTCTAAAACGACTAAGAGGATCATTACACTCGATCCCCCCCCCCCACAATCCCGAAATAATTTACGTTTATTTTTTAAAAAATATTTTTAATTTCAAAAATTATTTTTTACTCTAGTAAAATAAAAGATATTTCTCAAAAATATTTTTCATTCATAACGAAACACTAAAAATCTTTTCCAGAAAATAACTTTTACTCAACAACCAAATATGATAAAAATAAGTAAAAAATCTAGTTGTTTTCCATAAAAACATTTTCAAGTAAATATTTTCCATGGAAAACATTTTCCTTCATACCAAACACACCCTAAGAAGAAAAAATATATTTCAAACATTTTTATTTGTTAAAGTGATTTTAGAAGAAAGAAAACAAGAATAGTGTTCTTTGATAATTATGAAGAAGATGTGTTAGAAAAAAAATTTTATTCAAAAAAAGGCATTTTGACCCATTTTATAACTATAAGAGCATTTCTTGACAAAAGTATTGACTGTAAAATACATTCTTCAGCCGAAGTATTGACGGTAAGAACATTTCTTAGCCAAACTATAACGGAAGATATTCTTCTTCCTTTCACATAATTTAAGGGAATTTTTGACCTTTTTATCAAAAATATAATTAAAAAAGAACTAAAATGTCATCAAATTGCTAGAACCTATGGTAGGTGTTCAAAAATATTATGGACATACATGCCCATAAGTATATGTAGACAACCATTTAATTTTGTCAACATCTAGGTGTGTTTAACGATTTTTTATTGACTACATTGTGGATGTTCTTGTGTTCTACTTTTGAGAATAAAGATCTTCAAGTTATAGATCTCCAAAATTTTCTTCAAGGGAAGAAATAACCTATATATGGAAGAAAGTTATATTTTCTTTCAATAAAAGTTCAAGCAAATGATAATATTTTGATTTTTTCTTTGAGGAAAAAATAAAGTTCAAATTTTTTTTAAAAAATTCATGGTGAAATCCTAACGATTTTTCTTAATTCGTTAGCGATAATTATTATAATAAATATGATTGGATTTCTTAAAGAATATATTTTATAAAAAGAACTAGGAAAAATACTAAAAGAAAAGGAGAAAAAATATAAACATGAATGAAGGTAATAGAGAGGTGCCATATTACTTTTTATACGTTTCTCCTTTATATTATATGTAGATATAAATATAGATATAGATTTTAGGACTCCTTAATTAAAAATGTTATAAAAATAATTGATCAATAGTCAAAATGAAATATAAATGACAAATTTATCTATCGTATAATCTTTTACGGAAGGACAAAAATGTTATCATTTCTAAAACCTTCATAGTTTTATAATATTATTTATTATTTATAGATATAAGATAAGTTTAATGGAAAAACAATCATCATATATTCCACCGTATGGATAAAAAAATTATATGGATATTTTAAACCCTTTCTCAAAAAAGAAGAAGAAGAAGTAATTTAATTTAAATTCAATGAAATATAAAATATCTTTTTAAAAGAGAAAAACAATCATCATATATTCCACCGTATTGACAAAACAATTAAATGGATATTTTAAACCTTTTCTCAAAAATAAGAAGAAGACTTAATTTAAATTCAATGATATATAAAATATTTTTTTAAAAGATATCGATCAACACGTAACCTTACAAGTGAAGCAAAAAAAAAAACAAAAAATTAATCAAATCAATACTAATGAGCAAAAGGCTCGTATAGCAAAATTTTCTTAAATCAAACATCAATAAGGGTTTGTTTGAAAAGTCACCTGATAATAAAATTTGCGTAATTACTAAGGTACTAATTATTAACCTAATAATTTTGGTTGTTTGATTGTCATAATGTTAATACGCTGTAATTACACATGTCATTTTTAATGTCATAGTGTAACTACAACTGTTCTGTTTGGATGCATAATAGCAATCATAAAATTATATTGAATTTTAAAATAAAAAAATTAATTATTTAAAATTTATACTACACAAATAAAAAACTAAATGACATTAAATTAAGTATTTAAGAGATATATTCTTTTTTTAAAAATATACTAACTAATAAACATTTATTCTTAAACTAATATTATAAAAAGATAATTGATTTATATCTTTTCAAATTAATACATTTCAATTGAATTGATCATAAATACTAAAAGTATGAAGTTTCTATGAATATCGTAAAATGCATGTTTGATAAAAAGATTAATATAAAAATAAAATGCCATAAATTATAAAATGTTTGACAAAAAGATCATTATTAAGTCTAATTAAAAAAAAGTGCTATGTGAATTCAATATTACTAAAACAAATGAAATTGAAATATAACATAAGTTATAAATTCAAAACAAACAGTTTAACATAATACTCTTATAGCAAATTTTCACGTAGCATACATAAATATGATTATTTTTTTGAAAAAAAACATAAATCTATAATCTGAATGAACAATAAATTATATTTAATTTGAAATTTAGACTACTAATGAAATTATGCTAATGGGAAATAAGCATGACGCAATGAAACAGATGATACCAAAAAAATGCATACACGTAAGTAAAGTTGAGATAAGAAGAAAATGAAATACAGTAATATAAAACAAAAGTAAACTTTTAGAATAATAAAAAAAGAACTTAAAATAATAGAAGTCAAAAGAAGTTTAAAAAAAGTAATCATTTGGTAATTACATGGCAATTCATAGTCTTTTCCTGTGAATTGTAGAGTACAATTACCTCCTGCCAATTACACCAATTACCTACTGATCAAGTAATTATCTGTCAAAGTAGACATGACAAACAATGTAATTACACCCAATTATATCAAATTCAACTATAAGAATGTCTTTCCAAACAAAACCTAAAAACATATTTATTACATACGGTTAAACTATTCTCCTCCACAGAAGAGTTCTATTCTTTCTTTCTCACTTGATTTCAAGTATGTTATGAGTGACATCATCAGATTTTAATTTTTTAAAATGATAATAATGTGCATTAAAATCCAATAAAAGGTTAATACTTGTGTGTAATGTGTTATCAAATTATAAACTAATAATACAAAAATATAATAGAGAAAAAGAGAAGACTTAATTATTTTTCTCGGTAATTTATTACCAAGAAAATTCTTTATTTAAAAAGAAAACATCTTTGGTCTCAAAATAATGATTACTAACATTTTAGAGTCATTAATTTTTTCCAAAAAAAATATACAAAAATAGACATTTATTACATAGTAATAATAATAATAATAATAATAATAATAATAATAATAATAATAATAATAATAATAGTTTAAAGGGCCAAAACTAAACTATCTTCACTTTTTGAGTTTCATACATGAACTATTGAGAGTATAATTTTCATACCTTAATTATCACACAGTAATTAGCTAAACATTCCTTGACTTATTTCTGATGACGATGTGTGCACTCTCTTTTGTTTATATATTTTATAATGTGACACTCCATGTTGAAAACTAATTTTATCATGAAAAATCTAAATAAATTAATACTAAGTTAAAAATGAAGTTTCAAGGTTAAAACTATCACCATATAAATATATTTATTCCACCATGACATTCATCATATTCTTCTCCATCTTCTTATTCGTGATCTCCTCTCAGTCTTGACATTAATTTTCTCTGATTTAAAAGGGGAGAGTTTAGAATATTAAAAATATTAATTAAAAATATGTGAAAAAATTAATATATCATCAATTGCAAGGAAAATTGAAAAAAAAAGAGTGGAATTCAAAATAGAACCTATGGTAGGTGAACCTAAATTTTATGAACATACGCCTCGAAGTATATTGAGACACCGATATAATTCAATCAACATCTAGATGTGTTTCACTAATCAATGAGATAATTTAAATATAAAATGTATTTTTACCTTAACGTCACCAAGTTATATCTAAAAAAGGGAATAATATTGATACAAATATATGTTTTATAACATAACATTTTTATAACATAACATTCAATTTCAAAAATAAGTTTCTAATCTACTTAAATAAAAGACATTTCTCAAAATTATTTTTCACTCATTAACAAAACACTAAAAATCTTTTGCAGAAAATACTTTTTACGCAACAATAAAATATGAAAAAATAAGTAAAAGTCTATTTATTTTCCAGAAAAACATTTTGAAGGTAAATATTTTCCATGGATAACATTTGTCTTCATACCAAACACACTCTAAGAATAAAAAATATATTTTCTACGTTTTTATTTATTAAAGTTATTTTAGAAGAATGAAAACAAAAATAGTGTTCATTGATAATTACTAGTTTTGACGCATGTGCATTGCACGTGAATGTCAAACCAGGTAGCACACTATTTTTAAATATAAAGTAAACATTATTAGAATAAAAAAAATTTCACTCTAAATAACTCATAATTACACTTTTTCAATATACTTTCTCCTCCGTTCTCTTTAGTGTGGTACTATGTCATTATTTTATTGTTGGTGTTCTTACTTTTAAAATAATATAATATAATATAAATATTATTGTAAAATATAGACGATGTACTAAATTTAATATGTTTAGTTGGAATATTACATTAACTTAACAGTCATGTTAGAGAATATACTAATTTCACTAACCTTTGATATTGTCCACGTCTATAAATCAATCCTGAGGTTTTAGGAAAAGAAGAACTAAAAACATTTTTAAAATGTTGTTTAAAATGTGAGCAAACCCCATCATTTATAGTTAAAATTTACAGTAATAGTATGTGCATATTCTTCCATGATAAAGATATTGAAGATGTACTAAATAGGATCTTTTAAGAAGAAGAAGAACAAGAAAAATAATTTTTTTTAAAAATGTAGTTAAAAAATTTGAGAAAACCCCTCTTTTTACAGACAACAAAGGGAAGTGTGTGAAAAATACATACCGCGCCTTATGAAAAAAACGTCACAACCCTTTAGAAAACTCAAAACCAATAGGAAAAGTCACAATTCATAAGAAAAGTCAAAACTCTTCGGAAATTTCACAACCCTTCGGAAAAGTTACGACTCTTCAAAGTCGTAATCCTATAGAAAAGTCACAACCCTTTTTAAAGCTCACAATTCATCTAATCGGTTATAACACTTCGAAAATGTCATAAACCTTCTATGTGAAAATGTGTCTGTCTTAAAATATTATACTATAATACACACAAATAAATATAATACAATGTTAAATATAGAGGATATACTACATTTGGTGTTTTAAGTTAGGTATAGGGAGATTTCACACACACACACACACGCACGCACGCGCACGCACGCACGCACGCACGCACGCGCACGCGCACACGCACACGCACGCGCACGCGCACGCGCACACGCACACGCACACGCACACGCACACGCACACGCACACGCACACGCATACACACACACACGTTGAATATATTAAAAGTTCTTTTCAATTTGTGGTATTAAAGATGTTTCATACCCAAAGAAAAAATAACATTCTATATTAAACTGAATAAAAGTAAAAGTACACCAAATAAATTGGAAAGGAAAGAGTATTTACAAAAGGTAGTTCGGACTCTTCAAATAAGTTTTTGATCAAGTACATTTTCCCCCACATTTTCAGACTTTTTAGATTTTCAATACAAATTTGTAGTTTGTGCAACAGAAATCATTGTTTTTTTTGTCAAGTGGAAGTTGCTACAAAGTATATTTTATTGCTTCGAAAATGAGTAAATATGATATCAAGATAATCTTTTCATTTGAAGTTGATCTATCTATTTTACCCACAAAAAAATATTACAATTTATTGATTGAAAAACTCTCACAATCTTCCTTATTTAAAGAAGAAGAATAGAAAACCAAAAAATATTATAATTGCATGGTGGAACAACTCTCACAATTTTCATTATTTTAAGAAGAAGAATAGAAAACTTACCAAACATGTAGTTTAAAAGTGTGAGAAACCCCCTCTATTTGAAAATATGAAAGGATATTATGAAAAAGTTTTATAGCATCATTTCTGAGAAGTCACAACACTTCAGAATAATCAGAACTTTTTGAATGTATCATAACTCATCCAAAAAGTCACAACTCAATAAAAGAATCAGATTCTTCTGGAAGAGTCACTTCCCAACAATGTGAAAAACAATATGCTTTTAATATAATATAGAATAAATAAATACAATATTAACTATACAACATATATACTAAATATAGTGTTTTTATTTGGGGGTATTTTAGTATTTTAATATTCAAGTTAGCGAGTTAATGTTTTTAAGGTAGTATAGATATAGATGAAAAGGTGTGTTTAAAAAAATATTTATTCCAAAAAAAGACATTTTACCCCATTTTATAACTATAAGAATATTTTTTGACCAAAGTTTTGACTGCAATGACTTTTTCTAGCCAAAGTATTGACGATAAGACATTTCTTAGCCAAACTATAAACGTAGGACATTCTATCTCCTTTCTCATATTCTAAGGATATTTTTTATTTTTTCCCTAAAAAATATAATAGATAAACTAATCCGTCAATAAATTGCTTGAACATGTGGTAGGTGGACGAATATTTTATGGACATACATGCCAAGAAGCATATAAAGACAACAATTTAATTTAGTCAACATCTAGATGTGTTTCACTAACTATTTTTGGCCTTTAACTTTATTGATTTATATCTAAAGATGGAATAATTTAGATATAAATATATTTTAGGCCTTATCTTTAATATTTATAACACAAACCAAAATAAAAGTTGATGTCAAAATATAATAATGATGCTATAATTCCACGGGTTCATGCACAAAAACAATTTAAATAGACACTATTCTTAACTCTTCTCCAAAAATAAAATAAAGAAAAAATTAAGAATATAGTGTGTGCCTCGAGAAAATCAAGCAAGAGGACACCAAAGGTCCTTCATGTCAACGACGAAGGCCACCCTTTGCACCACCTGTAACCTCCATTCTTACCGGTGCTACAACTGGAACGATGCCTTTCACATAACCACCACCACTGGTGTTAGCTTCTCTTTTTGTTGCCCTCGCTGCTTTCATCGCCACCTCCTCCCTAATTACACCATTGCCAGTTTTGTACCTTTTCTTCAACATTTAAATCTTACCAATTATATCCTTTCCACCAATGATTCTGTTACTTTTAATTATCTAGATTCCATACATAATCCGATGAGAGTGATTTCGATGATCTTTCGTTTGAGTTATTTAACTCACCTCAATTCCGTTCACCTACTCTTAAATCGTTTATCAACTCACTTCCAAGTGTGAAAATCAATTAATCATCGAAAAATTGTTCGATTTGTATGGAGGAATTTGTAATTGATACGGGAGCTAGTCAATTCCATTGTAAGCATTTTTTTCATAATGATTGTATTATCCCTTGGTTTAATCGGATTAATACTTGTCCACTCTGTTAGTGTAAATTGCCGCAATAAGAACTAGAAGTGATTTTGGATGGTGAAATTGGTGGTAGAGAATTTCGAGAAAATTTCACAGTATCATCAACATCAACCTTTACTGAAGTTGGTGAGGATGATGATCATAGAGAAAGGGATTTGGATGCAATGCGTACTGAAGACGGTGATATAATGATGGTTGATGCTTGAAGTGTTAGAAAATAGCGTACACAACGGAAGCATTCCAGAATCATACATCTTGCATGAATATAAACAACAATCAAAAGGAGTCATCACATACAAAGTATGTTAAAAATTAACTCAGGATTACTTGTTGAAGCGTGTGCAGATATCTTGAAGTAAATCCAACTCCAGCTCTATAGTCTTCTACAGTGATCCCAATCAACAACTGAACTCTCCCAATACTTGGGTGGGCAAGTATTGTACAGAATACTCAATCCAATCTAGGTTAGAATCTCTATTTATAGAGATGTCTTCCTAGTCCAAAGAGGAGAAGAAAAGCAAATCCTTTTTTTCAAGAAAACTTCAAAACACACGTTTCTTCCTTAAAAAATAAGACATGCTACTTTTCCATCTTCTACTAGAAAATAGGATTCTAAGTTCTAGTGAAATTGGGCACTAGAGGGATCACAAAATTTACTACTGAGGCTTCCTATTATGGAAATAATTCTAAATAATAAATTTGAATTATTCTTACCGTAGTAAATTACAAATCATTCCACTAAAAATTCGTAATTGAACTCCTCTATTTATTTCGAAATTCACCACTAAACACTTATTTGATTCCCCATGTTAAGATTACCGATACTAATCAATAAATTAAATTACTGACGAATTTAATTCAATGATTAACTTCTTTTAGAGCAATACTTAACTTATTTCATGTGCCTGATTCATAAATCTACCGGCCGGGTTTACACATGAAAACTTACAAGCTTCTCATAAAAGGTGTATCATCAATCTATATACTGAGACTTGGATTCCATCAACTAACTAATTATTTCACCAATATATATTATTATCATCCAATCTACCAGGCATATTGACCCATCCCAGAATCTCACCTTTTAATAAATCAAAATGATAATTAATATATACAGATCATAATCGTTATATCAAGATTAAGAATATAAGTACATTTAATAGTTTAGAGAATATGTTTTTATCAGTCAGTCTAAAACAACTATCTCTGCTTGGTCCCATTTAATACATACCAAATGCACTAGCATGAGAAGTTAGAACTATGTCATTCTCATAATCAAGATAAATTACATTTCATCTCGTGCTACAATCTTTCTGATGATTTTGTCCAAATTTCCATCTATGTTTGTGAACTATAAATTTTAACTAATAAGAACTGATGATTTAATTTCTGTGTATAAGCTTAAACTCTATGCACGAAATCATCTACTAAATAAGTTAAGGACACGTATATGACAATTGATCTATTTAATATAACACTTTATTGAATTGAATAAATGAATAAACAATTGTTCAATATTAATACTATATCAAAACGCATGGTTAATAGTATATCCTAACAATCTCCCACTTAGACTCATAACCATGCACCTACAAATCTAACACCCATTCCTTCAACATGTCTATCAAATCACTTTTGCGGTAATGCTTTTGTGAAAGGGTCTGCAAGGTTGTTCTCTGATGCAATCTTCGCCACCATCACATCCCCTCTCTGTACTATGTGTCGAATCAAATGGTATTTTTGCTCAATATATTTTGCCTTCTTATGACTTCGTGGTTCCTTTGAATTTCCAACCGCTCCATTATTATCACAAAACATTTTAAGTGGCATTTCTATCGCAGGAACAACCGCCAAGTCTTTCATATTTTTTTTGAGACACACTGCCTCCTTAGCTTCTTCAGAAGTTGCTACATATTCGGCTTCCATGGTAGAATAAGCAACACAGGTTTGCTTGATGCTTCTCCAAACAATGGCTCCACCTCCCAAAGTAAACACATTTCTAGAGGTTGACTTTCTAGAGTCCATATCAGACTGGAAGTCTGAGTCGTGTACCCTATGGGCACCAACTCATCCGAATGATAGACTAGCATGTAATCCCTAGTCCTTTTCAGGTACTTGATTATATGCTTAACTGCTGTCCAATGTTCTCGTCCAGGATTAGACTGATATCTGCTAACCATGACTACGACAAAACAAATGTCAGGTCTAGTGCATAACATGGCATACATGAGACTTCCTACCGCTGATGCATAAGGAACTGTCTTCATGCTTTCTGTTTCCTCATCTGTCTAAGGAAATTGTTACTTAGATAAAAAAATTCCATGTCTAAAAGGAAGAAAACCTTTCTTGGAATCGTGCATTCTTAACCTGGTAAGAATTGTATCAATATAAAGAGCTTGAGATAAACCTAACATCCTTTTCTTGCGATCATGTTGAACCTTGATCCAAACGATGTGAGCAGCTTCACCCAAATCTTTCATATCAAAGTTTGTAGACAACCATTTCTTAACTGAATTCATCAAGCCCACATTATTTCCTATGAGCAAGATATCATCTACATATGATACAAAAAACACCACTTTATCCCCATTCCACTTTTTGTACACACAAGACTCATCAAGACATTGCTCAAAATGAAAAGACTTGACTGCATTATCGAAGCAACTGTTCCATGCCCTAGAAGCTTGCTTTAATCCATAAATAGATCTTTTAAGCTTGCACAACATGTGTTCTTTTCCTTTTTCTATGAAACCATCTTGTTGTCGCATAAATATGCTTTCATCAAGACTTCCATTAAGGAATGTTGTCTTGACATCCATTTGCCAAATTTCATAATCATAATGAGCAGAAATGGATAAGAGAATAATAATAGACTTAAGCATGACTACTGGCGAAAAAGTTTCCTCATAGTCGATCCTTTATTTCTGAGTAAACCCTTCTGCAACAAGACTAGCTTTGTAAGTTTGCACTGGTCCATCTACTCCTCTCTTTTTCTTATATATCAACTTGCATCCAATGGGTTTGACTCCATCTACAGGTGGTTCTACAAGATCCCAGACTTTGTTAGAGTACATGGACTCCATTTCTGATTTCATAGCAACAATCCATTTTTCTGCATCTTTATCTTGTAGGGCTTCGTCGTAATTCACATGTTCGGTATTCGACTCTTCAGGGATTCTGTCAAAAGAATCTTCCAAGAGTGCATACCAAAGTGGTTTTCTTATCACTCTCCCACTACGATGAGACACTACAGTTGCAGGGGTAGGTTCAGAGAGATTTGCATTATTATGATCTTGTGGTTGAACCACATCATTTTTAGGATCTTGAGTTTCCATGTTATCTACATTATCTTGCTGTGCAGAGATATCAACAACTTCTTCCTCTAATACAATCTGCTCACTATTACTCCCACTACCTTGATGCAATGAATTTTCAAGATCTTGTACTTGCAGAATTTTATGTTTGTTAACATCTCTCCCACTATTATAATGCAATGGTATGTTAACTCTAACATGTGGGGTCTGAATTTAGTTTTCATTATTTTAAGTAGATTGATTTGTTTTCTCTTTGCTCAATTCCTGTAAAACTAGTTTACTTCTAGGAATATGGTTTGTTAAAAATCCGTTTCTAGAAACTTTGCATTGGTAGTCACAATGACCTTATTTTATTTAGGATTATAAAACATACCACCTTTCGTTCCTTTAGGGTATCCAATAAAAAACACATACTTCTGTTTTAGGTTCCAATTTTTCTGCCTTCCGTTTAATACATGTGTTGGACATCCCCAAACCCGAATATGTCTCAATCTAGGTTTGTGCCCAGTCCACAGTTCAATGGGCGTCAAAGGAAAAGATTTAGAAGGAACTAAGTTCAGAATGTAATTTCCAATTTCTATGGCATATTCCCGAAACGAATGCGGCAAATCAGAGTAACTCATCATTGATCTAACCATTACTAAAAGAGTTCTATTTGTTCTTTCTGCTACACCAATTTGTTGTGGCGTTCTAGGTGCAGACATTTGAGATGTAATTCCTTTTTCTGATAAGTAACTAATAAAATCATTATAGAGGTATTCACCAATATTCCATGTTGTTTCTTTGTTTCAGCGTTAAACTCTTTGAATTTCTCAAAGCTTTCAGACTTACGACGCACCAAATATATATATACATATTTTGAGTAGTCATCAATGAAGGTCACGAAGTACTCATACCCACCTCTTGCTTGAATGTTCATTGGGCCACACAAATCAGAATGAATTAACTCTAGTTTATCATTGACTCTATTTCCCTTTGAGGGAAAAGGTCTCTTATCATTTTCCCTTCTAAACAAGATTCACATGTTGGTAGTGCCACCACTTTTAATGAACCTAAAGGTCCATCTCAAACCAACCTTGAAATCCTATCTAGATTTATATGACATAGACGCAAATGCCATAGATAAGTCTCATTAAAATCAGAAGAACATTTTCTTTTACTTGAAAGATTAACATTATACAATTCTACTATTTGTTGCAGTTCTTGAGAGACATTAATAATAAAAAGACAACCAGTCAATGTACCAGCAGAGACAAGATGTTTGTTATAACCATTCACACAACCGTTATAAAAAAAAAACTAACATCATAACCATCTCTCAGAACTTTAGAAACTGAAATCAAATTTCTTCTAATAGCAGGTGCATATAGAACATCTTTTAAAATTTAAACTCTACCACTATCAAACAAAAAAGTAATATTTACTAATGCTAAAACTGGAGCTGCAGAGCCATCTGCTTGAAAAATGCTAAATTCACCTCTAATCAGCTTGCGGTTTTCTTGAAACCCCTGCATAGTAGTGCAGATATGATCAGTGGCTCCTGAATCTACACACCATAAAGTGGTAGAAACAACCGCTAAAAATGTTTCAACAACAAGTGAAAGTGAGTTGCCTGGTTTGTTTTTCTTCTTGGCTAAGAAATCTGGACAATGTGCCTTCCAATGACCTGACATCTTGCAATGAAAACACTTACCCTTAGAATTTTTCACTCCCCCAGCTGGAGGTGCAATTGCCTTAGCTTTGTGAGCCTTTTTCTTCTTCTATCCACTTTGCGGTTTAGAAGTAGAACCTTTCTCAACATTAACTGCCATTAATGGTGCATGTTTTTTGACAAGGGTCTCTGCCGCTTGTAGCTCACTCAACAATTGTGTCAAATATAGACTCATCTTATTCATATAATAATTTAGGAAAAATTGCTGAAAACTATCAGGCATAGACTGCATTATCATCTCAACTTGGGAGTCATTGTCAATTTCAGCCCCCAAAACCTCTAGTTCATTCAGAAGACCTATCATCTTCAGAACATGGTCTCTTACAAGGGTGCCTTCAACCATCTTAGTGTTCATGAGAGTTCTCATGACAGTCTGCTTAGCTGATCGACCTTGGTCTCCAAACATTTGTTTGAGATTCTCCAGAATTTCAAAAGCAGACAACATAGCTTGATGTTGATCTTGCAAAACATTTGACATTGAAGCCATATGTAACATCGCGCCATCTCATCAGCTTTGCGCCATTTCTGATAAGCTAGCTTATCCTCATCACTATACTGATCATTTGGTTTCAATGGACATTCCTCATGAAGCACAAACTTATATTCTTCAACAGTTAACACAATGTCAAGATTTCTCCTCCAGTCAACATAGTTAGAACCCTCTAGTTTGTTTTGACCAAAATAGTACTAATGGGATTAAAAAGAGACATGTTGAATCTGAAATTTAAGAAATAGTTACAATAGATCAATAACATAGTCATATAACATTGAATATTTACATCCAAAACAATGATATACATATACATTCATGCATCTTAAATAGCCAATCGTTGGGATTAGAGAACTATTCATACAATATACATATATAATGACCGATTATTCACTCCATACACTTATACAGACCTAACTCAGTTGGAGAGTCTACTGTTAGTTTAAGTCAAGTGAAAATTCTCTAGTTGCATTGATCCAATCATATATTACTCAGTTTAGGAGAGTTAATATAAATTATCAAAATAGCGATTAAATACGCAATGACTTGTATTAAATTCATCCGATGGGGAGGAAGGTCTAAGCCAACACATAAACTTAATATTTCATTACTATTTAATATTGGTAATTTAAAAAAATACTCATCACCATTTTATTTTCTTGGTAAATTTTATACCAGGAAATTTCTAGAAAGAAACTATGCAACAACAAAAATTTCAAATTATCATATTTTCAAAACTTTTACGGTAAATGTCCTTTTTTTTTTACAAGTTACTGTTGCAATTTTTTTTCAAAGTGTGGTTCAAACTCTTCCAAGAAACATGAATCATTAATAACATATTAATGAGTCAAAATAATTTTAAAAAAAATTCACAAGTGGTCACTCTTTTGACGAAGGAAAAAAAAATTACACCCAAAACATGTGAGTACAAAGCAAACTAACAGTTGCAAAGATAAAAACAATTGAAAGTTTTTCTGACAATTTATACCAATCACATGAGGCCAAAAAAAATATTACACCCAACACTTCTTATTTTTTATTCAATTCATGGGTTAATAAAAAAAATTCAGTAATTCAATTTTGAATTCTTTATTTGTTTTTCTCTTAATATACCAGAAAACAATCAGCCTCCATAATAAAAAAGGACAAAATAACGACAGGTGCAGCTATCAAATTTCATTTAAAATTATCCATCCATGGAACACCGTGCATGACAATATGAAAATATTATCAAATATTACAGATCAATTTTCATAAGTAACTATTACAATATGCATTTAACAAAAATAAATCAAATCAAATTTTTCTCCGTTTTGTCCTTTTCATTATAAAATAAAATTTACAATCACGAATCATACATATAATTTCACGTATGCATATTTTAGGTTATGTATAACGATGCAAGTATGGCTCTTGATGCCAACTGTTAGAAAATAGCATACACAGCGGAAGCATTCCAGAATCATACATTTTGCATGAATATAAATAACAATCACAAATAGTCATCACATACATAGTATGTTGAAAATTAACTCAGGATTACCTCTTGAAGCGTGTGCAAATATCTTGAAGTAAATCCAACTCCAGCTCTATAGTCTTCTACACTGATCTCAATCAACAATTGAACTCTCTCAATACTTGGGTGGGCAAGTATTGTATAGAATACTCAATTCAATCTAGGTTAGAAGAATCCCTATTTATAGAGATATCTGTTGCCAATCTGTGTTAAGAAAATCAGAAATTACTGGTTGTAATAAATCATTGAGAAACATGAAGTAACTAAGATTTTTAGAACCAGTAAATAAGATGAACAGAAATTTATTTGTAAAAAATATTTTAATCTGTAAAACTTACCAGAATCTTGTATACTCTTTTTTTTTTTGATAATTTAAGAAGAAAATCAAGTCTACTGAATTCACAGTGTCCCCTTAAGGAAATTAATCCCCTCTAGTATCCGAGGTTTGATTTGGAATATAACCTCCCAGGGTAAAATGATCTTAATCAGTAGAGTATAGATACCAAAAACACTACTGTCAGCGAATCAATCCACAACAGGAAAGTACACGAAGAAAAATGTCTTTTTTAAGAAGAAGGAAGATCAGAAAATTCGTTAAAAAATATTCTGAAGACTGAATGGTATTTATAGGAAAAGAATAATATATTCTGAAAGGTTGCAACCCTTTCAGAATTGACACGACCATTAATGAAAGGTTGCAAACTTTCAAATGGTATTGACTGTTCCTGAAAGTTGCAACCTTTAGAAACAGTGGCGGGAATTATTAAATATAACGGAATTTAAAACGGGTCACGCGCGCGGATCCGAGTCGGGTCGGGTTAACTAGAAAGTTGAAAATATTTCGGTTAATTTCTGTTATCAACTAATTAATTGAAAATAATTTTTGGCCATTTAATTAATTAAATAAATAAATAAAATAAATTTGTCCAAAAAATTATCTCTCGATCGATCATTTGCCAAAGCCAAAGCCAAAGCCAAAGCTGAAGCCGTAGCCGAAGCGAGCGAGCGACGACGACGGCGGCGCGAGGGGGGTCCCTCTTACCAACCCTTTCAATAATTAATAGGAGTGTTTATTTATTTAAACTCTCCTATTTTCATTTTCATTACCGATCAAGGACTATTGCCTTTTTTATTAAAGCATTAGAGGACTTTTCAAGTTCCCAACCTTTCAAGTTCTAAACTTTTCAAATTCCTCTCCTTCCCTCTATTCCTCATCAATTCTTGCTACATACACAACAATCCCCCACATTGATGGGGAATAGTTATAACATAGGAATGCACGGACAATTGTGTACTTTACAAGCAAGGATTAATTGCATCTGGATAAGTAGGTTTCCCCTTGGACTTTCCGTAGTGAACATATGTCGGATGTACTCGATCAATCGGTAGATGTGATATCTTTGAACCGTCGAACTTTGGTGTATACCTAGACAACCATATGTCACACAATTAACCCTTTACTATTTATGATTCATACGGTTGTGTTCGTTTCAGCCATGAACACCTCCTGGTTTCATGAGTGTATAGAGAATAGGCTTTTGACATAAAATTCTCTTTGAAGCGGCTTCCACTTCACACTCACATAGGTGATTTCTAACCGTGTCATCTCGTAGATACACTATTTGGTCAAATCTACCAAACTTAGCAAATCATTAAAAACTTTAAGCTTTATTACCTTATTAACAAGACTTAAAGTCTTAACCTTTTTCTGAACATTGTCTTCATCATGAGAATGGATTGAGTTAATTGACAATGTCGAACCGTCAGCCACAACTTTGTTTTTCTCCTTGAATCTATCTCTTGAGATCTCTAGTCCGCTAGATAGAGTTACCGTCATGCTGACTTGTCCTAAGCCGTAAACCCATTCCCTTAGATGATCTTTCAACTGCCTCTCTCACTAGGCCTTTCGTTAGTGGATCTGACACATTATCGCTTGACTTTACATAGTTAATTGTGATAATTCCACTAGAGAGCAGTTGTCTTATGGTGTTATGTCTACGTCGTATATGACGAGACTTCTCGTTGTACATAACGCTCCCTGCCCTACCTATTGCTGCTTGACTATTGCAATGTATGCAAATTGGTCCAACAGGTTTGGGCCAGAATGGAATATCCTCTAGGAAATTTCGGAGCCATTCCGCTTCTTCACCAGCCTTATCCAAAGCAATGAATTCAAATTCCATTGTGGAGCGAGCAATACATGTCTGTTTGGAATATTTCCAAGAGACAGCTCCTCCACCAATTATGAATACATAACCACTCGTGGATTTTACATCATTTGACCCGGTGATCCAATTTGCATCACTATATTCTTCAATCATAGCAGGATATTTATTATAATGCAAAGCATAATGTTGTGTCCATTTTATATAACCCAACACACGTTTCATAGCCATCCAGTGAGTTTGATTCGGATTACTAGTGTACCGACTCAGTTTACTAATAGCACATGCTATATCTGGTCGCGTGCAATTCATAATATACATCAAACTTCCCAACACTCTGGCATATTCCAATTGAGAATCACTTTGACGTTCATTCTTTTTCAATGTACAACTTAAATCAATTGGAGTTTTGACAACATTGAAATTCAAGTAATTGAACTTATCCAATACTTTTTCAATATAATGAGTTTGAGATAATGCTAGTCCCTGGGGAGTTTTGATAATCCTTACCCCTAAGATCAAATCAGCAACTCCTAAGTCTTTTATATCGAACTTACTGGACAACATGCGCTTAGTAGAATTTATATCATCAATTTCTTTACTCATTATTAACATGTCATCAACATACAAACAAACTATGACTTCATGATTCATAACGTTTTAAATGTAAACACATTTATCACATTCGTTAATCTTTAATCCATTTGCCAACATTATTTGATCAAAATTAGCATGCCATTGTTCGGGTGCTTGCTTGAGTCCATAAAGTGACTTCACAAGTCTGTACACTTTCTTTTTTTTACCAGGAACTACAAACCCTTCAGGTTGTTCCATGTAAATTTCTTCCTCTAACTCTCCATTTAAGAAGGCTGTCTTTACATCCATTTGGTGGAGTTTAAGATCATGCACTACTGCTAGTGCTATTAAAATCCTAATTGATGTTATCCTTGTTACTGGAGAGTATGTGTCAAAGTAGTCCAGACCTTCCTTTTGTCTGTACCATTTGACTACCAGTCTAGCCTTATATTTGTTAATAGTCCCATCAGGTTTCATTTTCCTTTTAAAGATCCATTTTGATCCTAACGGTTTATTTCCTGGAGGAAGATCAGTCAATTCCCAAGTGTGATTGCTTAAAATTGATTCAATTTCACTATTGACTGCTTCTTTCCAATAAGTTGACTCTGACGAAGACATAGCTGCTTTAAATGTTTGAGGCTCATTTTCGAGCAATAGTGCTACAAAATCTGGTCCGAAAGAAACAGATTTTCGTTGTCGAGTACTTCGCCTAGGTTCCTCACTAGTTAGAATATTTTCCATTGATTCTTCTCGTGGTCGTTTAGGTCTTTCACTTGTTGACTCACTTTCAGTTTTATACGGATAAATGTTTTCAAAAAACTCTGCATTATCTGATTCAATTATCGTATTAACATGAATCTCAGGATTATCAGATTTGTGAACCAAAAATCGACAGGCTTTACTATTCACAGCATACCCAATAAAGACACAATCTATTGTTTTGGGTCCAATTTAAACCCTCTTAGGTAAAGGAACCTCTACCTTGTCTAAACACCCCCACACTTTGAAATATTTCAAGTTGGGTTTTCTTCCATTCCACAACTCATATGGAATTGATTGTGTTTTTCGATGGGGTACTCTATTGAGTATTTTATTAGCTGTAAGGATGGCTTCCCCCCAAAGATTTCGCGGTGAACCAGAATTGATCATTAAGGCATTCATCATTTCCTTTAATGTTCAGTTCTTCCGTTTGGCCAAACCATTTGACTGTGGTGTATAAGGTGCAGTAGTTTGATGAATAATACCATATTCCAAACATATCTCTGCAAAAGGAGATTCATATTCTCCACCCCTATCACTCCGAATCATTTTTATCTTTAGATTCAATTGGTTTTCTACTTCATTTTTGTATTGCTTAAATGCATCAATTGCTTCATCCTTACTATTAAGCAAATATACATAACAAAATCGAGTGCAGTCATCAATAAAAGTTATAAAATACTTTTTCCCACCACGAGATGGTGTTGACTTCTTATCGCATATATCTGTGTGAATTAAGTCTAAAGTTTTAGAATTTCTTTCAACAGACTTATAAGGATGTTTAACAAACTTACTTTCCACACAAATTTCACATTTCAACTTATCGCATTGAAAATCAGGCAATACTTCTAGATTAACCAATTTTCGCAAGGATTTGTAATTTGCTTGTCCCGAACGGGCATGCCATAAATCAATTAACTCCAATAATTAAACAGAAGCAGAATTTTTATTAATACTGTCAATAACCATTACATTTAGTTTGAAAAGACCCTCATTGAGGTAGCCCTTTCCTATAAACATTTCATTCTTACTTATTACAGCTTTATCACTAACTAGGACACACTTAAACCCGTTCTTAACGAGTAGTGCAGTAGAAACTAAATTTTTCCTAATAGTAGGGACATGCAAAACTTTGTTTAAAGTCAACACTTTCCCGGATGTCATTTTCCACATTACTTTCCCAGTTCCTGCAATCCTTGCTATTGCTGTGTTTCCCATGAATAAATCTTCATCGTACTCAGCAGGAATGTACATTGCAAAGGCTTCTTTTACACAGCAAATATGTCTAGTAGCACCTGAGTCGAGAAACCACTCCTTGGGATTTCCAACTAAGTTACACTCTGATATCATTGCACACAAGTCATCTGCATCTTCCATCTTTTCAACGATGTTTGCTTGACTTTTGCCTTTGCCTTTGTTTTTGTCCTTTCTTTGAGCATGACAACCAGAAGATCTATGACCAGCCTTGCCACAGTTATAACAGTTGCCTTTGAATTTCTTCTTGGCCTGTTCTGTCTTCTGCCTGTTGGACTTCTTTCTCTTTTTGTCTTTGGTATGAGCTTCCTCAACAATATTAACTCCAATGATTGTTGAACTCTTACGTGACTTCTTTTCGGCATTTCTGTTATCTTCCTCAATCTTGAGACGAATCACAAGATCTTCAAGCTTCATTTCTTTACGCT
Source organism: Solanum chmielewskii (assembly GCA_027704785.1). Lineage (NCBI taxonomy): Eukaryota > Viridiplantae > Streptophyta > Magnoliopsida > Solanales > Solanaceae > Solanum > Solanum chmielewskii. Next base: position 22,536,889 of record JAKWIX010000318.1, on the reverse strand, counting down.
TGTGCTTTAGATAATTCTTGAAATCATTCCACAAAGGAGGCAACTTCTCGATCATTGCAGCCACTTGAAAAGCTTCATTTACTACCATATCTTCAACAATCAGATCATGGAGAATAAGTTGAAGTTCCTGCACTTGTGATCCAACAGTTTTACTATCTACCATTTTATAGTCTAAAAACTTTGCGACCACAAAATTTTTCAAGCATGCATCTTCTGTCTTATATTTCTTCTAAAGTGCATTCCACAACTCTTTTGAAGTTGTTATTGCACTATAGACATTATATAAGTCATCCTCTAAAGCACTCAAAATGTAACCTTTACATAGGAAGTCTGACTATTTCCATGCTTCAACAATCATAAATTTTTCCCTGTCTGGCATATCATCAGCAGGTACTGGAGTATCTTCACTTGTAAATTTCTGCAGACCAAGAGTGGTAAGCCAGAAAAATACTCGTTGCTGCCATCCTTTGAAATTCACACCTGTGAATTTACCCGGTTTCTATGCTTGTGATACAAGAGTTCGAGTTGGTGCAGCAACAGCCACTGTAACACCAGTGTTTTCCATTTCTGATAAACAAAATTTCTACAATATAAGTAATCCATAAATTATAATTGCAGACTTAAAGGAGTATAAAATCACAAAGATTTTTGTCTCCACGAGAAACACAGATTTAAATAATTTCCTTAAGATTGTTGTCAATCTGTGTTAAGAAAATCAAAAATTACTGGTTGCAATAAATCATTCAGAAACACGAAGTAACTGAGATTTTTAGAACCAGTAAAAAATATGAACAGAAATTTACTTGTAAAAAAAATTTAATCTGTAAAGCTTACCAGAATCTTGAATACTTTTTTTTTTTTGATAATTTAAGAAGAAAATCAAGTCCACTGAATTCACAGTGTCCCCTTAAGGAAATTATTCCCCTCTAGTATCCGAGGTTTGATTTGGAATATAACCTCCCAGGGTAAAATGATTTTAATCAGTAGAGTATAGATACCAAAAAATCTACTGTCAGCGATCAATTCACACCAGGAAAGTACACGAAGAAAATGTGTTTTTTAAGAAGAAGGAAGATCATAAAATTCGTTAAAAAATATTCTGAAGACTGAATGGTATTTATAGGCAAGAATAATATATTCTGAAAGGTTGCAACCCTTTTAGAATTGACACGACCATTAATGAAAGGTTGCAAACTTTCAAATGGTATTGATTGTTCCTGAAAGTTGCAACCTTTCAGAACAGTGGGGGGAATTTTTAAATATAACGAAATTTAAAACGGGTCACGCGCGCGGATCCGATTCAGGTCGGGTTAACTAAAAAGTTGAAAACATTTCGGTTAATTTCTGTTATCAACTGATTAATTGATAATAATTTTTGGCCATTTAATTAATTAAATAAATAAATAAAATAAATTTGTCCCAAAAATTATCTCTCGATCGATCATTTGCCAAAGCCAAAGCCAAAGCCGTAGCCGAAGCGAGCAAGCGACGACGACGACGGCGCGAGGGGTGTACCTCTTTCCAACCCTTTAATAATTAATAAGAGTGTTTATTTATTTAAACTCTCCTATTTTCATTTCCATTACCGATGAGGGACTATTGCCTTTTTTATTAAAGCATTAGAGGACTTTTTAAGTTTTCAACCTTTCAAGTTCTAAACTTTTCAAACTCCTCTCCTTCCCTCTATTTCCCATCAATTCTTGTTACATACCCAACAATATCTTCCTAGTCCAAAGACGAGAAGAAAAGCAAATCCTTTTTTTTCAAGAAAACTTCAAAACACAAGTTTGTTCCTTAAAAAAAAAGACACGCTACTTTTCCATCTTCTACTAGAAAATAGGATTCTGAGTTCTAGTTAAATTGGGCACTGGAGGGACCAAAGAATTTATTACTGAGGCGTCCTATTATGGAAATAATTCTAAATATTCAATTTGAATTATTCTTACCATAATAAATTACAAATCATTCCACTAAAACTTCGTAATTGAACTCCTCTATTTATTTTGAAATTCACCACTAAACACTTATTTGATTCCCCGTGTAAAGATTATCGATACTGATCAATAAATTAAATTATAGACGAATTTAATTCAATGATTAACTTCTTTTAGATCAAATACTTAACTTATTTCATGTGCCATATTTATAAATCTACCGGCCGGGTTTACACATGAAAACTTACAAGCTTCTCATAAAAGGTGTATCATAAATCTCTATAGTGAGACATAGATTCCATCAACTAACTAATTATTTCACCAATATATATTATTATCATCCAATCTGCCAGACATATTGACCCATCTCAGAATCTCACCTTTTAATAAATCAAAATGATAATTAATATATACAGATCATAATCGTTATATCAAGATTAAGAATATAAGTACATTTAATAGTTTAGAGAATATGTTTTTATCAGTCAGTCTAAAACAACTATCTCTTCTTGGTCCCGTTCAGTACATACCAAATGCACTAGCACGAGAAGTTAGAACTATGTCATTCTCATAATAAAGATAAATTACATTTAATCTCGTGCTACAATCTTTTTGATGATTTTGTCTAAATTTCCATCTATGATTGTGAACTATAAATTTTAACTTAGAAGAACTGATGATTTAATCTTCTGTGTATAAGCTTAAACTCTATACACCAAATCATATACTATATAAGTTAAGGACACATATATGACAATTGATCTATTTAATGTAACACTTTATTGGATTGAATAAATGAATAAACAATTGTTCAATATTAATACTATATTAAAACGCATGGTTAATAGTATATCCTAACATGAAGTTCAAAAGAGAAATATATAGCCATGTATATAATTATCTTGGGTATGATTTTATCTATAATGTGTAATCTGATTCATTATATCTAGAAGGGATTGTAGGGAAAAGGGTCTGATATACCCCTCAACTTTATCATTTAGAGCTGATATACCACTTGTTATGAAAGTGGCTCATATATACCCCTACTTATAAACTAATGGCTCACATATATCCTTTTCTTCTAACGGAAATGAAAAAAATAATAATTTTAATCTAAATTTTTATTTTTTTTCTAAAAAATATAATCTTATATAAGTAAATTTAATCCTCGTCAAACATATTTTTTTGACTTTTTTTTTGTTTCAATGAATAATTTTTAATTATTATTTTGATAATCAAATTTATTTATGTTTCACTAATATTCTTGTAAAACTTATTATAGATGACCAAATTTTTTCTTCGAATACGAAATTAAATTACAATACACACAAAAAAAATAGTTTAATTTTTAATTCTTTAAACTAAGAAATGAAAGAAAAAAATAAAATAAGAATAAGAAATTCAAATAATTCTAATAAAACAAGTCAAAAAATAATTTATGTATGAAAAAATTTAAATTATACATTGAACTTTGATAGAAGAATCATATATACCGCTAAATAATTTTTTTAAAAAAATTAGAAGTAATAAATATAAATTTCAAACTAATTTTTTAACTTCCGTTAAATGAAGGGTATATGTGAGCAATTTTGTAACGGCAGGGGCATATGTGAGCCGTTTGTATAACGGTAAGGGCATATATGTGCCGTTTTTATAACGAGGGGTATATCAGCTCTAAATGACAAAGTTGAGGGGTATATCAGACCCTTTTCCCAAGATTGTATATATGCATACCTTAAACATATCTCAATATTAAAATATATACTTTAAACTTTGAAATGAAAAACATCATCTAAAAAATACAATATAAAATATAAAATATATCAGAATATGATATAATCTTAGGATTATAAATATGTTATAGAAAAGTATTTTTTAAAAAACTTTTTTCTAAATAAACAAAAATTTATAGCGTGTTGCACGCTGGATGCTTCTCTCCTCACGCAAGCAATCAAAAAAAGAAAAGAGAAGAAAATAAAATAGCGACCCAAAAGACCGGACCCACAGATTTTGTCCAAATTAAGCAAATCAAACGACGTCGTTCGCTTGAAACAATTACCGGCTATCACGGTGGGCTTTTCTTTGCCCAAAATTTGTTTTGCTATAATCATCGTCTTCGCTCGATTTTCGAGACAGTTTCTAAATTTTTTCTCACAGTAGCACATCATAGTTTATCTTCATCTCTATCTATCTGCTGATTTCGAGAAAAAGATCAAAATTTTACTGGTAAATAAAGTGTTAATTTAGCTGTCCTCTGTTATGCTGAAAAATAGGATACATATGTTATGTTATAGGATCAAAATTTAGTTGATGTTCGTATTTTATCACAAGTTCATACGTGGAGTTTTTTTTTGATGCATTGTAGAATGAGATTTATGTTTGTTATGAAAATTGAATCTTTTTGGTGGCAGTTTACTAGAGCATTTTTATATGTACATACACCCACATTGAACCCTTCTATGGCAATAGAATCTACTGTAAATTTCATTATGGAAATCTTTATTTGGTAATCTATGAAACTTGCCATGAAGCTAGTTTTAAGAGGAGAGTCTTTGGAAAATATAGGTTTATACAAACACGGGAAAGATATGTTAAGTACAATTTCTAAGGATTTCAAACTTTGGAAAAAGAGGTTACAAGAAACAAATACTGAATGGTTATTGTTGTTGGATGTACGTTTTAAGACCTGACCTATTTCTACCAAATGCTTCTTGTTTGCAGTACCTAGTCGAAGTACATGGTAACTCGTGGAAAGCTTTGAAGAATGGTATTATGCTTAACCAGATGCAGAGGCCAAAAGGCCTAGGTTAATTCTCTCTCGAGCAACTTATCCCGAATCAACTAGGTTTCTCTCAAACACGGAGTTGCAACCTTTAAACATAGGCTCTGCCTTATCCCAAAAACTCTCTAGATCTGAAAGTGTGGGAAAGGAACTAGGATTCACTCTCTAGAGCTTAAGCCATGACGAACCAATAACCACTGACTCTCAACTTAGTAGTATTGATTTTAAAACGTCTCTCTCGATCAATCCAAAAATAGTAAGGTGAAATCTTATTTGCAACTACAACCTCATTTAGTTCAAACACAACTACAAGCTGAAATAACATTTAAACAAGGATTATACTAACAATAAGCAACACCGAACAATAGATTTAACTTATATTCACAAAATCACATCCCAAGAACTGGGGTTTTAGCTAGACATAGAAAAAGGGAAGAAAATTGTATTAAATCGAAGTAACATCAACTGGAATGATTTTTTTTCAATTGGGTCTAGGATGAAGAATTTTACAATATCCACTTTTTATTTCTTCAAGACGAGAATCTTAAAATCTCCAAGGTTCAACAGACTAGTTTCCCAAGAGCTCTCCAGAACTCAAATTGGAAGTTAATTTTAAAAATTATTGTTTAAAACTATGAAATTGATGCCAAGCTAAAAATATTAAGATGTATTTATAGTTTTCAAAAAATTATGCTACAAAGGACAACTCGGAATAGTTACTCGGGATCACCAATCAACTCCGTGATCCTATCTTTGGTATATTTATGGCCGTCTTGCGTTAACCTACAACATCTTTGTGTTTTGGATCATTGGGCGACATAATACTACTTCTCCAAACTACTCGGTGACACGCTGGTTGTTCATCTTCACCACCAATTTGATCACTTCCTTCAGGTCTCAGCTCACTGGAACAAAAGGCGAGGTTGACACCTTTCGACGACATGCCGAACGGGTTTAGCGATCCTCAATCCTTCACTTCTTCATTCTTTCAACAGTCTTTGTACCTTTTTCTGGATTTTTCCCATGCATTTGTCTCCGAATCTAAAAACCTGAATCTCAAGTTATTCTATCAGTTTTCGAGAAGAAATGCATGTGAATACACTAAACCCGTCAAAATATAACCCTAAATAATTCCAAATTATGGACTAATCAGTCTCAAAATGGAATTTTGTCAATTTCATTAGTCCCTTTATGTGTAAATTGTTCTAGGAGGGTTGTCTATTTAAAATTTGGAGTCTTTTCGCGTAATTGAGGTCGTAAGTGGAAATTTGTAAAATTTTAGCTTGAGGGTTGACTTTGGTCAGCATTTTAGGTTCGGATGCTCGAATCGAATTTCTCTAATTTCATTGGAATTAGGAGATCGTTTTTTGCCTTGAGTAGGTCATGGATGGACTTCCTAAGCTCATGAGCTTAATGTAGCATTTAGAAGTTATGTTTGTTCCTTGGGATTTTCTTAAATGTGTGATGATACATGTGGTAATAAAGTCAATGAGAAATGGTTTTAGCTAGTGATATTAATCTAATGGAAACGAGAGAGTTCAAGATTAAAAAAATATTAAAGTAAAAAATATATTTTAAAAATTAATATGCCATTATATAGTCGTAATATAAGTTAGGTGGACGAATACTAAATAGAAAAACGCTCCTACAAGAATTTATAGACAAACATGTAAGGTGTGTTTTGTATTAAGGAAAATGTTTTTCAACTTTTTCCTCTTTGGTTGACTTAAATATTTTGAAAATGCTTTCCAAATCGACTATTTTTTCTCAAAAATTAAGAAAAATGACTTCCGTTAAAAAAGTAAGGAATACAATTTTCAAAATCATTTTGAACCTCACACCTCAACTTTATGTCCTAAATTAAGTCTCGGGTACGATTTCCAATACCAATACTAGTTCAGACTTATTCAAGACCCGATTCATAATCTTAATTTGAGACCTAACTACTATGTTTTAGATTAAGTCAGGTCAGGTCTCAAGTTACAATTAGTATTTGAATTTTGGATTGAGCGTCAAGATCGAGTCTTGAGGTCAAGTGTCATGAGAAGGTCAAGTCTCAAATTGCTATTATGGTAGAGGGTCGGGTCTCAAGGTAGAGCTTAAGGTATGGTCTTAGGAATATTCTCGAGTTAGGTGTTGGGTCTCGGGTTGAGGTTAGGTTTCAGGTTAGGGTTTGATCTTAGGCCTCTATCACGGTTGGATATCGGTTCGGGTCAAGTCTCAGGTTGGGTCTCGATCTAGATCAGGTGATATATTTTTGACCTTGGCTCTAATATTTATGACATAATTTTTTTATAGAAAATTATAATAATGATCATTTTTCTATCTGTTCGTGAACAAAAAAATTTAAATAGACAATTTTTAAACTCATTTCAAGAATAAAATAAGAAAAAGTTATTACTGCCTCGAGAAAACCGAGCAAGAGGACACCAAAAGTATATCATGTCGATAGAGGCGACCCTCTCCACGGCCGGTAACCTTCGTTCTTACTGATGCTACAACTTCAAAAATGCCTTTCGTATAACCCCCACTGTTTGCGTGAGCTCCTCCTTTCGTTGCCCTCGTTGCTTTCATCGCCACTTCCTCCCTAATTACACTATTGGCAATCATACGCCGATTTCTCAACATTTACCTTTTGATGATTTTACCCTTTCCACCACCAATTTTGTTACTTTTTATTATTCCGATTCTTAAACAGAAATCGATGAGACTGATTTTTATGATCTGTCAAGAGTTGTTTTACTCAACTCAATATGAATTTCTTAACTCAACTCATGTCCATTCTCCTACTAATAAATCATTTTTCGACTCACTTTCGAGTGCGAAAATCGATGAATCATCGAAAAATGTCCTATTTGTATAGAGGTATTTAGAATTGATACTGAAGCGAGTCAATAACCTTGTAATCACTTTTTTCATAATGATTTTATTGTCCCTTGGTTGAATCAGAGTAATACGTATCCACTCTATCTACATTAATTGTCGAAAGGAGATAAAGATGGAATTGGAAAGGACCTAGAAGTCACTTTGAATGGTGAAATTGGTTGTAGAGAATTTCAAGATAACAGTGTCGTTCTAGAATCAACAGCATCATCCTTGATTGAAGTTGGTGACGATAATAATGATCTTAGTGACATGGATCTGAACGAAATGTGTGATAAAGATGGTGATATAATGATTATTGATGCTTGAAATTTAAAAGAGAAACATATTGACATGTATATAATTATCTTTTTGCGTATGCTTTTATCTATAGTATCTTTTGATTTTACCTTAAAAAATGATAATTTAGTGGGAAGTGAAGTGTTATTAAACACTCAATATGTTAAATATTCTTAATCTGTGGGATAAACATAAATATCGAACTTGTTGGATGAAAGATACATGATGCATTGAAATACCATGAAAAATGTTAATATTGTTTGCCCATATAATGATCTGAAATAACTAAAATATGGGAGTTACTACTAATAGAAAGATAACCATATGTGTTAGTATATGGAGTTTACCCCATTAAAAGGGTCCAATATACTTTATCAAGGTATAAAGGTTGATCTGAGCTAATGTGGATCTAGTAAGCTAATGTCTACAAAGACTAGGGAGTATGCCTATACTAATGGAAGACCTCTTAAATCCTATGATGACGTGTAGGTCTTGAAATTAGGGATTGAAACTAAAAAACCAAACAAATGTTGAAAGTTCTCCTTCATTCATAACTCTACTCTATGCTAAGTAAAACTCCCATTGAAACATGCAAATAACCAAAGACAGCAATAATCTTATAATAGTGACTTATACTAATAACCAGATAAACTAGATAGCTCATGAAGAATGATTTAAGCTAATAGTTTCTATTAATATTAAAGACACTTTATGTGAAAGTATCTAAAATCATATAAAATAATCTGAAAGCGTGGATTCTGAAACTACTTAATTCTAAATCACCACAATATGTACATAATGTGGGTTCGTGGAAACACCATTTAAATATTGTAATTATAAGAAAAACGTGCAATTAAAGTCTAATCATGAAAGAGAAACTGAACTGCATTAAATACCCAAAACAAGGAAACCCTAGATTCTAGAGAGATCATAAACTTTGAAATGTGAGGGTTTTTTGGGACTCAATTGGTGAAAGGAAAAATATTGATAAAGCCCCACATACATGTTGTTAAAGTCAGTAGTCTTAATGTTCGAATGGAGACTTGAAGGTGAAAAATCTTTTTTTTTGCTTGAGAGGAACCTTTAGAAAGAAGAAATCAAACTTCGGGGTAATGTGCATGAAAAAAAGTTTTAGACTGATAATTACCTTTAATCCCACTTAGAATATGCTGAAAATTAAAGGACTGGGAATATCTCAAATTGACCCTAACTTAAAAATGGTCGAAGGTCAGATATGAAAATCTTCTACAGACCATAGAACAATCTAAGGGCAATATAGTGTCCACACAAAATAGGTGAAATTTTTTTTTCTCAAGATTTGTTCTATGCGAGCTTCTACGGTCCATGGGAATGATCTATGATCAATAGAAGTCATAGTATTCTTTAGTTCTGAGTTCTAGTTCTATAGAAACAACTACGACCAGTGAAAACTTATATGATCCATAAATCAATTATTTTGCAGACTTACATTTTGTGAAATTTTTAAGATCTAATCTGAACTCAAAACATTTGGGGTATAACAATTAAAATTCTTATTTCTTAAAATATTATATTTAAATTTGTCTTCTCTTATCAAGAGAAAATTGGATCATGCATGTCCTTTTAACGGTTCATGTATATACAACTAAATCTATAACGAGATAGCTATTGAACTGGACTTTGGTTTCGGAACACTTACTTGTATAGTGTTCATGTATATGTGTTCACTGACCATAAGAGCCTTCAGTATGTGTGCACCCAGAAGGAGTTGAATCTTCTCAAGAGAAGATGACTTGAGTTCCTTAAGGATTATGATATGAGTGTGCATCACCATCTTGGTAAGGCGAACGCACTAGAAGATACTCTTAGTAGATTATGTATGGGTAGTGTAGTCCATGTTGAGTTAGAAAGGAAAGAGCTAGCGAAGGATGTTCACAGGCTTGCTCGCTTGGGAGTTCGCCTTATGAGCATATTAGACAGTAGCATAACAATTCAAAATAAGGCATAATCTTCTTTAGTATTGGAGGTTAAGGAAAATCAATGCAGTGATCGAATCTTGCTTGAATTTAAGGGCGCAGTCCATCATTAGAGGGTGAAGATTTTCTCCCAAGGGGGAGATGGTGTACTTCACTACTAGGGTAGATTGTGTGTTCCTGATGTGGGAGAGTTGAGACAACATATTCCTACAGAGGCCCACAACTACAGATATTCTATTCATTCAGGTGCCACTAAGATGTACCGCGATCTATAGGAAGTCTATTGGTGGAATTACATGAAGAGGGATATAGAAGATTTTGTTAGTAAGTGCCCCAATTATCAGTCAATGTAGAACATCAGAAACCAGAGGGTATGTCTCAAGAGATCGACATCCATACTTGCAAGGGGGAAATTATCAATATGGATTTCATCACAGGGTTACCGCGTACTCGCAGACAACTTGACTCCATTTGGGTCATAGATGATAGGTTGACTAAATCTTCTCGCTTTTTGTTGGTCAAGAGCATATTCAGCAGAGGACTATGCCAAGCTTTACATTATTTAAATTGTGAGGTTGCATGGGGTTACTTTGTCTATCATCTCAAATAGAGATCCTTAGTTTACCTCTCATTTCTGGAAGTCATTTTAGAAGGGTCTTGGTACTCAAGTTAACTTTAGCATAACATTTCATCCGCAGACGGATGGAAAGACAAAACATACCATTTAGACCCTAGAAGATATGTTGAGAGCTTGTATGACCCATTTCAAATGTAGTTGGTATGATAACCTTCTTCTGATTGAGTACGCCTACAACAATATCTATAATTCTAGCATTCAGATGGCCCCTTATGAGGCTTTCTATGGACGTAGATGTGGAACTCCTACTAGTTGGTTTGAAGTAGGTGAATCAGCTTTGATAGGTCCAGACTCAATCCTTTATACTATATAGAAAGTGCAACTCATTAGATATAGATTTAAGAAACCCCAGAGTCAGCAAAAATCTTATGCAGATGTAAGGAGAAGGGAACTAGAGTTCCAAGTTGATGATTGAGTTTTCCTGAAAGTGTCACCTATGAAAGGGGTGAAGAGGTTAAGAAATAAAGAAAAACTCAGTCCTAGATATGTAGCCCCTTACAAGATCTTGAAAAGAGTTAGCAAGGTGGAATATGAGTTAGAATTGCTAGCATACTTAGCAGTAGTGGATCCGATCTTCCACATCCCGCTCTTGATGAAGTGTGTGGGTGACCCAGCCTAGGTGGTGCCATTATAGAGTGTGGCGGTGAAAGATAGTATTTCTTATGAGGATGTACTAGTTGAGATTCTTGACCTTCAGGTTAGAAGGTTGAGAAACAAAGAAGTCGTTTCAATCAAGATTCTGTGGAGGAGTCAGTCCGCATAGGGAGCTAGTGCGGAAGCAGAAGTAGCCATGAAAGCCAAGTATCTTCACCGCTTTCCTTTCGATTCTACTTCTGCTTGAGGTAATAGTTCCTCTACGGTTTCTCAGTCATTCATGCGTGAATTCAGTTTTAGAATCATGTTCCCTCAGCTTGTACTTGCATTTTCAGCGTATTTGCATATTTACAGAACTCAATTTAGTTAGAAACTCAGTTCTCAGTGTTTAGTATTAGGGATTGCAGCTCTCTCCCTCTATTTCAGCTAGTTTAGTCTTCATTCGAGGAGGAATGTTCCCAAGGGGGAGATAATGTAACACATGGTAACTAAAAAAGACCAGAAATAAGCTTTTCAGAAATCTACAGGTGCAACCAACAGTAACCATCGCTTGACTGTAGTCTATTTATGGCTAGTACTATGCATCCATCGTTGGAGTATGAAACCCCAAGAACTCAGCCCCAAAAATTTGACTAAGTGTCAAACGACGGACGTACCTACGATCCATAGGTCAGAATACAGTTCGTAGTCTATGTCTTTCGATTAAGACCCTATTTACTCACTCTCTAACAAGAACCACGATTGACTTGTACGGTCCGTAGATGAACCTACGGATTGTAGGTATTGATCATAACTCTTAAGACAAAATGAATTAGGTGTCACATGACTAATGAAATCATAGAATTGAATTAACTTTTCATAGACACTGAGTTTGCTAAAATCAGACCTTCGAGTAAAATGTTATGCCTGTTTACGTAAAGGCATGTTGAACAAACCCAACCTACGGACCCAAACGACGGACCATCGATTGAACGACGACACATCAGTCTAGGTCGTCATTTGGTCCGACAACAATTAACTTAGGGGTATTCTGGTATTTTATTTCTTCGTTCAACCTCTAAAATACGTCATTTTGACCCTATATCATCATATTTTAGTTAGTTTAAGGCTAGAAACATAACAAGAACTTACCTAAGTCAAAATCATAAATCTAAATTTAGAAAATTAGAAGCAAGAGATTAGAAAAACGTCAAGACCCCTAGTTCAAGAATGCAACAAGGCTCCAGCAGTTCCAGCCCCAAAATATAAATATTTCTCCATTGATTTCACCACCACGTATGTAGGATTTCACTAGTCCTTTCATCCATTAGATCCCCAGTTTTCAGTAACTTCTTGATTCTCATATAATGGTTAAACCTAGTGTTTGTAGAATTACAACATATTATCAATAATTAGTTAGATATATGTTCCAAATCATATTGTGAAGTTATTATTCGGTTTATCGTATGAATTTCAGAATCCTGGCTATGTATTTCTTTTGTTCTTGAATTACAAATGTTAGGTTAGATATTTCAGTTACTTCAGATATACATGCCTCAGTTTTTAATATATAATTATCAGATTAATTATTGCACTATCAATTTGCATGTTCAGTCTTGAACTATCCAGTATTTACATAAATTAATTCATAATGTCTTAATCATTTAATTCATTGGGAGTAGAATAATACCAACTTAGACTAGGGTTCAACTTAACCAAATAGTCCCAGAACTACTAGCCAAGTAGATTGTAAATCCCTTCTCTGGGTATCAGTTTAGTGATCACGCCAGCATGCCTTTATATCTCTGGCAGGGTGTATTAGATCCTCTTGATGGGACGTATACAACGGACTCCACATTTAGATCATGTAGTTTTATTATCGTTTATTAGTAGCTCCCAATGTTCAGTCAGACTCTATTTCATTGACCATTTATCAATATATTCAGCATTCAATTTCAGCATGTTATCTATTGGTCATTGCTTTCAGTTATCTCACCATTCAGTATATCATGTTCAGAACATTTTACTTGTGTTTATGCTTGTTAAGTTATGTTTTAGTTCACCTTTACTCTATCCTACATGCTCAGTACCTTCAAGTACTGACGCATACGTGCGCTACATCTTCTCGTGATGTAGGTTCATGTTCTCAACATCAAGATTGCGCTTATATCGATATCTGATCTCTAGTTCAGTAGATTCAGTGGTGACTTCTTATTCTCCGAGGTCAATAGTTATGCATTTCTCTTCAATATTTAGTCCTTTAGTTTAAGTTTTTTCTAGACTTAGCTTGGGCTTCTCCCATCATTTCTAGTCAAATTAGAGGCTATTTTTAGACATAGTTAAGTTCAGCTTAGAGTTAAGTTAATATTTTTTTAATTAAAGTCGCCAGTATTTTAAATATTTCAGCTATAGTATAAGGGTACTCCCCATCTTTTCATTCTAAATTATGTTTTATCTTCCTCATAAGTTATTTCTTTAGTATGCTCATTATCAATTAAATAGGATTAGCTTTGGATCACTATTGGTCCTAGGTCCCGTGTCTGCGTCTCAGGGATAGCTCGGGGCGTGACAGTACCCTCAATCAGTTAAGTTGATTGACATACAATATATTGTAGAAGATAAGATACGTAGTGATCTTGGATATAATCAACATATGTATACAACACGAAAGGTAATTACAGTTTATTCATTTATGAATGTGGAGTTGGACTACATTGACGTTGTATTCTCAATAATGGTCACTGGAACCTACAACAAGAAAAGAAAAAAACTAGTATCATTATATTTGACTAGTTTGACTAGTTCATTTGAATTATTAAGTAGACAACAATAATTGAAGAGACCAATTTATTTGACAACTCAGTTGTCTTGATTTATTAGGTGTAGAAAGGCCTTCAATTCAGACTTGTTGTTGTTAATGTTCAGAGTGTTTGCTTCTAATAAGAACACACCATCTACTATTGTGACCTAATTTCACATGTTCCACACTTTTTGCTTTGTCTTTTATTGATTTTATTATTAATCTAAGTTTTTAAAAATCTTTTTTTTTGTTTTCTCATCAATACTATATTCCTTTGTTTTTTGTCTACCTAGTTGTGCTTTTTAAATTGGTGGAATTATAGTGTTACACTCCATATCTTAGGCTATTTCTCAAAGCTAAAAATTGGAAAGATTGATGAATTATAACTCATCATGTACTAATTAATCTTATCCCTTTCGTGGACATATATTTAGGTTTATCCTTGTTAATCAGTATAACTGCAATATCAAGATTATATGTTATTTCTATTAGGTCTTATATCTTACAAGAACATAATTTGTCTTTAAGATCACTCGAGAGTAGTATAAGATAAAAATCTCCAGTCTGATAAGTGATTTGATCGGATTTAATGGAAATATATTAATCACTTTACCCTTATTTTCTTCTAGCTTTAACATGATTATTAGACAGATTCTCTGAAAAGGGTTCATAATTTTGTCCTTGTACTTTTGCAGTTTGAACATCATTTAGATTCTAATTTATTCAATTCATGTCCAAATATGCTTATTTATTACATTAGAAGAACAATATTGAATGACTCGCATATATGGTTTAATAATCTACCACATTTTGAATAAAGAGAAAAAAATCATTGACTAATGAGTGGGGATTGTAATAAACCATCTTGAGGCTTTTGAATCTAATATTGACATATCTTTCATATTCTTGGAGAATTCAGATTCTATAATTGCTTCAGCAACTTTTTACAAGACATTCTACTGTGTTTGTCCTTCAAAACCTTAAATCTGGAAATTATTATGTTCATGCGAAATAACATCTATTATTATCTCATGAATGTTTGAATTAAACACTTCTATTATCTGAAATGAAAGTCCATGCAGAAGAGTTCTGTGAGATTTATATATCCTCATTAACAAGAGTAAGAAAACAACTCCATGTATCTTTTATCTCACTTTCCACCAATGCGTATGCAGCATGATATAAGGTATTATATCCTTAAATTCCTATTTTTCTCAATAGTTGACTATCTTTTTAGTTCCCTTTCAAATGATATCCATCAACCCCTATTATAGGATGACATCTGACTAAATTTATGTTTACAAGAAGCTAAACATACATAATTTTCCAAAAAGAAATATTCTACCATTCACCATTGTTTTTGGATTTTCATCAAACTTCATAATGCATCTACTCCTTGGTATTACTACAACTGTAGAGTTATTTTCATTTAGTTTAAACATGATTATTAGACATATTCTCTGAAAGCGGATCATAATTTTGTCTTTGTACTTTTGCAGTTTGGACATCATTGAGATTCTAATTTATTCAATTAATGTTCAAATATACTTATTTCTTACATTAGAAGAACAATATTGAATGACTCACACATATGGTTTAATAATCTACCACATTTTGAATAAAGAGAAAAAAATCATTGACTAATGAGTGGGGATTGTAATAAACCATCTTGAGGCTTTTGAATCTAATATTGACATATCTTTCATATTCTTGGAGAATTCAGATTCTATTATTGCTCCAGCAACTTTTTACAAGACATTCTACAGTTTTTGTCCTCCAAAACGTTAAATCATGAAATTATTATGTTCATTCAAAATAACATCTATTATTATCTCATGAATGTTCGAATTAAACTCTTTTATTTGTCTGAAATGAAAGTCCATGCAGAAGAGTTTTGTGAGATTTATGTGTCATCATCAACAAGAGTAAGAAACCAACTCCATGTATCTTTTATCTCACCTTCCATAATGCGAATGTACCAGGATATAAGGTATTGTTTCCTTAAATTCCTATTTTTGTCAATAGTTGACTATATTTTTGGTTCCCTTTCAAATGACATCCCTCAACCCCTATTAAGGTTGACATCCGGCTAAATTTATATTTACAAGAAGCTAAACATATATAATTTTCCAAAAAGAAATATTCTACCATTCACCATTGCTTTTGGATTTTCATACAACTTCATAATGCATCTACTCCTTGGTATTACTCCAACTTTGGACTTATTTTCATTTAGCTTCAACATGATTATTAGAAAGATTCTCTGTAAACGGTTCATAATTCTGTTTTTGTACTTTTAAAGTTTGGACATCATTTAGATTCTAATTGATTCAATTATTGTCCAAATATACTTATTTCTTACATTAGAAGAACAATATTGAATGACTCGCACATATGGTTTAATAACATATCACATTTTGAATAAAGAGAAAATAATCATTGACTAATGAGTGGGGTTTGTAATAAACCATCTCGAGGCTTTTGAATCTAATTTTAACATCTCTTTAATATTGTTGGAAAATTCAGATTCTATTATTGGTCCAACAACTTTACAAGACATTCTACAATGTTTGTCCTCCAAAACCTTAAATCTTGAAATTATTATGTACATACAAAATAACTTCTATTATTTTCTCATGAATGTTCGTATTAAACCCTTTTATTCATCTTAAATAAAAGTCCATGCAGAAGAGTTTTGTGAAATTTATGTATCCTCATCAACAAGAGTAAGAAACCAACTCCATGTATCTTATATCTCACCTTCCACTAATGCGAATGCAACAAGATATAAGGTATTGTTTCCTTAACTTCCTGTTTTTGTAAATAGTTGACTATATTTTTGGTGCCCTTTCAAATGACATCCCTCAACCCCTATTATAGGTTGATATCCGGCTAAATTTATGTTTACAAAAAGCTAAAAATATTTAATTTTCCAAAAAGAAATATTCTACCATTCACCATTGTTTTGGATTTTCATCCAACTTCATAATGCATCAACTCCTTGGTATTCTTGCTCATTAGCTCACCATAACACGAATTAGGAAATTCTTTGTCTCCCTAACTCGAATTAATTCTAAATTCTTCCACATACTTCTAAGTTATAAATTTAGAGTCAATAGTCTTGTTATTTCATTGATTGCCACAAAAATGGATGTGGCCTATTGCAATGATCTTGAAAGGTTGATCTTGATTAGACTTTGTTGTAAATATGAATAATTTGAAACTTCACAATAATTTCCCTCGACTTTGCAGTTTGGTTCTTCTTAAAATTAATTTTTTTCATATCACATTAAGTGCCTCAAATACCTACTTAAATTATTTGGTATTACTCAAAATAATATTAAGTGCAAATTATTAAACTTTGGATCCTACAAATTTCTAGTTGAATTAATACCAATGGATACTTAATGATTTTTGTCATCAAAATCTCCAAGTAAACTCATTAATTGCTCATGTGATGTAGCACAATACACAACCATTATATTGAGTGTCATTGGGTAATATGACCAATATATTAAAGGCGACTATTCATTGATATATCTTTAACTTGATTTTTTCTATTTTTTTTTTCATTAAGCCAACCCGTTCCAAAGTAGAGTCAATGATTTTATCAAAATCATATAATTTTCTTCCCACTAATAATAGAGTCATTAAATGACTCACGTTCTTCACATGTGGCATCACACTAATCACGTTTCTCTGTTACATCCACATCTACCAAACCTTCTCTTCCTTGTAATGGGATTTCCCTTTGAATCTAATCCTATCATAATTCCGTTGGTCCTTTTTGGTGTGCTCACATGATTTTTGGTCTAAATAATGAAATCTTCAGCTCCCTTGAAATATTCATAATAATCTATATGCCTATTAACATAGTTCATCACTGGCTCAAACAGTCACAAACCATTATAGTATTGTTTAATATAATAGTGTATATATTAGAATCTTCATCTTCCCACGTCATCAAAAGAAAAAGTAGAATTTATTAGTTATTATTGTAATTAAAGTTCTCTATGAGTAAGTATCTCGAATCGAAAATGTAAGACACAAATCAAAAACAAAGTTAAGTAAGAAATCATGAAAATATAAATTAATTTTGAATTTGAGTTATGTAAACTTCAGTTCTTGAAGAGTTGACTTGTATATATGATAGTTTATGCTTAATATGAATTTATTTATCTGCAATTCTGAATTTTCACTTTCATCTATTGTTTGGAAAAGAAAAAGAAGAATAGATCCTTATGTCATTATAATAAGTAGAACCAATAGAAAATGTAATTTGTCAAATAAAATTAGGAAATGCAGAACAAATATTGATTATTATAACTCGTAGATTTTTTAAGAAATAACATTTTATTCTTTATGTCAAATATTATAGGTTGGATTAGGCATTCTGCAACTCAAAATTTTACTCAGATTCTTATAAAATCAAAGATTATTCCTTTTTCATCAATTATTATTATAGAAATAAGTTAAAATTAAATTAATTGATTATTTATACGTTTTTTTTTTAATATATGCAACTCTTGCAATAGAATTTCATTGGCAAACATAATGATATTGTTTATGTTCAATAGGTGCACTAAGTTGTTTTATATGTTGTAGGGGGACTAATTAAATTTTATCCTCATATAAGAGGAGAGGCAACTAAAGAGAAAAAGTATTCATCACCAAACAAACACCAAAAAATCATGCATTGGAGAATTAATTCACATCTAATTTGACGAAGGGGATATGGTTGGGTAACTTTGTATGAGAAATATGATTACAAAAGAATTTATAAACTTGGTCTATGTTAAAGTTTTGTTCTTTGTATAAAAATGTTTCGTATTGCAAAATTAGATTTCCCTTGATAGCAGTAATATATCTTTCAATTTATATTATTAATAGTAGAAGAAGTAAAATCAATATGTTTTATTATTGAAATGATAAATATGAATGAGGTACCTTAAGGATCTAAATTCAAATAAGACAATCACACATGGACAACAAAATAATTATTTTGTCTACTAAATATTAGAAGTTCACATTCATATATATTAACAGTACAAGGGAGCAGAGAAGCTTTTGATAGATAAGAAGGATAATTTTTTTAACCTGGTAATGATCGATTAATTTAATTGTGGCAAGAAAAGATAAATAGAATAATGTGACAATGACATGTTGCTGGAGACATTTATATAGATCAGTACAATATCAAAAAAAAATTTGAATAACTTATAATTAATGCAATGGAGTTGAAAAAAAGGTCTGTTACAGTGATCGAGAACTATTGAGTAATCAAGGACTGTTGAGCAACAATTATACGTTTTTGGAGAATCGAATTATGGCTGAGAATTTCAGCAAATTAGACTTTTAATAAATTAATATTTAATTAATATTTTTGGGGAAAAATAATAAATCAACTTTGGAGTTAAGTTCTTCCCACTATATATGATATGATGATAACCATGAGTGGGGTAAGCATGACACAATATTTTAAAAATTGATATGGTAATTTCGTATTCGGCATCTAAAAATATATATCGTTATCATACTAAATTAACTTGGTATATTTTGCTATTTTTAATTTTAGTATATCATAGTATGATTATTTGATAACCATAATTTGCTTGACTTCGACTTACTTATATTCATATAACAAAGAATTATAACTTTATTATTTTTTAAAAAATATCCTCTCAATGATAATAAACTAAAAACTATATTGATAAACAATTTCACAAAAAGAACCTATCATGCATGATCCAGGAGTTAAAGACTGTCACGACCCAAAAATCACAAGTCGTGATGGCACCTATGTTCCCAACCAATGGGTAAGCCAACAAACATATTTTGACAAACTTAACTAACTAATGAGTGAAAAGAAAACAATTAGCCAAATCTCCAACACTGAGTTCCTTATAAGTACGAATGCGGAAAACTGAAAAAAGTGGTACCCAAGAATTGGTGTTATAAGTACAAGAGATTTTAAAATACGATGCAAGTCTGGAACTAAAATGACAAATCTAACATAAGGGATATCCTGTCTGAATATTGAATAACAAAATAAGAAAAAGATAGGGGGAGGTGTGGGCCACAGAACAGCCAAGCAACTCACTACAACTCCAAGACACTCCAAACTTGGACTCAAGCTGCTCCTCGAGATGTGCTCCTGCTCGAAATCGAATCTGCACCAAAAATAGTGCAACAAGTATAGTATGAGTACGAAATCACGTGTACTCAGTATGTCTCATTTGGCCGACAACGAAGAAGTAGTGACGGGAGTTTATATAAGAAAAATAAATTCTTAAATCATATAAGTATATACATATTACACTCACTATTTAAGTTTCATCAATAATGGTAATCAAACATCAACTACTTTCCAAACAGCAAATAAAACACATAATCATCAAGAATGAATGATGTGATGAAATGCAATGCAATATGATACCATGTCATGATTTGTCATAGAATACCCAGTACTCACTCAATCATATGTACATGATACTCTACGGAAATACATCAAGAGCTCATGACCCATGGGGGACTCGCGAGGTCCATATATTGACACGAACGATCTCCACGTGTTTGTGCGGACGATCTCAACACACTATCATAATATCAAATAATTTCCGCACGGATGGTCTCCACGTGCCCAAATTACAATTATAATATTCTTTGGAAATTCTCAAATTACAATCCGTATTCTATAGTAGTAACTTTCCGTTTTATAACACTGGTACTCGTACCATGCCCGTCACACCATTGATACGAGACACCCATCTTTCGTCCTTACCCCTTTGACTATTTTCATTTTTAATCTTTAATATGGAAACATCCTTCAACATGTCCAAAACGTCTTAACATACCTTAAATGCTTAACTCGTTTCACAAATCTTCAAGATTTTTCCTTTTTTTTTTTCCGCAAAGCTTCGAAACGTTCCCAATCTACCGATTGTGCAATATATGTAGTAAGTGAGTTTGTAGACCTTGAATTTATTATATGTATTATCATAGACTCTAAAACTCACTCATATATCTAATAAGCTCAAAATCATTATATAGTTTTTATGCTAAAATTATCATACTTGCTAAATTTTAAGTCTAGAGTTAAGCCTCATCTCATCTAAATATCATGAAGTTAACGAATTCATTTAACACGATACCACAAAAATTGGTTAGCTATACCCATATATACACTAAACTTCAAAGAGTAAATTTTATATGAAAAATTAAAATAAAATAAAATACAATAACTTACAAGGGAACTACACAGATTTCCATTTATGTGCAGACATATATGGTTGCCAATGATTTTTTTTAATTTTTTTAGTGATTATGCCTAATCATTATTCAATTATTAGGCTTGATATAATTAATATAAACAATTCTCTCTTCCTATTCTAGTCCAAGAACGTTATCACCTTCTATGTTTTTGCAAATATTAAAAAATAAAAATTTACACATCCTTAAATGCTTATCCCCAGAAAATCGATCAATATAATCAATTACTCACTCCATTACCCATCTTCCCATATAATCTAATAGTATTCAACATAATACAACACGATATAATACAATAGCCCTATATTAAATTTTCTAATGATAACTAATAATTAAATTGGTAATATTCGAGAAAAAAAAAATATTTAAGTTGAGCCACTGATTGCAAAACCAGTAGCATCAACATGAGTATCAAAAAGGTAACTTTTCCCCTTTACTTCACTTTTCATTCATCCTCTTTATTCATTCATAATAACTAACTGAAAAAAATTATTTACATCCCAGGGGCCACATCGAACAAAAACAACCCAAAATTGACTTATCCATTTTTTTCCAATCCAAAAAAAATTCCAGCAATTCCTACTAGTATTAAGATCATCAAATTTACAACATAATTAAGCTCTTAATTGAACTATCTATTCACTATAATGCTTCCGCCAATACTTGCAATCATTACCCAATTAATTCCTACTTAAAAATACCACCAAATTGAAAATTTCGCGCAACTTCCCTTTTTGATCTTATGTTCCCACACACATTGATTTAACACCCAGTACCTTAAATCCCATTACAAAGAACTAAAGTTGAAAATCTTTACCTGAATGAAGTCTTCTTGTCCGTAGGTTGATTATCGCCGCTTAGGTAGTTTTAACCCTTTTTATTTTCTGCTTTCTAATGTTAATTAAGTATAACATATAAACTAATCCCACTAACTTAAATCACTTAATGGGTCAAGTGATAACTATTAATTAGGGATGTGACCCATTAACTATTCAATTCTAATATTCATAGTTATCGAATAGTTTAAAAATACCCCTCTAAATTTTTAAAAAGAGTCAAAATAGTCCTAGTTCTCAAAATTACCTAGCGGTCATTACATCACCTACCACTTAAATAAAAGTTCGTCCTCGAACGAATAAAGAAAGGAACTCACCTGAACGCTCAAAAAGCCGAGGATATTTACTCCTTATGTCTGACTCTGTCTCCCATTTAGCTTCCTCCACGGGATGATGCTTCCATTAAACCTTTATTGAAGCAATCTCTTTCGACCTCAACTTTCGAACTTGCCTATCAAAAATGGTAAAACGGCTTCTCCTCAAAAGTCAAGTTCTGATCAAGTAACACTGAATCCTATTGAATCACATGTGTACCACCCTAATGATACTTCTTTAGCATTAAAAATATGAAATACATGATGGATACCTGACAAACTAGGTGGCAAAGCCAACTGATACGCCACCTCACCAATACGCTCTACAATCTCAAAAAGACCAATATACCTTGGGCTCAACTTGCCCTTCTTTCCAAATCTCCTCACACACTTCATGTGTGAAACATTCAATAGAACCCTCTTTCCAACCATAAACTCCAAATAAAGAACCTTACTATCTGCATAACTCCTTTGCCTACTATGAGACATGAGAAGTCTATCTTGGATCACCTTGACCTTGTCCAAGGACTCCCTCAATAAATCTGTACCCCACGATCTAACCTCAAATGCGTCAAACCAACCAATTGGAGATCAACATATCCTACCATACAAAGCCTCAAATGGTGCAATCTCAATGCTTGAATGATAACTATTATTTTAAGAAAACTCCTCTAATGGCAAGAACTGATCCCAGTGAACACAAAAATCAATCACACAAGCTCGCAACATATCCTCAAGAACATGCATAGTCCACTCAGACTTACCATCAGTCTTAGGGTTAAAGGATGTGCTGAGATCCACCCGAGTGCCCAATTCTTTCTGTATAGACCGCGAGAAATGAGATGTAAATTGGGTGCCACGATCTGAAATAATAGATATAGGAACCCCATACAAATGAACTATTTCTCGAATATAGTTCTTGACTTCTCTGAGTTATAGGTAGTCTGAACTTGTACAAAGTGTGCAGACTTATCCAGTAGATCCATGATGACCCATATAGCATCAAACTTACACAATATACATGGCAACCCTACCAGAAAGTCCATAGCAATGCGCTCTCATTTTCATTCAGGTATGGGCATCTTTTAAGTCATACCTCCAGGTTTTTGGTGTTCATACTTCACTTGCTGACAATTCAAACACCGAGATACAAAATCTACTATGTCTGTCTTCATACGACATCACCAATAATGTTGTTTAAAGTAACGATACATCTTAGTAGCCCCTGGATGAATAGAGTACCTCGAACTATGGTCCTCATCCATGATCAATCTAGTCAAATCACCTGTACGAGGAACACATATATGCCTTTAATCCTCAAAACTCCCTTACATCAAGAATTGCAGCCTTAGATTCTCCTTTTAACACATTGTCTCTAATCTTACATAAATCACCATCATCAAATTGTTGAGCCCGAATCTGTTCCAGCAAAGATGACCTAGCCTCCATATAAGCCAACACCCTACGAGGTTCTAAAATATCAAGTCTCACAAAGCTATTAGCCAAGGATTGGACATCCCTAGCTAAAGGACGCTCGTCAACCTGTAACATGGCTATATTACCCATACTTACCGCCTCTCGACTCAAGGCATCTGCTACAACATTTGCCTTGCATGGATGATAATGAATAGTCATGTTGGAGTCCTTGAGCAACTCCAACCATCTCCGCTGCCTCAAATTCAGATCCCTATGATTGAATATATATTAGAGGCTACGATGATCCTTGAACACCTCACAATGCACACCATAAAGATAATGCCTCAAAATTTTCAATGCAAACACAACAGCCGCCAACTCTAAATCATGAATATGATAGTTCTTTTCATGAACCTTCAACTGTCTCAAAGCATAAGCTATCACTTTTCCCTTCTACATTAATACATAACCAAGACCAATCCCATAAGCATCACAATATACAACAAAACCCTCTCCCTCCACGAGTAGGGTCAAAATTGGAGCAGTAGTCAACAAAGTCTTGAGCTTTTGGAAACTAACCTCACACTCATTGGACCAATGAAAATTCACCTACTTCTGTGTCAATCTAGTTAATGGAGATGCAATGGATGAGAAACCCTCAACAAATCATCGATAATAACATGCAAGTCCTAAGAAACTCCAAATCACAGTAACTGAAGAAGGTCTGACCCAATCTCTAACCGTCTCAATCTTCTTGGGATTCACCATGATACCCTCCTTGGACACGACATGTCCCAATAATGATACCGAACTAAGCCAAAACTCACACTTTGAAAAGTTTGCATAAAGCTTTTTGTCCTGTGAAATCCCAAGCACAATCCTCAAATGATGATCATGTACCTCTTTATTGCGTGAGTATATCAATGTATCATCAATGAATACAATAATAAAGGAATCCAAATACGGTCTGAACACTCTATTCATCATGTCCATAAAAGTTGCAGAGGCATTAGTGATATACCATGGTTTCACGGTATTATTAATACTTTTTTCTTAAGTTTAGTGTGTCCAAAAGCCTTTTTGAGCTAATTTTTATGTAAGTTTCTCTTTATTTACAGGAAATCTGTCTAAAAGATGAATGCGGAGGTTTTTGAGCGACAAATACAGAAAAGTACCATCTACGGAGCTTGTGATGGTTCGTCGTGCTCGTGACGGTCCGTGGGTGGCATCGTAGTGCAGCTGCTGAAGGAAGATGGGAAGTCTAACCAAGTGTGGGGTTACGGAGTGCGTGACGGACCGTCGTAGCCATGATGGTCCATCCTGCTGGTTCGTCATGAAGTTCAGAGAAGTAGTCCCAGTACCCTAATTCGAAGAGTTCAAGTGTTTTGGAATGGAGACCCCCGACGGACCGTTGTGCCTATGACGATCGGTCATACCTGCCATCGAGGGTAATGCCGAGAGCATCAGAAGAAATTGCACAAGTATGGGATGACGTAGTCCATGACGGTCGTTGTGGCCACAATGATCCGTCGCGAGGTCCGTCGATCCAGCCGCGTTTTGATAGATTTCTAGCAAATAGAGTCCTTATTTAATTAGGTTTTTATTTTTTTATAAATAATTCAAAAAACCTCGGTTTTGAGGTTAGACTTTGGATTATTTGGTTGGACTCTTGAATATTTTTAGACTCTTTATTAGACTTTTGGTGATTACTATTACACTTTTGAAGAATCTTTAATATTCAATTAAATTTAGTAATTGATTGTTGGTGATTTTGGTTGATTAATCAAGTGAACTTCTGGATTTTACTCTTTCTCATTGAAGTAAGTGCATGAATTCTTATATCATATATTTGAATATTGTGATTATGAATATGGGTAACTAAATACCATAACTAGGGTTTTATGAACCATAGGCAAATAATGAGGCAAAACCTAACTAAAATAACAATTCTAGAATAGTGTCTTGCATGTATTGATAATTCTTTCGATTAGAAGTCTTTTTAACGGATGGCCAACGTTAGAAATCACCTTAATGCTACTTCCCAGACCAAGAAGGTAGATAATAGGAAAAAAATTATCAACATAAATTTAGTGTATACTATATAATAGGCCAGTATTGATTGGTAGGAGGTAATAGCTTAGTCAAATATCGAATATGATGCTTAATATGAGGTAAAAGTAAGGGTTAGTATAGCAACACACGTAGCCGGACCAAGTTGTGGAGTGAAATTTTGTAGATGCCGGACCAAGGATTTAGAAATACATAACTTATCACATTGCATGCAAGATACTAGGAAAGAATTGTTATAGTTAGAATTATCAAGTTATGAACATGTGGGGAACACGTAAACCCTAGTTACCTTTATTAATTGATTAAACTCCAACATTTGAAGCCGTTAGTTGTCTCTATTAATTTCGCTAGTTATTTTCATTTATTTAGAAACAAAAAACCCCCATTTTATCATTTTTGCTTTCCAAGGAAGTAATTGACTGAACAATAGTAATAATAGATTGAAGTTAAGTCTAAACTATTTTCCTCGTGGAAACGATCCCAACCTCACTAGTTGGGTTATTTACTTGACACGACCGCTTTATTTCTTATTTGAGAAGTAAGTTTGAGTGTATCAATTAGTCAATCCAAAAGACATCACCAAAAACTCGTAATCGCCATAACGTTTTTGAAAATCTATCTTAGGGATATCCTCCGCCCTAACCATCAGCTGATGATAGCCAGATCTTAAGTCAATCTTTGAGAAAACTGCAGCACCCGGCAACTAATCAAATAAGTTATCAATACGAGGTATCGGGTACTTTTTTTTATGGTTACCTTGTTCAAGAGTTGATAGTAAATACACATATGCATTGATCCATCTTTAATCTTCACAAATAAAACTGGAGCACCCCAAGGAGATACACTCGGTCTAATAAAACTTTTGCTCAACAAATCCTTCAAATGCTCCTTCCACTCATTAAATTCAGCCTATGGCATACGATAAAGAGGAATGGAAATAGGCTGAGTGCTCGAATCCACATAAATACAAAAATCAATATCATGATCTGGTGAAAGACTTGGCAAATCGGTAGGGACTACCTCTGAAAATTCACTCACCACTAGAATAGACTCAAGTATAGGAGTCTCAACACTAGTATCTCGAATGTGTACCAAGTAAGCCAGACATCCTCTCTGTACCAACTGCCAGCATTGAGAAATGATATAACACCCTTAGGAGGGTGACTAAGAGAACTCTCCATTCTGCTATAGGAATTCCAGGCATAGCTAAAGTGATTATCTTGGCATGGCAATTTAAAATTGCGTGGTAAGAAGATAACCAATCCATACCAAGAATCACATCAAAATCTATCATATCTAATACCTTTAAATCTGCATGAGTGGCATACCCCATGAAGGTAACAATACATAATCGATACACCCAATCTACAACAACAGAATCCCTGACAAGAGTAGAAACACGTATCGGCAAATCAAGAGACTCATATAATATATCTAGACTAGGAGCAAAATATGTGGAGACATAAGAATAAGTAGAGCCTGGATCAAATAATACAGTAGTTGGTCGAGGACAAACCAGAATAATACCTGTGATAACAGTATCTGAAGCCTCAGCCTCTGTCCTACCTAGAAAACCATAACACTGAGAACGACTTCCCTCACATTGTGAATTTCCACGACCACCACCTCGACTAGAAGATGAACAACCTCCACCTGAGTAAGAACCACCTCTACCACTCTGTGCACCACCCCTAGATGGAGGTTGTGCAGCCCATATCACCACACTCCAAACAACCCCTACGAGGTGCAGGCTGACGAGATGAACCTAAATTACTAGAATGCCCTCCACAAACTATGGGTCTAGAAGATGAACCCTATGAAGTATGCACTGAGCTCGAAGAGCCATAGCCAGCGTAACAAACCTTAGAAGCTGGTATAGAAGTATGAATGGGTCTGCTGGACTGAGGGGGATAACCTCTGCCCAAGTAACCTCGACTCCTAGGCGGAGAACTACCATAATCACCTGAATAACGAGTCCTCTTGCCTTCACGCTGCTCAAATCCCTCACGTCGAATCACTCCAACTCTTTAGCAGCATCTACCACTTTCTAGAATAAAACATCAGAAGCAGCAACTTGAGAGACTCCTACATGGATCGGAATAATCAGCCCCTTAACAAACCTCCTCACTCTCTCATCCTCTGTGGGAAGTTTAATCGAAGCATGCCTATCCAAGGCTTGAAATTTACCCTCATACTCTACAATTGACATACCATCTTGCTGCAAACCCTCAAACTCGGTCCTCTTGCTCTCCCTCTAACTGCGTGGAACAAATTTTGATAGAAATAACTGAGTAAACTGAGTCCAGGATAGTGGAGGAGATCCAGTTGGCCTACTACTAATATAATACCTCCACCACTTCTTGGAAGAGCCAGTTATCTAAACGTTGTGTAGTAAACTCCGTGAGAATCCACTAATACATGATTATGCAATCTCTCATGACAACTAACTATAAATTCATATGCATCCTCAGTTAATTCACCAGTATAAGTAGGAGGATTCATTAGTCTGAACCTCCCAAACATCTTTTGCTCATCAATAGTCATAGAAAGCCTTTTCGCCAAACGTGATGCAATATCTGAAAACTCCATACTATCCAAACGAGGAGCTATAATAGTAACTGGATGAGTTCTGGGAGTCTTTGAATCAGGAGCACCTATTTGATCTGGAGTCTGACCTCCAACACGGGTCTGTGAACCATTAGAAGTGACAGGCAAAGCTCCTCCCTGAGCCATCCCCTCTAGGAGTCCTAACATAAGAGCCAAGGTATCTTGAAGTAATGGGGTGAGAATAGTACTAGGTGGAGCCTGAGCTGGCCTATCCCCCTCGACACGATCTTGCACATCCCCATGAACAACCTCTGCATCAGGAGGTACGGTCCTATTACGACCCTGGGTAGCTATTGGTACTTGACCTTCCACAGGTGCTGCAATACGGACCTTACCCCGACCTTGAGCTCGTCCCCTTCCTCTACCTCAGATAGTGTTCCAAAAAGCAGGCACATGAATAGGATTTTGACCATCACTTGCCGGTGTACGAGTTCTCACCATCTGAGAGAATGAGATATCAAGATTAGAATTTCAACAAGGTCAAGTGTTCACGATAGTGAATGAAAGAACAAAATATTTCCTAAATGTCCTATAGCCTCTCAAAGATAGGTATGGGCGTCTTCATACCAATCCGCAAGACTCTATTAGAAATTGCTCTTGTACTTGTGGGACCGATGAACCTAGGGTTGTGATACCAAATTATCACGACCCAAAAATCACGAGTGGTGATGGCACCTATGTTCCCAACCAATACGTAAAACAACCAACATATTTTAACAAACATAACTAACTAATGTGTGAAAAGACAACAAATTAGTCAAATTTCCAACACTGAGTTCCTTATAAGTACAAATACGGAAAACTGATAAAAATTACTATCGAAGAAATTGTGTCATAAATACAAGAGCTTCTAAAATACGATGCAAGTCTGAAACTAAAATGACAAATCGAACATAAGTGATATCCTGTCTAAAT
This sequence comes from Solanum chmielewskii, assembly GCA_027704785.1. Classification (NCBI taxonomy): domain Eukaryota; kingdom Viridiplantae; phylum Streptophyta; class Magnoliopsida; order Solanales; family Solanaceae; genus Solanum; species Solanum chmielewskii. The sequence continues at coordinate 22,507,619 of JAKWIX010000318.1, read as the reverse complement.
ACTGAATAACAGAATAAGTAAAAGATACAGGGAGGTGTGGGCCACGGAACAGCCAAGCAGCTCACCACAACTCCAAGACACTCCAAACTCGGACTCAAACTGCTCCTCGAGATGAGCTCCTACTCAGAATCAAATCCGTACCATAAAGAGTGCAACAAGTGTAGTATGAGTACGAAACCACTTGTACCTTGTATGTCTCATTGACCGACAACGAAGAAGTAGTGACAAGAGTTAATATAAGAAAAATAAATTATTAAATTATATATATATATATATATATATATATACATATACATATATATATTACACTTACTATTTAAATTTCATCAATATAGGTAATCAAACATCAAGTACTTTCCAGACACCAAACAGAACACATAATCATCAAGAATGAATGATGTGATGATATACAATGCAATATGATACCGTTTAATAATGATATATCTCAGAATACCCAGTACTGGCTCAAACGTATATACATGATACTCCTCGGAAATACATCGAGAGCTCATGACCCATGGGGGACATGTGAGGTCCATATAACAACACGAACGATCTTCACGTGTCTGTGCGGACGATCTCAACGCACTATCATAATATCAATAAATTTCCGCACGAACAGTCTCCACGTGCGCAAATTATAATCTTAAGATCTCACCATCCCCAGCACGGATAATCTTCACGTGCCTAACTTATACTCTATCTCATGTCAATGCATGTACACAATATTATTTCAATATAAGGGGATGATGATGCATCTCACTCAATAAATATCAACATAATCCATAACCACCTGATTTATCACAACTATACGGGTGTAATAAAGAATACACAATCTCACAATAATATCAAGTCAACGATATATCAGCTAATGCTCATATGCTTTGGAAATTCTCAAATTACAATCCGCATTCTATAGTAGTAACTTTTCATTTTATAACACCGGTACTCGTACCAATGTCCGTCACACCATTGATATGAGACCCCCATCTTTCTTCCTTACCCCTTTGTTTATTTTCCTTTTTAATCTTTAATTAGAAAAACGTCCTTCAACATGTCTAAAAAGTCTTAACATACCTTAAATGCCGAACTCGTTTCATCAATCTTCAAGATTTTTCCATTCCTTTTTGCAAAGCTTCGGAACCTTCTCAATCTAGCAATTGTGCAATATACGTAGGTAAGTGAGTTTTTAGACCTTATATTTTTTATATGTCTTATCATATACTCTAAAACCCACTCATATATCTAATAAGCTCCAAATCTTCATATAGTTTATATGCCAAAACTATCATTCTTGCTAAATTTCAAGTCTAGGGTTAAGCCTTAACTCATCTAAATATCATGAAGATAATGAATTCATTTAACACGATACCACCAAACTTGTTTAGCTATACCCATATATATATTAAACTTCAAGGAGTAACTTTATATGAAAAAAAATAAAAAAAAATAAAACGACAGGGGAACTACACAGATTTCCATTTATGTGGAGAGTTTTATGGTTGCCAATGATTTTTTTTCCCATTTTTTTAGTGATTATGCCTAATCCTTATTCAATGATTAGAATTATTAGGCTTGATATAATAAATATTAACAATTCCCTCTTCCTATTCTAGTCCATGAACGTGATCACCTTTCTAGTTCTTGCACAAATTAAAAATTCACACTTCCTTTAATGCTTATCACCAGAAAATCGATCAATATAATTAATTACTCACTCCATTACCCTTCTTCACATATAATCTAATAGTATTCAATACAATACAAAACGATATAATACAATATCCCACCATTAAATTTTCTAATTCAATAACTAATAATTAAATTGGTAATATTCGAGAATAAAAAATATTAACTCGAGCCACTGGTTGACAAACCAGTAGCATCGACATGAGTATCAAAAAGATAAATTTTTCCCTTTACTTCACTTTTCATCCATCCTATTTATTCATTATTCAATAACTATCTAAAAAAATTATTTACATCCTAGGGACCACATTGAATAACAACAACCCATAATTGACTTATCCATTTTTTTTCAATCAAAAAAAAAAATAATCCAGCAATTCCTACTAGATTATTTTTGCTAGACAATTTGTTGATATATATATATATATATATATATATATATATATATATATATATATATATAACACTAAAATTTCTAAGCTGATTCTAAATAAAGTCTTAAAATTTAAAAATGTAAATGGGAATGACTCCTCAAAACACTAACATCTATGAAGCATCTAATAGCTATTATAGAAGTCAGAAATAGACCCACGATATCTTAATAAGACTTAAAATAATAGTGCAATCTTTCAGAAGTAAGGAGGCTTACAAATCTAACTAGAACTGCATTTGTGTCAGTGAGGTGCATGTTGATGCCCATTGATACCTATATTTGCATTATATAAAGATCCAGGTGAAATGACGTGAGTGAATTGAATTTACGAGCATGGTAGGAGAACTCTAAAGCACAGACATAAGCTGGAACTGATTAAAAAAAGAAGAAGAACATACTGAACCCATCTCAACTCAACTCAACTATGGATACTCAACCCAATTCAATATAAAAACAACAATATATATATGTAGTATAACGAAATATTTTAAAACAGTAGATAATAACTCGATGCATATAAAAATACAATAATATACTCTTCACTCTTAATTGTAACATTCTCTAACCGACAACCATTGTTATGAGCTATCTCATGATACAATGAGTCGTCCACCTTCCAAAATTGTCTAATACCTTGTCAAAGTATAAACCATCATCAACTAAGTGGGTCCACTAAGTTTTGCTTAAAAACAATAATGGACCATCTAAAAAGTATGATCATTTACCATGTTGGCATACATGGTGTATGAGTATATTTAATTATCTTAAATCATCCCTATATAAGTGCTCAATACTTATCCTAATAATATATATAGCTCATACTCATATGTTTTTAAAGAAAATATAACTCCTCCTCAATTAGAGATAATTATTCAAAAGATTTCTCTTAAAATAGATGATGCTCAAAACTCCTCATAAACTAATTTAGAAATCAGTTTTCTTTCAATTTAGATGTAAAAGTGTTACATACTTGGGAATATATAGTCCCCTCCTACTCACTTTAGAAAATGAACTCCCATTCTCATACACATTTACTAAAATATTAAAACAAGTTATAAATAATTATAGATAACTTCTCAAAATGACTCAAAAGATTTTCTCTAACTTTAATCTTAATCTTTACTTTAATTTGAAATCAAGATTTAAGAGTTATGATTTTTAATGTACGATATCTCACTGATTTAGGAAGTTTAGATAGTTGATGATAAGAAATGAGTGAAGAATCAAATCAGAGAACATGAGGAGGGTGAATTAAATTTGTAGTTGGAAAATTAACTTTTGAGGAAGAGGATTATGTTTCCTTTCCATGATGCGAAGATAGGGGTGACTATTCGAAGACTGAAAAACTTAAGTTTCCCCGCGACGCGTACCAGGGCACAACTATTTTCCCGATATATTCTACCTCTCCCAATTCGACCAAACTCATACCCAAAGAAGTTTCATCTTCCAAATTAACAAAATTTCACAAACCCAAAATTATTCTGATGAAACCTATATAAAAATATATGAAGGAAATTAGCTAGTTTACAAAAGCCTAGACTTAAGAACTCAAAGACCTCAATTTATTAATATTGAATTCATGGGCAAACTGTTACATGACGGACGTGAGGGAGAAGAAATACAACACTACGAAAGCTTACATAGTTCAAAAGAATCATATTCTTGGCGATTTCTCCAAAATCTTAAAGAATTTCTTGAAAATTTCCTCTTTTGTCGTCTTGATTTTTTCCCTAGTTCATGAATGATTTTGAATGAATCTTAATTGAACTCTGTAGTTATTTTATACAACTCTGCCATTATTTTATCAAACTCTGTACTAATTTTATTGAACTCTATAGTTATTTTATCAAAAATTGTACATATTGAGGTAGTGATTAGTAGTGCTAAATATTTGTTAAGTCTCTCAATGATGGGATAACATTTCTTTTCAATTATTACTCAATATTTTGTGTGTAATTGGTAATGTCCTAGTCAAATGTATCCTGAGCTAAACTCCATGTGTTGTTGGCGGAAATGGTAGGGATATTTATCAAAAATTGATATTAAAAAGGTTTAAGTCGATTTGTTAAGGGATTTCTTGGGAAAAATTGAAAAGATGACCTAAAAATAGGCATGTTGGGATGGCTAGCGAGTTCAGAGCAGCTCACAGAACTTCTCGGTGGTTCTCCTAATTGCAATATTTCACCTTTAGGTCAATATATTATGTGATGGCTTATTTGTAACTTCTGGTGGTCGAATTGAATTGCAAATTGCACTCCGAGGTAGACAAAAAAATTTATTGTTCTCCCTTTGTCCACACCCTTTTCATTATCTACACATCTCTATAATGAAGGCCCTATCAAAATCAACTCATTACAATTTTGTTAGGTGAAGTGACTCTATAGTTAGAGCTCGCTATACTCCTTTTAATTATTGCCTAACTTGTTATCAAAGTTTTTATAGAAACGGCTAGACAAAAGTTAGCAGGGAGAAATGATCCACCTAGGAACATTAGAGAACGAGTTAGAGACGAGGAAAAGAGAGAAGAGCTATCCATACAGAGAAATTAAACCAAGCAAGCCAGGGCCAAAAGATGAATTCCTGTAGACCCTAATGTGCCCTCATGGGCACGATCATTTATTAATGCCATACATGTCTTCAAGGTCGGCCATAATAAAGACAAGATAATTGCAACTAATATTGCTTTTGAGGCCAGGGTTGCTGAAAATTGTGGTGAAGCTAAGAGTAGCAACACTTCAAAAGCAGTAGTAGCAACACTTCAAAAGCAGTTGTCCTATTTCGGGAAGACACTTCGGGTATTTCGGGAAGACACTTCGGGTGCTCATACCCTGGCTGATGAAGAAGTGGCAGGAACAAGATCTCTCTTTAACTTTATCTTCTATTTGTTTATCTTAAAATAATTCTTGGATATTGTCATTACTTGCATTTGAGGATAAATGCTTGTTATAACGAGGTGACACCCAACTTGGTTTTGTTGATTCTGAATGCATATTTTATGTGTTTTGATACATGTTTGGGTTTTCTTTTCAAATTAAGTTTTAAAAGTTGCTTTCGCAAATGTTTGACCTTTGATATCTCTTTTGGGTCCTAATTTCATAATAATTTTGATTCTTTTGAAAAAATTTCACATTTTCTTTTGTTGAAAGTGATTGTTTTTGTACAAATTTGAGTCTCGTTGTTTATCAATACCGATAACTCGAAAAGTGTTCTCGATTGAACAAACATGAATGTGCAGATACACCAAGAATTAATGAAGTTATATAGGCAATATGTGAAGTCTTTGCATCTCGTTGTTATTAGTTAATTCTCGAATTGATTCTTTTACAATGACAATTCCACACTATCGAAAGTGTGTTGTTATTTGACTTAAGTGTCTCTGCATTATGTGATGAGCTTACCTTGAACCTTTCATGAATAACCCAAAAATTTTCCTTGTTAGTCTAGTTGATTTAGAAAGGTATCCTCTTAACATGATCTTAGGTAATTCTTAATAGTGTGAACAAACTTTGACGTATACCTCTTTTGTGGTCTACCCATGAGTGTGTGAAACTCTTTTGAGCCTTATATTTTCCTTCGGAAAGCCTTAATGAATCCTAAACATTATATCATCCACTACCTATAATAATTTTTGAGATGTGATAGAAGTAAATAGCCAGCATAGGTCAAAAGCCTAAGTTAAGGGTGTGGTGAGAAGGGAAAAAAGAGGTCAAGAAGTGAAAGTGAAGTCTCGCAAACCCATGGTATTGTATAGAAATGGAAACCCTCCATGAAAAAATGAATTTTTAACCAAACTAAGCCATTACATAAAACAATTTACCAAAGTAATATATTTTTCTAAAATTTTACAAAACTAGTATAAACGTATTTCACGGTAACGTTTTAGGATATATTTTTTTAAAAAAAAATACCAACATTAGGTTGATATACGTTACTGTAAGTAACGTTTTACTCCTAAAACGTTATTTGCAGTAACGTTTTACTCCTAAAACATTACTATGCATAACTTTTTAGGAGTAAAACGTTACGGTGAGTAACGTATATCGATCTGACGCCATCAACTTTTAAAAAATAAAATATATCCTAAAACGTTACTGTGGAATACGTTTATACTAGTTTTGTAAAATTTTAGAAAAATATATTATTTTGCTGAATGACTTTATATAATGGTTTAGTTTGGTTAAAACCTCTGAAAAAATAGAACAAAAGGAGAAAAAAGAAAAAGAAAACAAGATAAAAGTCATGAAATAAAAGAACATGATTAAAAGATATAAGGTTCAAAAGCAATCCATGAAGGGAAATAATAGATGACCTACAAGAACTTCACCAAGGATTGAGGATGGAAAATTGGGGATACCTTAAGGAAATCACATCTCTTTAGGAAAAATTCACCGAGCTCAAATGACCATACCTTTACATTAATCCCCGTTACAAACCTTAGAAAAACCTTTTTAATCTTGAGTTAACCGAACCGAAGGTAAATTAGAAAATAAGGGCAAACCTATGGGTAAAAGCATCCATTGTTTTCCTCTTTGTGAATGTGAGTAGTGCATCATATTCTTGATCCTAAGTTGATAAATCTACGTGTGTGAAAATGGAATCGTTCTTGGTGTGAGGGCATGTAGATACTTTTGTTGAGCTTGAACGTGCACTAGTACAAAGTACTGTCAGCTCAAGAATCTTTTGTAATGGTGAGTCACAACTTGAATCTTTGAGTATACAATTGAGCTATGCATGACTAATTTAAGTCCTATTGTGTACATTCATGATTGAATCTTGTGTATCACTATTTTAGATATCTCACTTGAACTGTTGAACTTAAGTTTTACTTGAGGACAATCAAAATTTTAAGTTGGGGGTGTTGATGAGTCCTCAAATTGGACTCATCTCGGGTCGTATTTAATGACAATAGTGTCTTAAATAGTGTATTTTATCTCTATATCTTATAAAAATCTTTAAGTTTGAGGTATTTGAGGATTTCTTACGAGCATGGGAACTTAGGTGTATAATGGAAGCAAAACAAAAGAAAAAAGTTGAAGACAAAGTGTGCATCGTTATACACACTTGGTGATACACCATATAACAAAGTTCAACCTTTTCTTACGGAAAGTGAGCCTTTAAGGAAGTGTATCAAAAGGGGATGAAAAGGAGCACTCGACACTTCGCCGAATAGTCCTACGAAGCAAAGTTATTCTGCCCAATATTATAACATGTATGGATAAAAAGGTGTGGAGATAACGACGAAGGACCAGAAAAAGGGTGATTTTTCAAATCATTCAGTGAATCACCACTAAAGATGCTGAATGTATCCACCAGCACTGAATCTGAACCCTATAAATAATAAACTCTTTTGTTATTTGAGGAGTGTTTTTTGGAGAGAATTAGAGAGCGAAACATTCGACACTTAAAGTTTTATTTTAGAAACTTTGTTCTTAAGTTTTCTCTCATGTTCGGAGAGGGTTTTGAGTTTGACTAAAGAAAGAAGTTCTTCTTCCAATCTTGCAAGTGGATCTTCTCCATTTACCTTCCTTTGCCATTTTTAAGGTTTAATCTTTTATACCGATTTTATTCCTTTAACATTTTAAGTATATTTGGTTATTGCTTGATGTGTGTCTAAAACCCCCATTCTTAGGATGTGATTTAGAAAATATGTGTTGATATTATTGTTTGATATTTCTTGATGATAAGATTAGGTGCATTTTAATGGTGATTTCACATAGTAGTTGTGGTTTAATTTAATGTGTTTGTAGTAGGAAATACAAAACCACCCATGTGTTTTCAGATTGCTCGAGAGGGAGATTATGAAACTAATACCACTAGACTGATGGCATAAGGAGTGGGTCAACGTGAGGTTCAGCCGAAGAGGATGAGCCCTAGTCCCAAATCCAAGAATCTTCTATCAAAGGTCAGGGTATGGGTAAGGTTTAGGCTGGTTAGTTTAGAGTAGTGGGTGTCCAAGAGAAACCCATTTTATATGGGGTAAGTTGCTCGAGAGGGAATAGAAGGAATTTACTTTCACCTAAAGCTTAGACTAGTCACTATTGTATTGAAAAGTTTACTATCAAAAGCATGCACCCATTATTTTGTGTCAACATATAATTCGGTCACACCCCAAGAACTCTCCCTCACGCTTGTTTTCTCCTCTATTTTTGCTATTTTAATACTTGTAAGAAAACCTCTTCTTGATATTTGAAACTTTTGTGTCACCATTTAACTTGTTTTGTTTTAATATTAACAGTGTCTTAAACTATAACTATTAAGAATGTAATTCTAAGTAGCTACTACTTTCACTACCACATCCTTGGACACGACCCCAACCCCTAGTTGGATTACTTTACCAGCACCTTTGATTCGTAGACACTCAAAATGTAGGTCAGTGTCGTTAATCATGAAATATATATATAGATACCCATATTGAATCATAATTACCTCCTTGATAGATTTTCCTTAGTGCCAATACTCTATTCAGGTATAGTAAATAAAGGGTCAACCATAAAATTTTTCAACATTGACATGTAGAATAACGGATAGACCGTTGCTTATTTTGATAACTCTTACTCATAAGCTACATTTTCAAATCTCTTGGATATTATGTAAGGAAAAATATATCAAGGACTATGTTTTCCCTTCTTAACGAATCTCATAATACCCTTCATGAGTGAAACATTCAAGTAAACCCAATTATCCACCTAAAACTCCAAGCTCCTAACATCTTTATAATATTTTTGACGGCTTTGCATTGTTTCAGCCTTTATTTATCGAGCTTCACTTTCTTCAATATTGATGAACCAAGTATGGTTTTATCAACCAATCTTCACAAACCTCAAACCATAAAATAGGAGCTGTACATCTTCTCTCATTAAAGAGCCTCACATGTAGCGATCTATACTCTAAAGTGATAGCTATTGTCATAAGTAAACTCTACGAGAGGCAAGTGATCATCCTAATTACCCTTGAAATCTATCACACGGACCCTGAACATGTACTCAAAATTTCTAAATCATACACTCTTCTTGATCATCATTTTACGGATGGAACGCAGTACTAAGGTTCATAAACCCAACCCTTTCTTAAAAGACTTCAACAATTGTGTGGTGAACTGTGTACCTCTATATGAAGTGATGGAAATCAAAACTCCATGAACTCTGACTATCTCTTGAATATAAAATTTCGCATAATCTCTTGTTTAATAAGTAGTCATTATGGGTAAAAAATTGGCTGATTTAGTCATATGATCTACAATAACCCAAACCAAATAATGTTGTATGCGATATCGTAGAAAAACAGTAATGAAATCCATGTTAATGCTTTCCGACTTTCATTCTAGATGGTCTAAGTTCTATGTCATACTATCTGTCCATTGTTTTTCTGCCTTTACTTCATGGTAATTCGGGTACTTAGGAAAGAACTCTACTATACACCTCTTAATACTACTTCACCAATAGACACATCTCAAGTCATGGTACATCGTTGTGGAACCAGGATGGATCAAATATCTGGAGCTATGAGCTTCCTCCCTGGTCCTCTCTTGGATTTCATCAACCTTTGGTACACACAATCTACCTTTATACCTCAACACCAAATCTCCCTCTTGTTCAAAGTCATTACTTTTTGCGTATGCACATTTTCCTTCAAGTAAAAAAATATATGATCTTGGTCTTTTTGTCTATCACTTCAGATACTATTGTTGATTCAACTCCATTCATCACATCCATTCAACCTTTATTGGAATCCAAAAATCATAGTCCCAATTGTGCCACTCTATTCACATGTTTGCTTAATTTCTCTTGCCTTTCTCAAAATGGGTAGTACTACCCATAGACAACCAGCTCAAAACATCAAGAACAACATTAATCATACCTTGGTGATAGAGAATAATCATATCATAATCCTTGAGTAACTGTAACCACCCTTTTGTTTATGATTAAGATCTTTTTGAACGAATGCATGCTGAAGACTCTTGGAGCGGTTAACTCATCAGAAAGAACACCATATTGATAGTGACGCAATTTTTTCAAAGTAAACACTACATCAACAATCTCGAGATCACGAGTAAGGTAATTCTTCTCTTGAATCATAAGAAACATGTAGGAAAAAGCTATAAATTTACCATTCTGCATCAATACACAGCCCAATTCAACTCTGGATGCATCATAATACACAGCAAACCATTGTCTACCCTCCAGTAGGTCAACATTGGACAGTATTCAACAATATTTTCAACTTCAAAATTTTTTAATCAAATGCTTTAGATTATTGAAAATTTACTGTATTTTAAGTGAACTTTTTCAATGGGGATGAAGTACATGAGAACCCCTTTACAAACCTTCTATAATAACCATCCATCCCAAAGAAACATCTTATATATGTTAGAGATGTCGGTTTGGGCCAGTTCTACACTACTTTAGTCTTTTAATTGGCAACTCGAATCCCCTCACTAGAAATAATGTGTCATAATAATGCCATTGACTCAAGCAAGAACTCACACTTGGAAACTTTAACATACAATTCTCTATTTTTGATAGTTTGGAGAACTACTCTCAGACGGCTAGCATGATCCTCCTCATTCCTCAAATAAATAAAAATGTCATCAATAAACAAAATAACAAACATATCAAGATATGGGTTAACCACAATGTTCATAAGGTCTATGAATATTGTGGGAGCATGAATAAAACCAAAAGACATAACTAGAAACTCAAAATGACCATAGCGGGTCCTGAACATTATCTTTGGGGTGTCACTTAGTCTTACTCTCAATTGATGATAGCCACATTTTATGTCTATCTTCAAAAAGCAATGGCACCCTGAAGTTGATCGAGAAGATTGTCAATTCTCGGAAGGGGATAATAATTCGCTATGGTAACCTTGTTCAATTGGCAATAATTTATACAAATCTTAAGAAAATCATTTTTGTTCCTCACAAAAAAGATCGAAGTGCACCTAGATGCGAAGTGGGTTGAATTAAACGTATAACAATATGGTATTTCAATTGATTTTATAACTCTTTCAACTTATGTGGAGCCATTATATATGGTGGAATGGAGATAGGTCGAGTATCAGGAAGAATATCTTTAATGAAGTCTATTTCTCTCTCATGAGGAACTCCAAGAAAATCATCTTGAAATTCACGCACAACTAGATATGAGTAAATAGGTGGAGTTTCAAAATTACACTCATTAACTCGGATAAGTGATATATTCACTCATTGGAAACTATCTTTTTGGCCTTAACATAGAAAACAAATCGACCCTCAAGAACTACTAAACTACTCCTCCACTCTATAGTGGATCATTAGGAAAGTGGAACTTAACTACTCTTCTACAGTAAATCGAGGCATAAAAATCATGATGTTAGTCCATACCTAGAATAACATCAAAGTTCACCATGTCTAACTCTACTAACTCAGTCATGGGGTCCTTGAGATTGATAAATATGGACAATCACGATAATGTCTCACATGTAGAATAGACACACCAGTAGGTGCGGAAACACCAAAGTCTCAAGAAGTTTCTTGGAAAGAATATCAAAACCCATAGCTATATACTCACACCTTGATCAAACAATGCATCAACATTGAAAGTAAATCATTTGATCATACTAGTGACAACATCAGGAAAATTATCTTGCTCTTGGTGCCTGATAATAGCATTTAGATGGTTTACTCCTCTGCATGTCCCTAAAGTACCTCCGATGTGTATATCATTGTGTACAGGAGACACTGAAGAAGATTGTGCTCTATTTGCCCCATTACCATTATAATGTCTGTTCTTAGGGAACTCTCTCATGAACTAATTCAAAAAAAAAAACAAATCTGAACTAAATGTTATTACTTTTATATTGAAATGACTTGAGATTGAGTTGAGGTTGAGTTGGAGTTGACTTTAGACGATGTAAGTTGTTTCTTCATATCCAGTTCGAGCTTATATTGTGTTTTGGACTTTTCCTTGCATACTCGTACATTTTATGTATTGATGTCATTTTTCCTGTATTTTTCAGGATTCAGATATAGGTAACGCGGAATCTTCAATAATCACTTAATTGATCTACTTGAGTTTCAGTGTTGTTTGGTGAGACTCCTTACATTAGAAGGATACCTCATTTATCTTTCATCATTTCATTTTCTTATTAGGATGGATGTGGGTCTTTTTCCCCATATCCATCTCAGTTAGTAGATGTTTGATAAATAGATAGACAGTAGTAGTTCATGGGTCGTGTTCATTTCACTTTTTATGTTCTAGACTTGACTTGCCCTTGAGTCCAATATAAATGTGTTATTTATAAATATTCTGAGGTTTTCTTTTGAGACATTTGTGTTAGAGTTTATATTTTAGTTATTCTATGTTGAGTATGTCTTCCACTAAGATTTGAGCTTGTCCAAGGGCTTTCTTGGGGTTAGCGATTGTTGTCAGGTGTTGGCCAGGTCTAGGGTGTAGGTTTGGGGTATGAGAAACATGGTATCAAAGCACAGAGTTCAAGAGTTTTAGGGTATCTATGATTCCATCTTTGTAGATTAATATTTATAGGTGTGAACTGCATCAAACATTTAACTAGGAGGCTTTCATATTTAAGATCTATCTAACATCCTTCATACTTTATTCGTTTGATAGAGTTAAACTGTATATAGTTTCTTTCTAATTCGTTCTTGCGCATATATCATGCCTCCGCGAAGAGTTTTATGATGTCCCCATGTTAGAAGGAATGTTAATCATATGGATCAACTGGCACCCATTCACTAGAAGTGCAATACAAAGGAGAAGTCACGAATGTTGAATTTTGGGATGTCATTTATGTGTTGAGTCAAGTGGTGGACCAAGTTGTTCAGTAGAGGGGGGATCGATAGTATGTGGCTGATATATTCAGTATCGATGAGTTGTTGATGAATTCTCCAGAATTGTTCGGTTCAAGTGTCACTCAGTATATGGAGAACTTCGTGGAAAAGTTATAGAAGTTGTGTGAGGTTATGCATGTTGTTAAAGCTGAGTGAGTTAAGAGAGGTAATGGTAAGAGAATTCCTCACTCTAAAGCACGAATCCATGAGTGTCACGCCAAGGCTACCCCTTCACATAAAATGGGACCTAGGACCATGAGTAACCCCAAGCTCACCCTGTACTCACATATTATAAGCATACTTAAAGATTATTCAAATGAGAAATACTATACATAAACTTAAAACCATAATTAACTGAAATGATGGGGAATACTCAATGTTTTCTAAATAACATACTGAATAGGAGTTCACAACACTAGATTATAACTCTAAATACTAGAACATATTTTATCTATGTCCAAATAAAAGCCTCTTACTGAATAGATATGTTAGGAAATGTCCCCAAATAACTCTAGAAATATTGAAACCAGGAAGACTAAAAATTAAATAAAACATGTTTATCATCCTCGAAGAATGAGGACTCACCATTGATATTGCTGAACAGGAGATCGGGAACCACTCTATGTGTAATCTGAATGCTGTGAACCTGAACCTAAATCAGGAAAAGATGTAACGCAGAGTATGTGTTAGTACTTGAAAGGTATTGAGCATGCAAGACAGGATAAAGTTGAACAAGATATACATAACTGACATAAAGCATGTTGAGGAATAATATAAGATGAACACGATGAATATACTGAACATACTAAAAATGAACTAAACTAAAAGTAATTTCCAATTACATAACATGTTGAAAGTGAATAATGAGATATAACTAGTAACCTGCTCAATGCACTACTGTCACCCCTCTATTTGTCCCTCAAAATTGGATAACTTGTTTTGATGTTCCAATCAAAGTGTCAATTTGAAAATGGACTATTCTATATTCAGACGCCATTTGGAATTAAGTTATGGTGTTCCAAGTCACCTTTTTTGTTTAATCCCTACTCAAAAGGAAATGACTATTTGTTTAGTGTGTGAACCAATAATTTGGATAAGGAATTCTGTTGACCGAAGGGAAGGTATTAGGCATCCCTCAAGTCCCGTGATTATAGAACGGTCACTTTATAGACTTTTATGACTTAAACTAATTTTTGAATATTATATTATTAAAAAAAATGTATTTACCCTCATTCTTTAGTTTCTCTTTGACATATTTAAAACTATCTTATTTTATAAGCATACAATTTTTTTATACATTATTATTATTCATTTTAATTATTTATTTATATATTTTATTCTTTCAACATTTGTTTGCTTCTCAATTTCACTTTTTATTTTTCTTATTTTTTTATTATTGTATTTTTGTTTCTCTTTCTTAATTCTTTTTTGTACTAATTTTTTCACGTTTTTTTTAAGAAAACATTCCTTATATTTTTTCCTTTTACATTAATTTTTTCCTTTTTCTTTTCTTACCCTTTCTAATAGTTCTGTTTTTTTTTCATGATAATAATAAAATATTTTATTATATTTTTTAACACTACACTTTTTGTTTCTTTTCATTTTTAAAGTATTTTTTATTTTATTTCTTTTTTATTTTTTCGTGTATATTTTTTCTTTTCTTTTTATTGTATCTCTTTCTATTATTTTTTTCTAATTCAAATGTTCCTTCGCCACTACTTCTTTTCTTCTTTAGTTATTCACCTATTATACCTCTTTTCCTTATTCCATTTTTTATTGTTTATTATTCTTTTATCTTTTTTCTTTTAATTTATTATCTTCTCTCTATCCTAACAAGTTTATTATTATTATTTTTAATATCATCCAAAAAATAATAATGTAGGACAACACACATAATATAATATAAAACATAATTGAGAAAATACATCAAATCCCCCTTTAACATGGCACGGAAACTCGCTTTAGTACTTAAACTACACGTGTGTCGATATACCCCCCTTAACATGTTTGATGTGAATTATTTTCAACCTTCCGAGCTCCAGCCTCGTGCGCCTGTTGATACAACTTTGTAGAGCACGTAATTCATCTTTTAGCACTTTTTAAAAATAAAATTTGACCTGCCAACGGATAATATCCGACCCATTACATATTTGAATGTAAATCTTTTCTTTTGTAGAATCAATTTCCTCTTCTCCTCACCAACCCAATCATCAAAAAATGGTGACCTAATTCATCCTTTTTTTCTTTATTTACCTCAAATCTTAGCTCTTCAAACCTAAACGTTGAATCTTTGAAGGAATGATTGTTCTTCAAATTGTAAGATTCAAACATATTCTTCTTTATTTATTATTTTGATTTTTATTTCTTCCTTTTTGCTTATTATCTGGTTTTTTTCCAGATTCTTGTTACGCTAATGGAAGAGAAGTCTTCAGATTTGATCTTCTAGGTTTGAGAGAAGAGAAAGAATGAGAATAGCGGGCTTAAGGGATATAGGGATATTGTTTATAAGTGGGTTGGGTTTTATTTGGGAACGAATCTTAAAGATTTATGGATATTTATTTATAAGTGGATCGGGTTTGTATTTTGGGAACGAATAATATATTTTTTAAATCCTTAGGCGACGTGGACCACTAAAAACGCGCGTGTGTAATAATGCCCAACCTTCAATTGGGCTTGAGCTCGAAAGGTTAAAAATAATTGACATCAAACATGTTAAGAGGGTATATAAACAACCATATAGTTTAAGTACCAAAGAGAGTTTTCATGCCAAGTTCGGGGGGAGGGGAGGGTTTATGTATTTTGCCAACATAATTTATTGCTTTTCTAAAAACAACCAAACAAAGAATTCTTTCAAATTAGTAAGACATGAAAATAAAAATTTAGATAACTACGCATAATATCATTGTAAAATTAACTTGTTTAAATAATAACTACACAAATTATGATTATAAAACTAAATATGAAAAATAAGAATAGACTTGAACAGTATTTTTACTTAAGTATGGAATAAACTACGGGTTATTCAATATGAAATAAACTATGGTTTGTCATTGCAATTTCACACTAAGTATATAACTATATAAAGAATCTAAACATAAAGTTGATATGAAATATTTGAACATACTTAATATAAAAACATAATGGTTTAACCTCATGTGAAATTTCACAACTTCAATATATTGCAATCAATGTTTGTATAAACATGATATTAAATTATATAATAAAAAATAAATCGTACCGCTTGCGAAAAATCCACCAAAAGAAAACAATCCGAAAAAGGAACCACAAAAGTAAATCTCAACTTCAACTTTTCTTTGTGAGTTAAAGCAAAATATGAAATAAAATGTGAGTATATTTGCTGATTTTTTGTGGGTGATTTTCTTCCTTTTTCGGTGTATAATTTTTTTCCTTTTACACATTTTCCCTCTTTTTTTAAAAAAAATTGTGTCTTCGTCTATATGTATAATGATGTAGATGTGTATTAGTGTGTACCTGTGTGCAGGTTGGGTGCATAGTGTGAGTGGGGTGTATGGGAGTGCGGTTGTGGGTGAGTGGGGTAGTGGTAGTTTAGATTGTTTATAATTTTATGTATAAAATTATAATTATAAAAATATTAATTGTTTTGAATAAAAAATGATACAAAATGTCTAAAAATATATAATTAAGAAATGATAGTGTATTTATTAATTAAACTAAAAGAAAAATTATATCTTTATAACTTTTTTTTTCTTTTTAAACGATTAAAAATAAAGTTCTTAAAAAAATGATTATATATATGCATATTTTTTATAAAAAAAAACTTAATAAAATATTGTAAAAGTCAAAAAATATTTAATTGAGATTTATAAAAAAATTTATGCGCTAAAATTGGTGTTAAACATAAATTTGGTCAAACATTACGTGTCTATAATTTGCTCCTCTTTGACTGGAAAAATTAAGAGAGAAGTAAACAAAGCGATAAGTTTTGACCGATCTCTTATTTGAAAGGCAAAATTTATGCCACCAAGACTTGGTTTTAGACATCCTACATATCCTGGGTGACAAGGGAATCGGTTACATGTAGTTCAAGGAGATGAAGTGATGAACTGGAAGTTAAGTGAGGTTCCATCGAGGATCTAGATCGTGGCTCTTATCCTTACATAAAAAAAATTGAAAGCTAATAGTCAAAAGAAAAATAAATGTACAAGCACGTATCTATGCATCTTTTCTTGAGTTTTCACTTAAATATTGACTTTAAGATATCACCTTGATCTTTGGGTGAATATCGTAGCCCTGAATTGGAATGGAGGCTAAACTTGCCCCTTAGACTGAGCTTTTAACATTCTCCAAAATGACAATTTGAAAAATGCTCTTGAATGACTGCATATTTTCTTGATTGAAAGTCATGCATTAAAGACACTAATTCTGACCATCATGGATTGATCATTCTAAAAATGGTACAATTTTGTTCCTGAATTTCAAATCTATGTTTCGTTTGAGGAAACCTGAAAAACTATCAAAATTAAAGAAATAAACAAACTTTTTGCCGCAGTTTTCACTTAAAAAATTTTGTGGGTTATTAGTAAATGTAAATAAAAAATATAAACTCAGACTAGGTAGTGTTTATCTTAGGAGTAAATAAAACTAACAATGTACACTAGGAAGTGTTTATCCTGGGAGAAAGTAACCAAATCCCATTATCTAGGAGGGTCCTGCTAGTCCCATTATCCAGAAGGGTCCTGCTAATCCCATTATGAGGAAGGACCCTTTATTCCCATTATCCAGGAGGGTCCTGCTAGTCCCATTATCCAGGAGTGTCCTGCTAATCCCATTATGAGGAGGGTCCTTCTAGTCCCATTATCCAGAAGGGTCCTTCTAATCCCATTATTCGGGAGAGTCCTGCTAGTCCTATTATACATGAGGATCCTTCTATTCCAATTATCCAGGAGGGCCTGCTAATCCCATTATCAAGGAGGGTCCTGCTAATAAAACATTCAATAGACTAATAATACCAACGAAATATTGTGATTGTCATCTACATTATTTGCAGTACATTCAAGAAAAATATACTCAACCTTTCAGGTAATTGCTATTTTCATATATATTGGCCAATTTTCATATAATTGAGTTCCACAAAAATTTATTGTAGGGTTTCCATCGCTTGTTATAGACTAGGTTGAAAATGTAAGATCCTCGAATCTTTAATCTTGAAACAACTTGTGTCCCTACTTCAACAAAGAAAATTCGTGAGTTTGAAAAGGTGGTGGTTGGTTTGTAGTTCCATCTTTTGACAAGGGTGGATCAAACACTTGTGATGCTTTAGTGGTTTCCAACGGTCAATACTCCTTATAGATTGATTGTACTTTCAATCAATTTTGCTTATTTTATGGAACCTAAATCCAATATCTGTGTTTATTCTACAACACTCATTGTTTAGACTTCATAAAATCAGGGACTTTTCTAAACCAATACTTGAAGACATATTATAGCTCATTAGCGTGATTCTTCGCCTAGTACAATTAAGAAAGTTGGTAGTGAGCCTTGAAATCCCTTCCCAATTTCTTGAAACAGACCCGACTCAAATACATATGAAACAAAGTGAAGAAAAGTATAAGAAAACTACGAACTACACGAGAATAAAAGAAAATGATTCGTTGAAGACTCTCTTTTAGAAAGATTAATAAAGAAAAACTTAGCTGAGGGTGGGAGCCGAGTCTACTAATCATGACATGCAATCTGAATTAATTTCCTGCTTTGTCCATCCACTCTATTCATCGACCATTATTGATCATTCAATCTTTATGTGGAATCCAACATTAAATGGAGCCATAAATAATTTTAAAACCTTATTCACTTTAGGTTTTTTACCACTAAAACTCTATCATGTTAATTCCTCCAGCTCACGTTCGCCTTATGGTGCCTGTCAGGGTTTTCATCAATAAGACTCTCTCATTTATATTTCTCTCTATTCACATTCGTCTTATGGTGCTTATTTAGGCTTTGCACCACTAAGACTCTCTCATATTTAACTCATTTTTCCTTACAGGGCCTACTTAGGGTTTTCACCAATAAGACTCTCTCATTTTTATTTCTCTCAACTCACATCCACCT
The DNA here is from genome assembly GCA_027704785.1 of Solanum chmielewskii. Lineage (NCBI taxonomy): Eukaryota > Viridiplantae > Streptophyta > Magnoliopsida > Solanales > Solanaceae > Solanum > Solanum chmielewskii. The sequence goes on along the minus strand of JAKWIX010000318.1, from coordinate 22,488,579 downwards.
TATTAGCCCATTCATTATTTTTACCTACCCGTGATACTCAACATATCAAGGGTTGATGCGAAGACCTTTATTTTATTTACTTTAGATGATGGGGTTGATTTTGAGCTTTGATATGAAATAACAAATGAATAAACAAACTACTTTTGCCCTAGTTTACTACAATATAAAATTTTGGATTTATATTTGGTTGAAACGAACCCAACACTAGGGCTGCCTATGTATCTTGTCAACACAAGAATAAGGTCGAACGTAGTTCAGGATTTTTTTAAAAAAAATCTAAAGAAAAAAAATAACCAACCGTTTCCATTGAATCAACCTTTGAAATGTCGAGCCCAAATATAAGGGTTTCTTATGCCAAAAATCAAATCATATATATTATCTTTTCACAGTATCAACATTGACGACCATTTTTGTCATTTTGTCTTCTATATCTACTAAGTAAAGAGCACCGTTGGGTAATACCCTTTTTACAATGAATGGTCCTTTCCAATTTGGAGAAAATTTGTGTTTGATTTCGGCATGATGTAGTATAATGCATCTCAACACTAATTGACCTTCTTCGAAATGTCTAGGACGCACCTTTTTGTTGTATGCACGTGCCATTCAATTCTTGTTTAATTCTCCATGACATATCAATGTTAGACATTTGTCATCAATCAAAATTAATTGCTCTAACCGTGTAGTGACCCACTCATCATCATCAATTTCGGCCTCCACAACAATATTGTCACTAGTGCCCTTATTTCAATGAAATCCCCTTTTTCACACAATATAGATGATTTTGAGTACAAGGACTCATTCAACACTCACACTCAAAAGTAATTTCATGTCACAGTTAGTGATCAATATCATAGTCATTCCCTTATTTTCACTTCTTAGACTCTCCAAACTAGATTCTAGGATCACTATAGGAGTTTTTTTGACTTGTAAGTAAGATCAGGGTCAGGTTTTGAACTTTTGGGTACTTTCAGTGACTTTCTTCTCTCCTTGACATTACATTAGGCTTATATACCTCTCTTTCCTTTTTTTACATCACATCCTTTTGTTTTCTCTTCCTTGATTCTGTCCAACCATGGATGTGACTTTTAAAATTTGTAGCTCTTTATTTTTCTCTTTTCTTCTTTTCCTTGCATTTGATTTTTCCCTCACTATTATCAATTATTTTCAGTTTCTCTCACACATGTTCTAGATTGGCACAAAACTGCTTGAATCATCAACAATTCTCAGATTATAATTTTATAAAGTTCAAGTTCTATCTAAGTCATGAAATCATGTCGGCTCATTATCATGTCAAGCTTAGAGCCAACACATTCAACTTATTCTAGTCTTCTTTGTCATTATTCTACACATACAATCCCTAAAACACGTCGGTTCAATAGAAAATTAAGCTGTCTCTTAGGGCAAAAGAACACAAGAAAGAAAACCATAAGAGAGGATTGAGAGTTGAATTACTCAGAATTCACCCTTATCACTCACAATCAGTTTACCCAATCCTGAACATAATGAACACAAAAATGATAAAAGTAACGGATTTGGGTGAAGCAACATTATGGAGCTTAGTGTCAAAGAATCATCAACAAGTGGGTGGATCTAGTTTCCCAAACTCCACTTCAATAGTTGGTCCACCCTCAGTACTGCCAACATAAACCATCATAAAACCCTCAGTAGTGTTGTCTACTAGTCTCACCACACCCTTAGAAGTGCGCACAACCTCCGCCTTAGTAGTCAAAACCTCAGTAACGGTCACAAAACTCGATGACCCAGCTATCGTCTCACGAATCCTATGCTTTCTTAAATGCTCATCCATCTCCGTCTTAGTCCTCTTAGAATTTTTAATAGATCGGTTTCTTTTTCCTTGGGCATGAGCGGGATCGGGATCCTCCTCTAAATAAACTCCACTAAATAGCACACCAAGGACTGAATGATTTCTAATATCAGAATGTGCAGCCTGTGGCTCAACATCTAGCGTAGCAAGGATTAAATCAACATCATCTCGGAGACTACCTAGATCAGCATGGAATGAGGACATATAAATGGTGGGGTCAACCTCTCTAAAAATCCAACTCATAATCATCAAATCGCTTATGAACCGCTTGGACCTTTTGGTATATGACCACCCTCTCTACTCTCCTCAACTCTCTGTTCTGACTCAGCAATCAAATCCTACATCCAAAGCACGATGCGGTGCTATGGGATGGCCATGTGAGCCTCTAATTTCTGGAGTCATCCTAGTGGTAACATAGTGGTTGGGGAAGCATGAGTGGAACTAGATAAGCTAGGAGCCTAGCTAAAAGTCTGTGAGGAGGAATTCAGTGCATCATCAGTATGGACTACATGCCCATCTCCCTGCATTTTCTCGACCACATCTACAAGATCAATGCACAAAGGCATATCTACTCGGGGCCCTCTATGTGGGGGTGCAAAATTCACCTCATCATTATCAGCCTTATATCCAGCGCTCTGTGGCATGCACTAATTTTGAATTGTGCTAGATAGATATTCCAGCATGTGAAAATCGAAAATATCATACAAGCGAATAGTCATGTGGTGGTGGTCTTGAACTCCCTCTGATGTATCTCCGCCAATAGTAATCGGGGGAAATCTATCTCAATCCCTACAACCAATGCAACCACCATCACTTCTCTATCCTAATTGACAAAGTTGTCGGCGTGAGTCAGTGAAATTTATTTCACACCAAGACCCAGAAGAACTTGTCCACAAAAGTGAGGGTGACCTTCTGAATGCCTACCTGGGGTGAGGTAATTCACTCAACTCTCTCACCATCCAGGGCGATATGCCTTGCCAACCGTAGTATAACAACCTCCCATTATTCTTCATTTCGTGCAAAGGGACCAGTTTGCACAATGTCCAACCTATAATCGAAGTTAGTCATCTTGCATGCCCAAGTGTATTAACGGTTAGGTCTGTATATGAATCAAATGATTATGGTATGAGAGATGTTCACCGCGACACCTCGTACCCTGGTGGAGATAAGGGGATCATGTGTTGTGGGCTTAGCCTTCTTGTGAATAGACCTCAAAGATTAGACACATAGAAATAATAGAACTCCCACACAATCTCCTCGCTATATGTACTAGAATAATGAGCCATCCACTCATATTAGTGTCGTTAAAATAATCAGTGGATATCTGGCACCATATGTAGGATCCCAATAACAACTCTACGCTCTTCTGTAATGGTGCTGACCATTTTCTCGTTAGCATTCATCATTTTAGCATCCAGGTAAATTTTCCATTTCCCCTCTATGCATTGTCGGATAGGATTCTCGGTTACAAAATCCAGTTGATCGTTTTGAGGGATTGGAACTTCTTTAGATCTAGAGCCTCATCAGATGATGCATCTTAATTCTAGGCAGTGGAAATAATTGGGGATCCCAAAGGTGACCAGACATCAAAAAGTATGCAAGAACCAGAAGCATACCTTTTCGGTGACCCAATCAGTGTATACTCCTTATCAAATAGGGAGACAGTGACTACGTCAATTTTCACCTTCTTGGGTTGATTCTCATTAGCCCGAGGTACTATGATGGGATCCGTGAGGTGGCGGGAATGTACTCGAACTCTTCGTCACTCTCTGAGTCATCATAAACTAAATTTTGGGAAGGTCTAGTTGATTTAAAAATCCCCTTTGTTACTTGTGCCTTTTTTGGTGCCAGCGTACCTGGAGAGTAGTAGTTAGTCCAAAGAAACGTAGAATACATCCAAAATAATTTATGAACTCAAAATGGAAAAGCTAAGAATTAAGGCAACATGCTATAGAATCCCTCTACAGTAAGTACCTATGGTATGTAATAAGACATATGGTCCGTAGAACCCCTTTGTAGGTTAGAGGTACCAAAATACTTGGTCTCTGATGAAAACTATTGATATAAAGAATGATCCATAGATTGAACTACGGACCGTAGTCCACGTCTGTAGTCTCACATTTAAGGAAATTTGCTAGTGCATCCACTTATGGACCTGATCTACGGTTAGTAACTTGACTCACGGTCCATAGACGGGGTCTCGTAGATGGGGTTTGTGCCAGGTCTTAGGTGTGTCTTACTGTTCAGACCCCATATTAGGTAAATTACAATAGCGTCCTAGTCTACTCATGCATTTCAACATTCAATCATGTTAGTTTGTCATCCTAAGGATTCCAATTACTCAATTTAATCCTCTTTCAAAGCACAATATAGTACCCTAAGTCAAAACTTGTATATAGATTGGTTAAATTCATTGGTTTTACATATCATGCATTCATGGACGATCAACTACCCAAGGTCAAGACCCACTCACGAACTACAAAAATTAAGCTATGAAACAAAATCCAAGTGAGGGGAAATATATTATTTTACAAGCAACAAAGAGTGGTGTTATTATGAGATGACACTAGGACTCCAATGATCACCAACAAAAGATTCACCTATTTGCATTGTTCCCGAACACCAGAGTACTTTGAAATTGAGGTTTCGGGGAATAGGGAAGATAATTTGATTGTAATGGATGAAGTTTGGTGATGGAAGGAATTTATATATGGAAATTCGGGATTTATATATTCAAATTAGGGAGTGATTTGCGGTTTGAGGGTGTTTGGAAGAAGAGTGAAATTATTTGAAAATTTGTGGTTTAAAGTAATAAGCAATCCAGGTTTGGTCGGTAAAGCTAGGGTTTGGACCTATAAGACCCCACTTACGGTCCGTAGGTCAATATAGGGTTTGTAGGTCAGGACTGTAGAACATATTGACACTTAAAGGAAATGGATAACTTACTTAGGATCTACATGCACCATTTACGATCCGTTGAATGACTTACAAATCCTCGATGGTGTCCGTAGACCTCTGTAGTCTTCACCAAACCTTTTTTGCAGATTTTTCCTTGTACACCTACACATGTAGAAACCATTAGTCCATTCTTTTTGTATTTTCTGGATACATTCTAAAAACAGACCCTATGCTATATCTAGCCAACACTAAAATAAAAATTAACTCCTAGTTTCTTTGGTACAAAGAATCAAATAAACAAAGAAAACTACTCAACGGAAATCTTAAACCTATTGTTGGTTAGATATTACACCTTGGGTTGCCTACCATGTAGTTCTTGATTGAACGTCGCGGCATGATGGATTTCTCTTGATTACTAAAACTTCATCAAGGTACTAGGTTGCAATCACTTCTTGGATACTTTACGCTTTCCCCATATAAAGCTTAATTCTCTGCCCATTCACCTTGAACATTGTTCCCTCGCTGTTTTTGAGCTATAACTCTCCACATGGTAACACTTGCTTGAGAATAAATGTCCCGGTCCATTTGGACTTGAGCTTTAAAGAAATAATTTCAACCTAGAGTTGAATAGAAGCACAAGATCCCTTACAACAAAATCCTGATTTTCAATCCTTGATTGTGGCACTTCTTCATCATCTCTTTATAAAAGAAATATATTTCTTAGGCTTTTAGGTGAAAATCATTGAGAAAATTAAATTCATTCACACTTTGAGTTGATGCGGCACCCTAATCTAAGTTTAGCTTCTGCATTTCTCCAATTGGCTTATTCTCTACCTTTACTAGCAAATTGCAAGACTTCCCATATACGATTCGGTATGGAGATATACCTATGGGAGTCTTGTATGTAGTGCGATAGGCCAAAAGAGCATCACCATCCCATATGAACTCACATATTGCCTTATAAAATCAATACCCCATACATTAAATAACTCAATTATCAGGATTGGGTTCATAGGAAGCTCTTGCCTTTCTGAAATCCCTCCATCTCTTTAGCAACGATCACAAGACTTGGCAAAGTCATGACGGTCTTGGTGGATGGGCGGCCAATACTATCCACAATGCAAAATCTTGTGTGCAGTACGGACACGACTATCATGCCTACCAACAGGCGATGAGTGACACACCTCAACAACACTCACCACGAATATGATACAAGTATGGTCATCCCAAAATAACTTTTTCAAATCATGCATAAACTTCTTATGTTGCTGAGACAACAAATCCGGGGGTACCAAATTGCTTGACAAATAATTAGCAAAGTCGTCAAACCAAGGAATGAGATCATGGGAAGTAGTGAATACCTCTTCATCTGGGAACATATCATTATTCTCACCCTTATCACCAAGCTCTAGAAAGTTCATCCTTCAGTCAAGACAAGTGATTGGCAACTTGTTTCTCGGTCCCCTTGAGTTGTTTCACCATTGAATCAAAAATTTTAAACAACACCAACCTAGTGAGTTGCGCTTTAATATCCTTCTTTGACATCAAATTCCTTAACACCGAATGGTCCATATGCATTTATGACCACAGTCCCAAGAAAATAAGATCGGCATTTCATATATGCAAATACCACTACAAGAATATCTTGCTCTCTAGCAGTGTAACTCTTTAAGGCTGCATTTAGATCATTGCTTGCATAGTAAATAGGGTGAAGTATCTTCTGATGCCATTGTCTCAATACCACGCCAAGAGACACCCCAGTTGCATCACACATGACCTCAAACGGTTCCCTCTAATCTAAAGCAATAATGATGGGAGTAGAGACAACCTCTTCTTAGCTCTCCAGATTATACCAAACAAGTATAATCAAAATCAAATTTACTCTCCTTTTCAAGAAGTTTTTACAATGGATGTGCAATTTTTTAGATATACCTTTGATAGAAGCCCGCATGCCAAGAAAAATTCCTACCTTTAATGGAGATAGGTGGGGGAAACATTTCTATTACCTAAACTTTATGTTTATCCATTCAATAACTTTATCGGATATTGGAGATAGGTAAGGGAAGCATTTCTATTACCTAAAATTTATCTTTATCCACTCAATTCATTTAACCGAGATTCGATTCCCCAACACTATACCTTTTTTACCAAAAGTGACACTTTTCCCAATTTAATAAGTTGCAGTCGTCACTCCTTTTAACTTATTCAGATAAATTATCCAAAAATCTATTAAAAGAGTCACCAACCATTGAGAAATCATTCATGAACACCTATCCTCAACCATGTCAGAGAAAATCTACTTCATACAACGCTATAAAGTTGTCGGAGCATTGCACAACCCAAATGGAATGAGCTTGAAAGAGAAGGTACCCTTAGGACAAGTGAAGTTGGTTTTATCTTGATCTTTCGACTCGAATACCTATCAAGGAAGTTGTACCATATATTTCCTGCAAGTCTGCCAAAATCTGATCCATGAAGGGAATTGGAAAGTGACCCTTCTCCGTACAAGCATTTAACTTTTGATAGTTTATGAAAACCCTCCATCCGGTCACCAGCCGCATCGGGAAAAAATCGTTTCTTTATTTGGGAACCACAGTAATACCACCTTTTTTAGACACACATTGAACAACGTATACCCAACTACTGTCTGCAATGAGATATATTACTCCAACATCCAACCACTGGATAATCTTTTTCTTAACTACCTCTTGCCTAGATGGATTCAATCTCCTCGGATGCTCAATACTAGGCTAATGATCCAACATGAACTCGATGTTTTGAGAAAAAATACCAATAGAAATTCCAATAATGTATGCAATAGTCTACCCAATAGCACGGTTGAACCTCTTTAACACTAATACCACACACTCTTCTCGTCGCCCATTATGATATGCCGCAATAATGACTGGGAGTGTAATACTTACCTAATAATGCATACTTTAAATGTGAAAGTAGAGTCTTGAGCTCCAATTTATGTCCCTCTTCCACAAACGGTCTCTTTAGTGGGGACTTACTATTCTTTATATCCAACTCCTGTTTCTTAGGTTTCGAACGATATTCGCACCAATCAAGTGCGGCCAAAAACTCATCATACTCTTCAATGTATTCACTCTCAAAGTTCATAATTACCACTGCTAATTCCTCAACACCTAGTCTATCCTCGATTTGCACTTGAAATCCACTCTCAACTTTATAAGTTAGGGCAGATACGGATTGGTGCTCACCGCTCTTTTTCATGGAACTACGAATGTCAAAAGTTTCTTCTTCATTGTTAAGTCTAAACATCATCTGTACTTTTTCCATACCAACAAAAGCACTCCTCGAGTCAAGGAATGATCTCCCAGGAATAATGGGAACCTCAAAGTCCACTTCATAATCAAGAATAACAAAATCGGCCGGAAAGATTAATGACTCCACTTTTACACACACATCGTGAAGTAATCCAATAGGCCTCTTCATAGTTCGATCAGCCATGAGAAACCGCATCGTAGTTTGATTCGGATCAACCAATCCCAACATCTTAAAAATGGACAATGGCATGAGGTTAAGGCTACCACCAAGATCACACAATGACGTGCCAAAGTGCAATAATCCAATAATACAAAGGATAGTGAAAGCATCAAGTTCTTCATTTTTCTTCACAAGGGATCTTGAAGCAATAAAGATGCAATGTTGCAACGTATAATCATCTTAAAAACTCAAATATATTTTCTTTGTCATCACGTCATTTATAATCTTAGCATACCCAGGCATTTTCTCTAATGTTTTTATCAACGGAACATTTATGGAAAGTTGTTTTAACATACTGATGAACCTGCGGTATTTTCCCTTTTCGATCTTCTTTACTAATCTATGTTGAAAAGGATGGGGAGGTATAGGTATGGAACTACTCTCTTGTTACCACAACCTCTTTATTTGTCGCATTCTCGAATCTCCCCACCCCCTTCTCAACCACATCATCAGGTCTACTAGTATCAATTTACACGTTAGACGTCATCGGTAGATCCATAGTTTCCTTACCCCATCAAGAATTTACCACCATAAAATGTCCACTCTTTTTTCGGATTCTGGATAATGTTGCTTGGAAGAGTGTCAGGTTTGCGTGAGTCCATTGTGGTGGAAAACTGTGTCGTCTGCTGCTCAACATACTTTATGGACACTGCATGGGCGTCAACTTTTTTACCAATACTAGACAAGTGATTTTGCATCTCCTTAATATTCTCATTAGTTCCATCCAACCTTCTCATCATCTATATCATCATATCCTCAATACCTAATATTATTACCTCTACCTTCACTAGGACCATATTCCCAATTTTTGAGAGGAACATAAGGCCCAACCCTATCATTTGTGCTGGCATAATTTTTCATGTTTTAATTATTGGTGAAATTGTAGCTCACATCTCGTACATATGAAACCTCTCGATTGTAATTGTCATAGTTCTGACCTTGATTTCCTTGACCATTACACCAATTATCCATGTTGGAACTTTGGGCGTTTGGTCGAAAACTCCCCGTCTAATCATTCATCTCATACACGTCTTTCTCATAATAATACTCCTCAATCGGTGGTGGACTTCTAGTAAAATAATTCACAGCATTTACCTTCTCAGCACCTCCGCTCAGATACTTCAATACCAACCGTAATTTCATTTTTATCTATGCCATCTCCTCACACATATAATATGCAGATCGGTTGCCTGTGGCTTGGACTGAAAATGTGTTTTTTCCAATATCTGACTTTCTAGTTCTCTAACCTTTGTTGTTCCGAGAGATCTTCTGCAATTTTTCAGTAATTTTCCTAAAGGTGCGATTTCCATAAGAATCCCCAACAATAGTGTCAAGAACCGCCTTACTGTTGTCATCCTTCCATCGGTAGAAGTAATTCACCGACTCATCATCAATGTGGGAATTCGGAACACTTCTAATAAAAGAGGTGAACCGATCCAAAGAACTACTCACGGACTCTATAGGTAGTGCCACAAAGTTTTTAAGCTTATCCTTCTTATTCAACTTCTTGGACACTAGAAAGAATTAATCTAAGAATGCTTCAGTCAATTGGTCCAATGCATAGATAGAGTTGTAAAGGAGTTCATTAAATCAAACTTTTGCATCACCAGTCAACTATAGAGGAAACACTTGCAACATGATAACATCCATGTCCCAATCCGGTCTTCCTACACAACTTTTGCAAACCACCATAAGCTTGGCTATGTGAGCATAAGGGTCAGCTGACGCCAACCTACAAATAAGCCTCTTTCCATGAGCATTTGCATCAATCTACTAGTTACCACAAGGGTGTGAGCTAGTGTTAGAGGGGGTAATAGAAGAAATCCATCAGAGTCAGCAATGTTATTGTTGACCCTATAGTTGTTTTGGGGTTGTGGCTCTCATGGCTCCTGCAACCTTAGTGCATATACCAATCAATTTTCAGCTAAAGCCTAATTGTTTTCATTAACCACCCTCGGAGGTTTCCAGACACCATCTTCTGGTTCTCCTCTAATAGGGTTAATTTGTACTCCCTAATTATTCGTTCTCTGTAGTGTTCGATTGAGCTCTCGATCGTAAGAAGTGAGTGGTTATGCTTGACTCCGTGTACTTGGCGTACACTAGAGTTTGAACCTCAGAGAGGCAAAAAAGAGTAAAACTAGGAAATAGTTGACTAAAGTCCAATGACGTCGTTAAACTAAATCTAAAAGCCAATTTTCCTAGCATCGGTGCAAAAATTTTATACGCTCCAATTACACCTCCCTAAAGAAGCATAAGCGATCATTATCAAGTAAATAACCCAACTTGTAGGTTGGGTTCTATCTCACAAGAAAAACAGTTTAGACTTAAACTTAACTAACATTATATTTGTTTAGTAGATGTATTTATGGAAACACGTAAGAAAATTTTATAAGTAATTAGTGAGAAAGATTCGAACATTAATTGTTATCAAGTTGAGAAGAACTAAAGCATATGTCTTCCCAACAACCTCATTACGCTGTAATCGTTGTATTAGCAATCCTATTCTAGTATATTACATGCAAAGTGATAATTTAAATTATCTTTAAATATTTGGTCCGTCATCAAAATATTTCACCCTGCACTTTTGTCGAGCTACGTGTGTATAACTTACTAACCTTTACTTTAACCTCATATTAGACATCACATCGATGTGTGGATTAGTTTCCACGCTCGCATCAATCGACACTACACTATTAATTAGATAGTATCACACTAATTCTATGTTGATAATTCTTTTCTTATTAACTGCCTCCTTGTTGTAGTAACAAGGCGAGTTCTAACGTTGATCATAGTTAAAAAGACTTTTAAACAAAAAAATTTATAAATGCATGCAATAACACTATTCAAAAATTGCTTAATTGTTATTCATACTTTGTTGATCGCACATAGTTCCCATAACCCTAGTTGTGTATTTAGTTACCCATATTAGAAAGAACACTATTCAAGTCATTAGATGAAACAATCATGAACTTACGCAACAATAAGAATAAACCTAGAATCTCAAGTTGAATTGCAAAGACAAAAACGTCTAAAAGTATTTTAGAAATCAACAATTGCCAAATGTTTGCAAGTTAATCTCCCAAAGCATAAACTAATTAAGCATAATAATGTTTAACCCCAAAAATGACATTTTTATCCCCTACTTATAGAAAATTTTAAGTTTCAAAAAAAAATTGAAATAAGGAAATAAAATTGGTCTTCATTTTATGAGGCTGACCTATGGTCTGTAAGTGAATCTACAGTTCATAGGTCCTTTTCGTGCCTCATGACTTAGGAAATTTTAAACCTTAAAAATCTTCAGGATATTTGTCGACTTCTACAACCTAGCAGTATGGACCGTAAGTCAGGCGACGGTCCGTAACTCTGCTTTGTTGCTCCACACTTTGAATTTTTCAGCATCAGGTACTGCAACCACCTCTCACATAACTTCGACAGAGCTGTGCTATGGTCCGTAGATCATTTTATGATCCGTAAGTCATCACTATGGTTCAACACTTAATCAAAACTTCCCTGATCTTTAGCAATGTCTGGCTTGGCCTTCTACTACCATCATCTACGGGGCGTTATTCGACCTACGGTTCATAGGTGTCTTTTTCTGCCCTTCCTTTAGTTATCTCCTCAAAACCCCACGCCTGAGTATATAGCCTGAAATCATGACAAAAAACACATAAAACCAACACAAACATGCCCTAGACACACACAACTTCTAAGTAAAATGCATTACAAGTACCATAAACTCACGTTACATCAAATTATAACCAATTCACCTTTGCTTAAAAACCATGAAGAGAAATCTGAACACAAAAGAAAAAGGATTGGTACAAGGTGTTTCACGAAAGGTTAACTAGCAACTGTCCCACGGACACTCCAATTGAAAGGTCTAGTGAAGAATCTTTAATTATTCCAAGTATCGCAGTGGAATTATTCAATGTACATCCCAAAAAGAACTGTCAGAGAGGTAAGTTTTATGCAACTCATATTGATGTTGACTCTAATTAACCACAAATTCATTAAATTAAGTCCTTGGAAGGTGAAATTCCTATGGATGAACTGATGACAGATATGGAGTATAAAGATTTGCGGAGAAGAAGAAAATGATGAAAATAATTTGGCCGTGAGTGTAACACAGATTGCTTTTTCAATAAAATTTTATAGCCTTTGCAAGGGACGTTCCACCATAGTTGTGGACGAGTTCAAGGAAATCCATAAGCCATCGACTTGTCAACTTGCTAATACTTTCATTGATCAACGTCTCTTAACTCAATTTCAAATTAATTTTTGTATGACTACCTTCATTGTCTTTGTTTATGGAATTTCATCAGACTTTAGTATGTGGGATCCTGGAATTAGTTCTGAGTTCCTGGTTCTAACACGTTCTAATAAAAACGTAGAGGCACATGCATTGTTTGGAGAAATTTTTTTTTAAAGAAAAGTTGTTTATTATTCTATGTTGGTAAAATAGTTGAAACTAAAACTGTTGTTGTGGATATTAGCAACATATCACTACAAGAAAATAAAAGTGACACTAATGATTTACCAATTGAAGGATCAAACCATATGTGGTTTTTCTTGTATCCAACAACATATGACTTGACGTTGGTACTATAAGAAACTTTGAGTTCTTATTTCACAATTAAAAGTGGAGAAAACTTGTCCATTTGGTTCTCTGGTAGTTATAGATGTAATGCCTCCCAGAGTCTTTATATTGTAGGAGATGTAGACCTAGATGTCCTATGTACAAGTTTTTATTTTTAACATAAAGATTATTTTCTTGGCTTGGTTGAGCAAATGGTTGTTTCTAGGATTGGTTTTACAACTTTTAGATCTTTCTCTCAATCTGTTCGGTTTAACAATTATTAAATTCGAGTCAATGCTGAAGTGCTTGTTATTCCAGGTTCTTCATCACTTCTACCAATTTTAACATGCCTTTGGAAATTATCGTCGTGAACCTGCAGGTGCCACTGCCTTTTATACTTTATAACAGAGCCAGGAGCTTACACAAAACATATGTTTTGATGTTTAACTATTTTGAGAAATTGTTTCATGAAAATGTTATATTTTCCTCGATAGTTTTTCTCTGCTCGAACGTTGAGGAAAAGGTTGTTGTATGTTAAAAAGGGTGTGAATGGAAAATGAAGAGTTGCGACTTTTATGAAGAGTTGTGACTTTTATGAAATGTTGCGACTTTGATGAAAAGTTGTGACTTTTATGAAAAGTTGCAATTTTTATGAAAAGTTGTGACTTTTATGGAAAGTTGTGACTTTTATGAAAGGTGACGACCATTCTGAAAGATTGTGACTTTTCCAAAGGTTTGTGACCTTTCCGGTAAGGCACAATAAGAACCTTTTTGCACCACCCTTTGTCTTCTATAAATTGAGGGATTTCCTCTCATTTTAATATAGAATTCATTGACTTCTTCTTCAACTACTAAATCTAGTATTCTAAGTGTACTTTACTGCCGTTGTGTGGTTCGCTGACACCAGAGTTTTTGGTATCTATACTCTGGTGATTGAGATCATTTTACCCTGGGATGTCATATTCCAAATCAAACCTCGGATACTAGAGGGGAATAATTTCCTTAAGGGGACACTGTGAATTCAGTGGACTTGATCTTTTTCCTATTAAAATTTTTTCAGATTCTAGTACGTGTTTTACAAACTTTAGATTTGTAAATTAATTTCAGTTCTTCTATTCTTTTGTTCTTCACTGGTTCATTAAACTTGGTAACTTCATGTTTCTGCAAAGTTTGTTGGAATCAGTAAGATTCTTTAGACACATATTTAACAACAATTCTTCTTTAAGAAAAATATTTCGTATATTTTTTTTAAAAAAAAAATCTTTTTTCTGATTCTAGTTTCGCTACTAGTTTTAATTTTCTAGTTGTGAAAATATTTTTAAACTTTGTTTTCTTACAAAGATATTCAAAGTTTTGTTCTAAGTATGTCTGGAATACAAGATGAACAACAATCTTAAGGAAATTATTATACTGTTAGTATTTTTGTATTCAACTGATTGGGAGAGAATATGATTATGAAAGTAGAAGATAAATGCATTACTTCTTCATAATTTTTTGCTTTGTTTAGCAACGTCGAAATGAGAATGTAAACAACAAAGTTTTTACGGTATTCCGTTTAAAGATTACCAGGTAACTTTCTTATTAAATTATCTATGGAGGAAAATAGTTTCTAAGAGTTATCACCTTTGATTTTTTTTAATTATGTGTATCTTTGGAAAAAGATCTGCAAACCATATGTTGTGGAATGAATTTTACTTCGCAAATATTGTTGCTTTTAAAATTCTTTAGTTTGCAAAAATGAGAGATGCATATTTTTGTTTGATAAAATAGTATGTCAAAATGTTATAGTTGGAAGACTATTTGATAAGAAAAACATTTCTATGTGATAAAGAATATGTGTTATTCTGTTTGAAATGTAGTTTTGTACTCCATGAGAAATGTTAGTGTGTCTGATTTTTGTAGACTAAAAACTTCTGTGGTTTTATACTATGGATAAATTGGACTATGCAATTGGTTTGAAGAATATGAAAACTTCACATAATAAGTCAGTATTATACTTTTGATTTTCTATAAACTTTAATGTTATATAGAAATAAATTGTACAATTTTTTTTTCCTTATTGTTAGTATTTAAACTAAGTGGTATGTCTATATATGATAGAGGAAAAATACCAATGACTTAGAATTTGTGATTTTGTGTCTCTATGGAATGAACTTTGACATTGTGTAAACATTGTCAAAGAGAATTGCAGCACTATAATTCTTTTGGAGAATAATGTTTCCAACATTAAAATATGTGGAAAAACTGTTTTTGAGATCACATTTGAAATGTAGGGGTTATTTGCTTATGATTAGACTTGGTGTCTAATTAAACTTTGGAGAAAAAAATATGAAATTCAATGATATTTTTGTATTATGTTATACCCACAAAATTCTTGAAGTATATTTGGTATTGTGATTGTTGAGTTTCTCTATTACTACTACTAGTATATAGTGTGACTAGTATCAAACATCCAAATTATATATATACTTGTTCAAAAGAATTGTGTTCTTTTATGAAAAAAAAATCACTTAAAATGTTGTGATTTTTCATAAAAGATATGTCTATTATAATAAAAGTATTTGCATAGACATGAATATTGGTGAATAGTCATTTGTTATGTTTTTGTAAAAATAACAGTTGCACTATATTGTCTTTATTGAACCCAATGAAACTTTGTTCATAGGTAGTTCTATAACAATAACATTGAAAGTTATGGAAATGTCCTTCTGAAAAGGATATTTGACAATCTAAACAATGTTTGTATCACACAAAATTGTAAGAAATAGGAACAAAATATTAGTGAGGAAAAAGCTATTTCGCGAAGAGTTTTTCAAACTCAATGTTTTTATTTGTTCTTACTTGCTTGAGTCAATGTTTGTGACATGAACACTTGGGGCATGTCAATTACAAAACCTTGTAAGAAAAACTGATCAACTTAGAAGTTTTGCCTAACTTCGAGTGCAATAAATAAAAATGTCAAGTTTTTGTGGAATCTAAGTATGTTGAGCATTCTAATAAATCTGTTGAAAGGAATTCAAATCCCTTAGAATTGATTTACTTTGACATTTATGATATGAAGTTAACACCATCTCATGGTGGGAAAAAGTATTTGTTACTTTTATTGAGAATTGCATTAGAAATGACTATGTCTATTTGCTAAATGGTAAGGATGAAACAATAGAAATGTCTAGACAATGTAATATCGAAGTTGAAAATCAGTGTGGAAAAATATATAATAAGTGATAAGAATGGAGAGTATAAATCTCATTGCGCAGAAACATGTTTGGAAAGTGAAATATCAAACTACTGTCATATTCACCTCAATCTAATGAAAAATCGAATGTTGAAAGAAATGATGGATGCATTATTTGTAAGTTCAGGTTTACACAAGACTTGTGTGGAGGAACTATCCTTACTACAAAAGGGATCAACAAAAGGTTTTGTCCTTTTAGAAAGAAAGCGATTTTGTTTGATCAGAATACAATATTTTCCATATGAGAAATGGAAAGAAAGGAAATCCAACTTGAAATATTTTAAAGTGTGGGGGTATCTAGTCAAAGTCCAAGATCCTATTCCTAACAGAATTAAAATAGGACCTATGACTGTGGACTGTAAAATTAGACTCGAGTAGTCTAGAGAAGGGTCTAAAAGGCCTAGGAAATAAAAAGGATAATATACTTAATAAAGAGATTCAGAGGCTTAGTAAAATATTAAAGAACATTTACTTCCTTCGAATATGATTTTGTAACATTTTCTGTGTCTTCTGTAGACTTATCCTTTGGAAAGATGGTGTCAATAAACAATATTGAAAGTTAATTGATCTTCTTCAAGAAAATAAACCTTTGGGTTCAAAATGAATCTTTAGAAGGAAAAATAACAGTTGATGGAACTGTTGAAAAATTTAAAGCAAGACTTTGTGTCAAAGGCTTTAGAAAAAAAAAATTAAGATTTTGATCTTGTCGATATATATACTCGTTAGTAATTAGAATTACATCCATTCGGATGCAAAAATTATTACTGTGGTATATGACCTCCAAATGAATGTGAAAAGAACTTTCTTAAATGTAGAATTGGAGGAAGAAATTTACATGGAACAACCCGAGGGTTTTGTGCTACCTGGTAAATAAAAGAAAGTATGTGAACTTGTTAAGTCACATTATGGAAGCACCAAAACAATGACATAATTCAATCAAACCATGTTGGCAAATGGATTGAAGAATGATGGAAGTGATAAATGTGTTCACATTAAAATCATAAGGTCATTGTTTGTTTGTATATTGGTTATATGTTGATCATCAATAGAGACACTAATGACATAAATGCTACTAAATGTATGCTATAAAGCAAGTAGAATAAAAATTATTGGAGTTGCTAATGCGATCTTAGATATAAGAATTCGTAGAACTCCATAATGTTTAGCATTTTCATGGTCTCATTGCATTGAAAAGGTACTTAACTAGTTCAAATATTTGAATGTCAATATTGTCAAGTGTCCAATAAATGTGAGCTTTGCATTTCAAAAGAGTGAAAACAAAAGTGACTCACAATTGGATTGTTCTAGAGTTTTGGGAAGCATGATGTATATCATATAATGTGTGCGATCAGATATATCATTTATTATTTTAAACTGAGTCGGTTCACAAGTGATCCCAAATAAGTTCATTAGATGACAATAAATAGAGTTTTGGAGTATTCAAAATAATACTTAAAACTATGTCTTGCATTATAACAGTATCCAACAATATTGAAAGATATAGTGATGCAAATTGAATCATCGGAAGAATGAAGTAAAATTCACGAGTGGATATGAATTTACTATTGGTAGAGGAGCAGTCTCTTAGAATTATTTCAAAAGAGACATGTATCGCTAGCTCTACAATGATCTTTGAGCTAGGTGCTCTAGATAAGGTCGGTTAATAAGTTAAAAGACTCCGGAATTTCTTGATAGATATTCTATTTTGGCCCAAACCATTGGCATTAGTATGCATACACTTTCACAATCAAGATGCAATAGGTAGGGCATGGAGCATGACGTATAACGGAAAGTCTCGTCATATACGACATAGACATGATACTGTTAGAAAACTACTCTCTAGTGGAATTATCAGAATTGACTATGTAAAGTCAAAGGATAATGTGTCGGATCCACTTACAAAAAGGCCTAACTAGAGAGAACGTTAAAAGATCATCTAAGGGAATGAATTTACGGCTTAGGACAAGTCATCATGGCAGTAACTCTATCTAGCAGACTGGAGATCCCAAGAGCTAGATTCAAGGAGAAAAACAAAGTTGTGAATGACGGTTCGACATTGTCAATAAACTCAATCCATTCTCATGATGAAGACAATGCTTAGGGACAAGGATACAACATTAAGGCTTGTTAATGAGTTAATAAAGCTTAATGGTTTTAATGATTTTCTAAGTTTGGCAGAGTTGACCAAATAGTGTATCTACGTGATAACACGGTTAGAAATCCCCTATGTGAGTGTGAAGTGTAAGCCGCTTCAAAGAAGATGATTGTCAAAAGCCCATCTCTCTATACACTCATGAAACCAGGAGGTGTTCATGGCTAAAACGAACACAACCGTAAGAACCATAAATGGTAAAGGGTTAATTGTGTGACATATGGTTGTCTAGGTATACACCAAAGTTCGACAGTTCAAAGATATCGCATCTACCGATTGACCGAGTATATCCGACATATGTTCACTACGGAAGTCCAAGGGGAAACCTACTTATCCAGATGCAATTAATTCTTGCTTGTAAAGTACACATACTTGTCCGTTTCTTTGTCTTCGAGTCATTCCCCATTCATGCGGGGGATTGTTGTATTTTAAAAAAGGTGTGAATGGAAAATGAAGAGTTGCGACTTTTATGAAGAGTTGTGACTTTTATGAAATGTTGCGACTTTGATGAAAAGTTGTGACTTTTATGAAAAGTTGCAATTTTATGAAAAGTTGTGACTTTTATGGAAAGTTGTGACTTTTATGAAAGGTGACGACCATTCTGAAAGATTGTGACTTTTCCAAAGGTTTGTGACCTTTCCGGTAAGGCACAATAAGAACCATTTTGCACCACCCTTTGTCTTCTATAAATTGAGGGATTTCCTCTCATTTTAATATAGAATTCATTGACTTCTTCTTCAACTACTAAATCTAGTATTCTAAGTGTACTTTACTGCCGTTGTGTGGTTCGCTGACACCAGAGTTTTTGGTATCTATACTCTGGTGATTGAAATCATTTTACTCTGGGAGGTCATATTCCAAATCAAACCTCGGATACTAGAGGGGAATAATTTCCTTAAGGGGACACTGTGAATTCAGTGGACTTGATCTTTTTCCTATTAAAATTTTTTCAGATTCTAGTACGTGTTTTACAAACTTTAGATTTGTAAATTAATTTCAGTTCTTCTATTCTTTTGTTCTTCACTGGTTCATTAAACTTGGTAACTTCGTGTTTCTGCAAAGTTTGTTGGAATCAGTAAGATTCTTTAGACACATATTTAACAACAATTCTTCTTTAAGAAAAATATTTCGTATATTTTTTTAAAAAAAAATTGCTTCTGATTCTAGTTTCGCTACTAGTTTTAATTTTCTAGTTGTGAAAATGTTTTTAAACTTTGTTTTCTTACAAAGATATTCAAAGTTTTGTTCTAAGTATGTCTAGAATACAAGATGAACAACAAAGGTTCTCGATTTAGAGGGAGTATTGTTGTGAAGGAGAATAGATCATAGGCTGGACAAGATGTTGGACCTGGGACTAAACCACAAAGAGTCCCAAGAATTAGATAGCCCAAAAATAGATTTTATTGGGATCCAGGTTGAGTAAAGTTTAAATGGTTTTCGTTTACAGCTATGGAGGGTATGTGTGTTATGAAAATATCATTTTTCCTCTCATCTCTTTCTAGAATCTAAACTTCTCATCCTCATTCTTATCTCTTTTCTCTAGTTACTTCATATTTCGGTACTTTTCCTTGTAATTCAAGTGTTATTATAATTTGGTAATCAATGACTATAATGATTACGTATTTGTATTGAGGATTCGTGTTTGTTCCAATATTTTTAACTCATAAATGTTTTAAACATTAATAATGTGTCAAATACATGCATAAATCTTCACTTTTTGTTTTCACAACAATTATTTTTTTGACAAAAAAACAATCACAATTTCTGATCTTTCTATAAACTTGAAAATATCCCCCGCCTTCTCGTTAGTGACTTACAAATTCGTAAGTGATCCACTAAAAAATTATATTTAGGGATATACAATTTTTATGTCATTTTTCAATCGACAACAATCCTCGAAGTATTACTGCTTTTTGATGTTGCTTCGACATTTAATGGTCTTCAAAAGTGCATCATTGCACTTTCAGCATAGAGAAAGAGTTAAATACTATTTTTATGCGCCCCTTTCTCCTTATTTATTACATAAATTCGTTAATATGCACATATATATAAGAATTTAAACCCTTTCTCAAAAATAAAAATAGATTTAATTTAAATTCAATGATATATAAAATATTTGTTTTAAACATATTGTTACTTAAGAGCAAATTGAGGCATGATATATTACTGATACTTTTAATGATAATCTTTCTAAAAATAAGCTCAACTCATAACCTTACAAATGAAAGCAAAATATATTGAATTAATGTTAATGTGCAAAAAGGCTCGTATATCATAATTTACTTAAACCAAACCTTATAAAAAAGACTAGCTGAAATAGTCTGGTGAATTCTTGTACTTGTATCAGTTTGTATTCTTAAGTATCCTTCTACTTACCCCTTGTCATATGGACCCTTAAATTCAATTAAAATGAGACTTTAAGCCCCTCCAACCAGTGGTAGATGCAGAATTCTTATTCAGGGGGTTCGAATATAAAGAAGTAAAAATGTGAAAAGATTGATTAAAAGTAGTGTATCGGAGAAAGACAAGAGTAACTTAAACTAACTAAATAAAAATGTAAAAAGATTGATTAAAAGTAGTGTATCGAAAAAAGACAAGAGTAACTTAAACTAACTAAATTTTAACTCGTTTTGTCATGTTCCATTTAATATTTCGTCCAACTTATGTCTTGCTTCATCGAAATTTTTTTTTAAATCTGTTGTGCTTTGAGAAAAAAAAAATACAGTAGTTATTTTTTAGTTTTAGCAAAATTTCTTTTCAAAAGCTGAAATATATCTTTCTCCAAAACCACTTTTGAAAAATTTAGCCAAAACACAAGTTTGATCTCTAATGTTGATAAGAAAAAAAATTGAATCTATTTGCCAAACAAAGAATGTTAATCTAAAAAAATATTATTTTTTTTGTGAAAACACTTCTGATAAAAAGAACTACTCATAATAACAGTTTTTATAAATTTGGCCAATGTCGCTATTAATTTTGTTGTTTTATTTAAATATATATATATTACTAGAGTCTATTATTATTTTATATTATATCCTTCAAATTAAATTTTTTCATAATTTATATAAACATTATTTATGAAAAACTTATATATTAATTAATACTCCCTCTCTAAAAATTGATGTGACACCTTTCATTTTTTTAGAGTCAAATAATTTTACTTTGACCAAAAATATGTGCATAGAATTTTAAAAAAGTACAATAAGGGAAAATAATTGAATATTTAAAATACTTAAAAGATAAATGAAAATTTTATTGGTAAAAAATGATTTGTTTGAATCGTAAAATTTAGAAAATCTTACATAAATTAAAACAGAGAGAATATGAACTTTGATTAATTCTCGTCATACTTCAACTCAATTTCCTATATGCTCTAGTGATTTAGTAGAGATATAACCTTTGTAAAATCAAGTATAATTTACCTAAATCTCATAGTGTAAGACCTAAATTGCATTTTATCCCTACTTTTTTTCAATTTACAACAATTCCTTCAATATCAAGCTATCTAGATACATAGAAAATAATTCAGATACATTGATTTTAATACATTAAAACAATATCAGTTACACTTTTAAAGGGAAGGGAATCAATTTTGAAATTGAGCTCCCCAAATCAAGATAATCAATTTATCGTCAATCTTTCTCAAATGGTAACAACTTTAATTAATCTTATCCTCAACAATTTGTCATCAATCTTTCTCAAATGGTAACAACATTAATTATATTATCCTCAAAATCCTCGTAGTTTCAAACAATTCAATCAGCCGCAAAATGCAAAATTTATTTTTTCTCTATATTCATTGTCTCATGTTCATCGAGTAATCATTCAAATTAAATTCAAATTTGCCAAAAATTTGATAAGATTACATAATGAATTGTTGTTGGAAAATAAATCATTGCAGTAGATCGATAAGATGAAGAAAATTTGATGTATAGTAGAAGGAAATCACAAGAAAATGTTGATTCTGCTGCTTGGCATATCATCTCGATCGTGGCACCACAGTAAGAGATGGCCAAAGAAGTTACTGACCACTTCAATGTGCATTTCAAACTACATTAGTTGATGTATCCCAAAATTGTTCTCCTCATTCTTTCTAAAAAATCTCAATTTTTTAATTAAACTTGTCGATAAATTGTATAGATACAATATGAACATGTTCATCTTGTTGAGGCATTCCGAAATATGAGAAAGTAAGGTGAGGTATGAATGATACAAAAGACATGATTTTATTGTTGGTCAACAAATTGATGTGTGAATCTCAAGTCAACCATTGCATTTGGATTAAATATCGATGAGTTGAGGAAAAAATTGGCGATCTCTTACATTTTTGTGGTGAAGAAACAAGAGTTTGAATTATCAATGTAGAATAGATGCATAACTTTTATGGATCAGTCATACCTATTATAATGTTGTGTAATCGATTTCAAAATTTTGTTTCTGGGGTGGATAGGTTTATCAATAAATTACTATTCATGTATCTTGTTTAAATTCATTAGTATTGTATTTAATCCAGATACATTTAGTAAGTAATTGTTGTCCATAAGATGTAAGGTTTGAGATTGATACATTACTTTTGTGGTAGCTGGTTGCTAAGATACAAGTAGTATAAATTCAAATTCATATATGATGTCTTGAAAATTAAATATTTGTTTATGCAATAAAAGAATGTTGTGTATCCAATACATTATATCATGTATCAATTATATAATTTAATTGATGTAATATTGTATTTTATAAATTTGCGTATCTAGCATATAATTTGTTTAATTGTGTGTGATAAAAAATGTATTTGATATTACCAATGTTTAAAAGACAGAATTTTGTGTATCTAATACTTCATTTAATAAATATATTAATGCATTCCATGTTATTGTATCATATACATAGCTCCAGAACTTCATGTTTTGCCTCGAACAAAAATTTTGTTTTTGATAATAATGTTTGTGTATCACAGTATATGAATTTACTACATAATTACGTGTCACTTTAATGTATCATGTACCGCGTACGGATAAATATGCTTCTAAATTTTAATAAGATAGAAGATACATAGCAACACCTACATGCATGATAAATAATACATCTTGTAGAAGCTTTATATCAAGTATCAAAATGAATTAAGTTTATATTTCAAAACAAATATTTTAACACGATAAACTGTGTATGATAAAATTATAATCTATAATAGTGTTAAAAAGACATTATACATTAACTTAAGAAACAAAATTAACTAGATACATTAAAAATCTAGTTAATGTATCCCAAACTATAAGTGTAAGATAATTTAGTAATTTGAACACGATATATTGTACATAAACTATAATATATCATAATGTTAAAATGAAGACATTATACATTAGTTGAAGAAACAAAAACAACTTGATACACTAAAAATCTGAATTCATATCATATTTATCATAAAAAGATGAACAAGAAAAGATTGGAAAAAAAAATTAAAAATCTCATCTATTTCGACTTCCCCTTCTCAACAATTATCTTAGAAGACAAATGTACATCAACTTTTTCTACATTTGCTTTAGAAAATGAAGGTACATCCTTCTTATAATCCTCCTCAACATTCACTCTTCTATCATTTTCTTACTAGTAAAAGCGACGTCATTCATGAATCTCGATCCAAAGTAATAACAAAAGTCACCAGTAGATTGACTTTTTCCCATTTTTGAGCTTTTTTCCACAATTTATGTAGAAAACGAAGATGAGTCCTTCTTCGACTAGTTGAGTAATACCAATACTATATGAATGCTTCTGATTAATATGCATAATGAAATGAAGAAGAAAAATAAAAATAAAAATTGAAGAAGACGACTATGGAGAAGACACGGTATATCAATTGAGTAGTTTCAATTTGATTGACCGGAAAGAGAATCCTTTGAAAAATTGATATACAATTTTTAACTGATAATATTGTATAGAATCCTTTTGAAAATCAAATTGATATGGAAATTGTAACCGATAAGATTATAGAGTGAAATTAGGGAAAGAATAAACGAGTGAAAAAAAAGGAAGGAAATCATGTATTAAGGATGGAACTTATGTATGTGGGGTTTAGGGTTTAGGGTTTAGGGTTGATTTGAAAATTGAGTGAAAATAAAGGATTTTGAAAATATTTTAAAATTGTAGGAATTGATGGAAATCATGGAAATAAAATGTGTATATAGATAATTTCGCCAAAAAATTATAAACATATCTTAATTACATTCAGTTAAATTAGTCTCCTCCCCAAAGAAATTCTATTCATTCTTTTCCACTTAATTTCTAGTAAGTTATGGGTGCCATTGTCAAACTTTTGATTTTCGAAGACGTTGCTACTGTGCATTAAATTTTAATAGAAAGTTAGACATTTGTTTTGATAATGTGTTAAATTATAAAATAATAATTCAAAGAGAATATAATCGAGAGAAAATAAAAAGATGAGAATTTTATTTTTTGAAAAAAACTCTTTTATTTAGAGGAAAAAGTTTATTGGTCTATAATTAGCATTACTAACTCTTTTAGTGATATTAACTTTTCTCCGAACACATACAAAAATAGACATATATCATACTATAATAATATTTAGAGTTGGGGATAAAAAACTGAACTATCCAGTCTTTTGAATTTAAATATTGAGAGAGTGTAAGTTCCCTACTTTGCCTATCATTCAATAGTGAAATATACCTCAACTAATTTCTGATAATGTGTGCACTCTTTCTTTTGTTTAAATATTATGTCACGCAAGACTTCACGTGGAAAAATAATTTCAATGTACCAAATCCAAATGAATTAAAAATAAGTTTAAAGGTTAAAATTATCACCGTGTAAAAATAATTTATTTCAACTACGACATCCATCAACATCTTCTTCGTCTTCCTAGTCGTGATCTCGTTTCTTCCATTGCATCGATATCGCTGACTTGAAAGGGAAGAGTATAGATTCTTTTAGAAGTCAATTAAAAATATGTTTAAAAAAATATTTCATCAAATAGATGTATTATATATGCTAGGTAGATGAAGATTTTATGGACAAAAATGCATTGAAGCATATATAGACAATCATTTGTTCTAGTCAACGACTAGGTGTGCTTCGGCAACTATTGAATGATAGTTCACATAAAAAAACTTACAGTTTCAATAATGTATGATGGATACATATCAATTACTGTGTCTAATTAGGAGATATAATTGAGAGTCATCAACAAAGGAGTGTATCTAATTAAGAGATATAAATAAAAGTCATTAATTAAGGAAAAAATCACGTGTCTAACAACTTTAGAGAATATGCCGTATCACAATTCCTAAATAAACCAAAACAATCAAAATTTATCTCTATTATTTGGTGATTCAAAAAATTTTAGACTTCTTTAAGTCAAAAACATGTACAACTTACCAAATTTATGAAATCTTATTAAGATAAATATGTATATTCTGTCAGAGATATGTATACATAATAAGATACATTGATAAAAGTTAAATAATGTCTCAAATACATGCTAGCAACATATATTGTCATGCGTAAGTACTCTATTTAGATACAAGTATATATAATTTGTCGGGTACATTTTCACTTTGTCATATACATTGATGAAAATAAAATACATTATGGGTGTGTTTCGTTCGAAGGAAAATGTTTTATATGAAAAATGTTTTTTCGAAAACGTGTAGATTTTCTTACTTATTTTCTCATTTTTGGTTGGTGAGTAGAAAATATTTCTCAGAAAAGAATTTTAGTGTTTGATTTATGAATGAAAAATGTATGTGAGAAATACTTTTATTTTTACTAGAGTAGAAACTAATTTTTGAAATTGAAAATATATTTAAAAAAACAACTTTTTTTTTTCTTTGGGGGGGGGGGGGGGGGGGTGAGTTTAGAAGTGAAACAATAAAATCTGAAGTCAAAATTATTTTTTCAAAGTAAACTAAAAAAAAATTTGGTGGGTGAGGGTGGTAGGGGGGTGATTGGGAGAGGGGGGGGGTCAAGTGTAAGGGTGAAAATGAAAATTTTGAAGTTGAAAATATTTTTCAAGAACAAATATTTAGAAAATTGGTGGTGTTGGGGGGGGGGGGGGGTCTGGTGCTGGGGGATGTTGGCAGGGTCAAGAGTAGGGGTGGAAAAATGAAATTTTGAAGTTGAAAATATTTTTTAAAATAAACTCAATTTTTTTGAGGGGGGTAAGACGTGGGTGAAAAAGTAAAAATTTGAAATATTTTTTAAAAATAACTTTATTTTTGGGAGGGGTTGGGGGTCGTGGGTAGGGGCGGGGTGGGTTGAAAAAATAAAAATTGGAAATATTTTTTAAAATAAGTTTTAAAAAATTTTCTTCAACAAAAAAAATTTATTTGAAGTTGGAGGATAATTTTGGAAAATGTTTTCCTTAATTTTTGAAGGGAAGTTATTTTTTTTAATTTTGAGGAAAATAAATTGATTTGGAAAACATTTTCCAAAACTTTTAACCCAACCAAACATGAGAAAATTGAAAACATTTTCCGAAAATATTTTCCTTCATACCAAACACACAGTATGTCTTAACTCAGAAACATGTATTCTTTATCAGCTTTATGAACTCTTACCATATACTTTTGTATATTTTTATACATACATATACACTTAATTAGATGTACTGATAAAATTAGATACATATAATTGTAACAAAAAATGTGTAACATATCTCAATATTGTATGAGATATATGCATAAATTTCCACTTATTGTCTTCACAGCAATTGTTTTTTTACCAATATACATCATACTTGTTCACCTTTCTACAAACTTTAGCATATTTTCTGCCTTGTTGCTAATCACATTAAGAATCACAATTGATCCTTTATAGAAAATTGTCAGTCATTCAAATTTTTTATGTCGTTTTTCAATCAACAACAAGCCTTGAAGTAGGACTAGCCAACAAATAGTTCAGTAGAACTAACAAGTTAGTGGAAAAAGAGAACAAAAATAGTTATGAACTATTTCTTCATGCTGAAAGTGCAATAATGGAGGTGAGGGAGGGAGATTGATGAATAAAATGTGGGAGGAAAATCATTGGAGAGTGTGTGGTTTATTTGGAGTGAGTGCACAAATTTTCAAAAATAATTCAGTGAATAATTAATTAAGGATTCTATTATAAGCTAATTTCAAAAATGATATATCTCAATTTATCTAACTTAAAATATGGTACAAAACTCTTAATTAATGAATATATATGTAATTATTTTATTATATCGGTACAATAAGTATATATGGTATATGGATGTATGTTTAATCGAGTAGTTTTTAAGAAAAAAAAACTCTTAACAATTTTGATTCTACAAAATCACTTTATTGATATTTTAAAAATACCCTTTGACGTTCATTTATTTGTTAACTTTATCCTAATTAACAAAGTAAGCTTATTAAAGTTCTCGCCGTCTACAAACTTACCACATATACCCTTGATTTGGATGAAATCTCCCAAATTGACTTTATATGTCAGAGTTAGATGATCAAAATGGTTCTTCAGGTATAGGGGTTTGATTTATTTTGATCCCTAATATATATCACTTGGCATAAATAGTCCTTAATATATGTTTGATGGGTATCATTTTGGTCATAAGCCAACTTTTTCACCATTAAAAAGTAACGTCTAATTCCCTAACTCATTTCTCTCTTCTCCATGGTTGCTCTGTCTTCCTGCTTTTCTTTAAAATTGCATCATCTTCGTACAATAGATTTTCGAAAGTTTCTCCTTTCATTTTTAACTATCTTTTGTGTTGTCTTTGTTAAACCTAAAATAGATTTTTTAAAAATTATATTTTCCACATATATGAAAAGTTCATCTCTATGGGAAAATGTTTGAAATTGGACTCCTAGTAAATCTCCGATGACCAACAATTCGCATAGTGAACATGAATAAACAAACAGGTCTTCTACGAGCCCCTGCATTCCTACTAGTTTTTTCGTTACTGTTCTCACTTGTCAACTTCATCTTCTTTTAGAAAAATTCAATACTCATTATGATCTGAGCAGTTTGTTTCATTAATGGTATGAAATATTTTATTTTTAGACGCTTTGACGGAATCAAAAGATTTATTCAAACTTATAATATAATGATATAAGAAGTAGCATATTCATGCTTTGGATGACATAGACGCACAAAAAATTCTCAATTATTTTATTACTGTTTAGTTTGTAATCACTTTTGAATAACTCTGATCATGATCTTTAGATTAGATAAGCTAATTGGTTAATTTGATGAAACATAAAAATTGCAATCAATAGTGAGTCTTCTTTTAATCCTTCCACTAAATCGAAAAAAATTCCATTTGACCTAGAAGTAGAAATTATTTGAAAGAAAAATGAATAAAGTCATGGGTGAGTTTGATTAAGCAATATATGGGGTGGATTAGTAACCTCTTTATTCCTGTTATTGAGGAAAGAACCAGAGAAGGGGGACCTTGGGAGGGGGGACTTTAGTTTTTAACCGGGAAATCGTTAAATCTATGATTTTGGACAAAAATGATACTTATTTTACATACATTATGGACTATTTATGTGATATATATTGAGAACGCAAATACATATTTTTTGTATAAAAATAAGTAAGTAGAAAATTATGAAAAATAGTAAAAAAAAAAATTGAGAAAAAGATAAATAACGTAATTGGCAAAAGAGAGATGCAACTTAACTTTTCTAAAATTTAGCTTATAATGTGCAGATTTTTAAGCCCAACAACATCTAATAGCAATGAGAAATGTACCATAGATAATATATCTCTTGATCATGAAAAAATTTTAGAATATTGAAATCAAAACAATACATTACATTTATGAATTTTAAAATATCGAAAACATTCAAACTTAATACAAATATGACCATCTCTCTTTCTGAATTTTTCAACATAATTAAGCTCACTTGTTCATTTTGATGAACTTGTACTAAACTAATGTTAACATCTTTTTGTAATGAATCTTTAAAGAATATACAATTGATCTTCATCTAAGTGAAGGACATATTATTTCAATATTTTTTCTTCAATTTCTTATGGAAATGATGAACAATTAGAAAACCAAAAACTAAAACAAAAAAGCTATAATAATAAAAAGAAAGAATGAAAAATGAATATTCAACATTTCCATGGATGATTATTATTTATAAATTTGATAATCCATAAGAAAAATTAGAAAGTAGTTGAAGAGACATGTTATTTAAGTAGAGAATAAAAATAGATTGAGGTTTTGTTGGGTTCGAAAGTGATAAGAACTTCATGTGGAAGCTTATAATTTTCAGATCATAATACTATAAATTACATGACAAATAAAAATAAATTACAAAGACATAATATTATTTAAAAAAAAAATCTTCCCATAACAAAAAGATTTTATCGACTACATTGTGGATGTTCTTGTTTTGTGCTATGATAATAAGAATCTTCAACTTATACATCTTCAAAAAATTTCTCTAGAAAAGGAGTAACCCAAATGTGGAAGAAAATTTTACTTTCCTTTCAGTAAAAGTTAAGGCATTTATTGTACAAATAAGGTAAGAATATTTGGGCAAAACCCTAACAAATCTCTCCTTTTGGCTTGAGTTTTCTGAAAAAATAATTTTCATCATCTATCTTCACGTAACTTTCATCAGTGTTGTTTACCATGATTTAAAATTGATATATGTTAAAAATTGGAGCCACGTTTTAAAAGTTTTGAAAAGGGTTGAAAGTGAAGCTCATGCGTTAAAAGTAATATGCATTATTTGAAAGTAAAGCTCATACGTTAAAAGTAAGATGTATAAGTTAAAAGTGAAGCTCATATGTTTAAAGTAAGATGCATGAGTTAAAAGTTGAATTTTATCATTAAGAAGGTTCAAGGGTTAAAAGTAGGAGTCTATGCTTTAAAGTAAGCCTGAGTTGAATTTTTTTTTAAAAAAGTATGGAGCAACAGGATATAGTTGATTTTTTTTAAAAATTTTTTATCGACATGTAATAGCACAAAAAACTTCATTATCATCATGTTGATTGCAAATTGATTTGAAACAAATCTAGTTATCTTCGATCTTGTTCACTTATTGGAGCATTTGAATCATATGTTATGATACCACTTCTTGGGTTCGAAAGTGATTAGGTCGTCATGCGGAAACTTATAATTTGATAATCGTAATGTGATAAATTAGATGACAAATAATCTATGCTAAAAGACATAGTATTATTATATGATAAGACCAATAGACCTACATAATTAAAAATTAATCTAAAAAAACATAAAATTTATAAAGATAAAATCTCCCCATAAACAACGACTCTTTATTGACTACATTATGGATGTTCTTGTCTTCTACTATTGAAAATAATGATCTTTAATTTATAGATATCCAAAAAATTTCTTTAGGAAAGGAATAACCCAAATATGGAAGAAAGTTATATTTCCTTTCTATAACAGTTAAAGCAAATCGTAATATTTTGATTTCTCTTTAATGAAAAATAAACTTCAAATAAGATAAGAAAATCATGGTAAAATTCTAACAATTTTTCGCAACTCATTAGATATAATTAGAATAATAAATATATTTAGATTTCTCAAAGAATGTGTTGTATAAAAAGAACTAAGAAAAAAACCTCAAAGAAAAGGAGAAAAAAGATAAACATGAATGAAAGTCATAGAGAGGTGTCACAGTACTTTATCTATGTTTCTTTTTTATATTATATAAATGATTCATAGTTAAAATGAAGTGATAAATGATCATTCTAACTATCATATAATCTTTTAAGGAAGAACAAAAATGTAATCAACATTTCTAAAACCTTTATACTTTTATAATATTATATATTATTGGGAAAAAGATAAATATATCTCCAAACTTTCATAAATGGTATGCGTATATCCCTCATTATACTTTTAGGACACCTGTACCCTTATTGTCCAAATTTTGGAACATATATATCCTTTACACTTATGAAGATACATGTGTCTAAATCTTAACGGCTGACCAGATATTTATTCAACTTCTACTTAAAATGGAAAAATCCACTCGAAATTAAAGCAAAACCCACCCAAATACATATACCCACAACCCAAAAATATTAACCCAAATCTCCCAAATTAAGTCACTTTATATCCAATTAAGCAATTTAAACATTTCTTTAATAGCATTTTTCCCCCAATCTTCATCCCCAAATCATCCTCAACAGTCAACACTAAATCCTCCAATTTGTCATCAACTTCATGAGAGAAAGACCCATCCAACCATCTTCATCCCCAAATAATCCTCCATTTTCTCTTCAACTTCCTTACATGTTTCTTGACCTATTTGTCTTTTTCTTTGACTAAATCAATTACTTACTCATTACCATCATTACGCCTTTGTATTATATTTGATCAACTCTCACTGGAAGCACAATTGGAAGACTTATTTTTTAGAACACAACAAAGAATATGCATAACAACTATGAAACATGATTAAATATTAAGTATTATTCGCAAATTGCAGAAGAAAGACGTAAACAACTTTAATTTCTGTTACAAAATACACCTGAATACATTACAACAAAAATCTTGATATTCAATCTCCATTGTTGGTGCAGCTTTAGCTTTGGCTAATGGAGTCATCCTTTTCTTCAAATTTTGTCTTCTCAACTTGAAATCCATTACCACCTTTCTTCTTCTTATCCTTACCATCCACCTTCATCTTGTTCTTTTTTTCTTGTAGCTTATTCGCTATTTTTTCTTCCTCTCATTTTTCCCTCTGAAGATTGAACTTATGCTGTTTTTTCCAGCGACCCAAATCATTTTCTTCGACATTTCGGCGACGGTGCCTGCTCTATGTGATTTAGGGTTGGACTGTTGTCCTAAATTAAGAAAATTATTGATTTGGGGGGTTTCTGGGTGGGTATTATGTATTTGGGTGGGTTTTAAAATTGATATGAGTGGTTCTTTTAATTTTGGATAGGAAATTTAACAAATATTAGACGGACGATTATGATTGAGACACGTGTATCTCCATTAATGTAAACGACTTATATGTTCCAAAATTTAGACAGTAAGGATACCGATGTCCTCAAAGTATAACGAGGAATATACACATATCATTTACAAAAATTCGGGGTTCTATTCGTCCTTTATCTCTTTGTCTTTAATGAAAAAATAATCATTAAAGACAAAGAGATAAAGGACTCTTATACTTGTATCAGTTTGTATTGTGGACTCTTCTACTTAACGTTTTGTCAACTGAACCCTTAAACTCCACCAAAATGATATTGTTAAGCCCCTCCAATCATGTGTGTAGCTCACCCTCTTTTATTTAGTTGACATGTCATATCCACCTTAGATATATTAATGCCACATCATAATTATTTGATAACTATTTTTAAAAATTAGTAACCAAAATTATTTATTTCATAACTATTTTTAAAACTTAGTAACCAAAATTATTTAATAAAATGTAAAATAATAACATTTTGATTTATAATTGGCATTTCTAATCCTCCCTATTTTCACTATTTCACCACCAAACGAAAGTCATCGCCGGCGTCGTAAAACCCATTAAAATACAACTGTAAAACCAAATATAACATTTTGATTTTCTGGCGTGGATAGCAATACAAACTGGTCGGAGAAGGTATAGGATCTCGTCGATGCCGGAGAAATCGAAGGAGCCATTAAGTCGTCTCCATTTTTTCCGGCGTCTCCATCTTTGCCAGTGTCATTGTCATTTTTGCCGGTGAAATCAAAGTAACAACAACCTAAGCCACCTAAAACCACTGTAACAACAACCTAAGCCACCTACCAACCATATATAACCAAACTTTTCATAATCCAATGTCACTACTATTTCACACCCCAAATTGCTTACAAATACAAGAATGATTTTGACAGCAAAAGAGGTCAAGTTACTCATTAGAGATATTAATAACTATATTTATTCTACTAATTTTCAGATTTTTTCTTTGCTTATTATGTTAAAAAAAAAATTCCCAACATTGTTTTTTTATTAAGGTAACGAAAAATTTTTAAAAAAAAGAAAAAAAAAAGCAAGAGATAAGTTGGAAAGGCAGAAAAGAGAGAAATTGAGGATCTGGAAGGGGAAGAACAGGGAAAGTGTGGGGTTGGGTGAAAAAATTAGTGCGGAGAAGAAGATGAAGTTTTTTTCTTTTTAAATTTATTATTTTCATATTTTTAATAATATTAGTAATTTAAAAGTAAAAGTTAATATTTTAAATAGCATGTTCACTTGCCTTTACAAGCATGTGACTACACTCTCTTGTCAACTCATCTATATTAATGTCACATAAGGATAGTCAATGGCTAGAGGGGTTTAATATGTTGTGTTATGTTGAGTATAATGATTCAGTTGACAAAATGTTAAGTACAAAAATTCACAATACAAACAGATACAAGTATAAGGGTCTCCAAGACCATTCTGCCTATTTAATGATATATAAAATATATTTTTAAAAGATATCGAGCAAATTTAGACAAGATATATTGCTTACACTTCTAATGATCCTTTATCTGAAAATAAGCACCAAAGTTCTAACCATAACATAAACCCAACACATAACCTTACAAGTGAAGCAAAAACAATAATAATTAAATCAATACTAATCAGCAAAAGGCCCGTACAACAATTTTTTCTTAAACCAAATTGCATTAAGGGTTTGTTTGAAAATTCACATAGTAATTGAAATTTGCGTAGTGACTAGGATAGTAATTATCAGCCTAATAATTCTGTCTAGTAACTACACTGACATGTTTGATTGTCAAAGTGTTATTTCATTGTAATTACGCACATCCTGTTTAGATGTTGCACTGTAATTACAACTGTCTCTTTGGATGATCAATTACAATCATAAAATTCTATTAAATTATTTAATTTTTATTCTAGAAAAATAAGAAACTTTCTAAACGACATTAAATTAAATATATATATATACATATATATATTTGAAAATATATTAATTAATAAAAATATATTTTTAATATTATAATAAAAGATTGATTAATATCTTTTCAAATTAATATATTTCAATTAAATTGATCATAAATACTAAAAGTATGAAGTTTCTACGAACATCGTAAAATGCTTGTTTGATAAAAAGATTAATATACAAATAAAATGCCATAAATAATTAAATTCTTGACCAAAGATAATTATTAAGTCTAATTAAAAAATTACGTGCTATGTGAATTCAATATTATTTAAACAAATAAAACTGAAAAATAAAACAATGTTATAAACTTAAAAAAAAAACTTAATACTCTTATTGCAAATTTACACATAGCATACATAAATATGATTTATTTATATTATTAATCTTTTTTTATAATAAAACGTATATCTATATTCTGACATGATGATAAATTCTATTTTAATTTGAAAGTTAGACTACTAAAAAATTATGCTAATGAGAAAATAAGCATGCTTAAAAAAATAGATCATACGAATATAATGCACATAATCATATAAAGTAAGGTTGAAAATAAGATGAAAATGAAATATAATAATATAAAATAAACAATAAAATTTTAGAATAATAATAAAAAAGAACTTAAATAAAAGAAGTTAAAAGAATTAAAAAAAAAAGTAATCATATGGTAACTACACCAGATAATTCACAGTTGTCGCCTGTGAGTTATAGAGTATAATTACCCTCTGCCAATTACAATAATTACCTGTTGATCAAGCAATTATTAGTCAAACTAAACAGCAAAAATAATGTAATTATAACAAATTTTATAGAATTCAATAACCAGGATGTCCTTTCAAACAAGCACTAAAAGTTAAAAACATATCTTAATTAGATACAGTTAAACTATTCCCCTCCACATAGGAGTTGTTTTCTTTCTTCCTCACTTGATTTCTAGTAAGTTGTGAGTGACATCATCGGAGTTTAATTTTTCAAAACGATAATATTGTGCGTTAAAGTCCAATATAAGGTTAGATATTTGTCTGTAATGTGTTATTAAATAATAACATAAGAATACAAAAATATAATTGAGAAAAAGAGAAGACTTATTATTTTTCTCCGTGATTTATTACCAAGAAAATTCTTTATTTATAAGGAAAACATCCTTGGTCTCAAAATAAAGATTACTAACAATTTTGGAGTCATTAATTTTTTCCAAAACAAATATATAAAAATAAAGATTTATTACATAATAATATTTATACTTAAAAGGGTCAAAACTAAACCATCTTAACTTTTTGAGTTTCATATCTGAACTATTGAGAGTATAAGTTTCATACTTGAATTATCACTCAGTAGTTAGCTAACCATTCCTTGACTTATTTATAATGAAGATGTGTGCAATCTCTTTTGTTTAAACATTCTATAATGTGACACTACTTGTAGAAAATTAATTTTATCATGACAAATCTAAATAAATTAAAATCTTTTTCTCCACCTTCTTAGCAGTGATCTCATCTCAGTCTTGACAAAAATTTTCTCCGACACAAAAGGGGAGAGTTTAGAATATTAAAAAATTAGTGTGTCGACAAATTAAGTTTATGGTAGGTGAATGTAAATTTTATGGACATACGCCTAGAAGGATATTGAGATAGTGATTTGATCTAATCAACATCTAGATGTGTTTCACTGATCAATGAGATAATTCACATATAAAATGTATTTTTGACCTTAACATCAATAATTTTTATCTAAAAAATGAAACAATTTTGATACAAATATTTTTTTTATAACATAACATTTAAGGAAAATTACTTAAACACACGTCTTATGTTTTCCTTATTTTTAATATCCCCTTCTATTTTTAAAAATCTCTTAGTTTCTCCTAATACATTTAATGTGTTAGAGCTACATATTATTGTATGCGAGCAAATATTTATGTGTTCGAGTTATATATTATGTATTCAGTTTATGTTATAATGTATCCGAACTACATTTTAATGTATCTGAGCTAAATATTGTGTATCTGATTTATGTTATAATGTATTTGAAATACTTTTTAATGTCATGATAAGGTACAAATTTAAGAAATTATTGTAATTAGAAAAAAAGTAGATATAAAATGTAATTTACTCTTTATACTATGAGATTTACATAAATTATACAAAATTTAAAAACAAAAAATAATAATGATGATATCTTTCACCAGTTCATGAACAAAACAATTTAAGAGACATTATTGTAAACCTTTCTCTAGAAATCGAATTAAAAAAAGTTTGACTATAGTGTGTGCCTCGAGAAAACCGAACAAGAAGACACCCCTACCAAGACCACTCCCCCCTCCCCCCCACCCCCCCCAAAAAATTAAGTATATCTATAGACAATATTTCATCTTCAAATTTGCGTTTTATCACCCCTACCCCCGCCAACCCATCAACCCCACTACCCCCCCCCCCCCCCCCCCCCCCCCCCCCCCCCCCGCAAAAAAATTATTATTTTTAAAATATATTTATAACTTCAAAATTTCATTTTTTCCACCCCCACCCTTAGCCCCTCTTCCCCACCCTACCAACCCCTTACACCCCCAAAAGAAATTTTAAGTTTGTTTTTTTAAAAAATATTTTCAAATTAAATTTTTTAATTTTTTTTCACCAGTACACTCGATCTCAACCCATCCCCCTAAAATTTAAGTTTGTTTTTAAAATTATTTTCAATTTCAAAAATTATTTTGTACTCTAGTACACTAAAATTTATTTCTCAAAAATATTTTTCATTTATAAACCAAACACTAAAAATCTTTTTCAGAAAATATATTTTACTCAACAACCAAATATGAGAAAATAATTAAAATCTACTTGTTTTCTAAAAAAACATTCAAGGTAAATATTTTCAACGGAAAACATTTTCTTTCATACCAAACACACCTTAAGATGAAGAAAAACTATTTGCTACATTTTTATTAGTTAAAGCTATTTCACAAGAAAGAAAACATGAATAATGTTCTTTGATAATATTTTAATAATGAAGAATATGTTATTAAAAAGAAAAAGTAATATATTTATTTTAAAAATGATATTTTTGACCCATTTTGTAACTATAGAAGCATTTCTGGACAAAACTATTGACTGCAAAGACATTTTGAACCGAAATATTGACGATAGTAACATTTATTTAGCAAAACTATAAACAGAGGACTTTCTTGTTCCTTTCACATGATTTAAGGATATTTTTTTTTACGTTTTTTCCTTAAAATATAATTAAAAAAACTGATACGTCATCAAATTGCTTGAACCTATGATAGGTGGGCGAAAAAATTATTTTGGCCTTAACTTCAATAATTTATATCTTAAAATGGAATAGTTTAGATATAAATATATTTTTGGCCTTTACTTTAATATTTATAACAAAAAATAAAACAAAATTTAGTATCAAAATATAATAATGATGCTATAATTCCACTGGTTCATGCCCAAAACAATTTAAATAGAAACTATTCTCTACTTTTCTCCAAAAATAAAATAAAGAAAAACTTAAGAGTATAGTGTGTGCCTCGAGAAAATCGAGCAACAGGACACCAAAAGTCGGTCATGTCGACGACGGAGGCTACCCTTCCCACCGCTGGTAACCGTCATTCTTACTGGTTCTACAACTGGGACAATGCCTTTCACCTAACCACAACCGCCGGCATCAACTCCTCCTTTCGTTGCCCTCGCTACTTTCATCGCCACCTCCTCCCCAATTACACCATTTCCAATTTTATACCTTTTCTTCAACATTTAACTCTTACCAATTATACCCTTTCCACCAATGATTGTGTTACTTTTAATTATTTCGATTCCGATATTGAATCTGATGAGAGTGATTTCGACGATCTTTCGTTTGAGTTGTTTAACTCACCTCAAATCGTTCACCGACACTTAAATTGATTATCAACTCACTTCCGAGTGTGAAAATCGATGAATCATCATAAAACTGATGGAAGAATTTGGAATTGATACGGAAGGGAGTCAATTGCATTGTAAGCATTTTTTGGATAATGATTGTATTATCCCTTGGCTTAATCGGAGTAATACATGTGCACTCTGTCTATATAAATTGCCGCAAGAAATATAAGATGAACTAGAAATGATTTTGGATGGTGATATTTGTGGTAGAGAATTTCGAGAAAATTTCACAGTATCAACAGTATCAACCTTGACTGAAGTTGGTGAGGATGATGATCTTAGAGAAAGGGATCTGGATGCAATGCGTGATGAAGACGGTGATATAATGATAGTTGATGCTTGAAGTTCAAAAGAGAAATATATAGACATGTATATAATTATGTTGGGTACGATTTTATCTATAATGTGTTCTGATTTTCTGAAAAAGATCAAAGTTTTAGTGGGAAATCAAGTGTTATTTAACTGTCCTCTCTAATGTTATAGGATCATAATTTAGTTGATGTTCGTATTTTATCACAATTTCATATGTGGAGTTTTTTTTTTCATGTATTCACTATTGGTGGCAGTTTACTATAGAATTTTTATACGTGCATACACCCACATTGACCATTCTATGGCAATAGAAGTTAGTGTAAATTTATATATGGAAATTTTGATTTGGAGATCTTTGAAACTTTCCATGAAGCTAGTTTTAAGAGGAGACTCTTTGGAAAGAATAAACCTTTTTAAGTAAAACACGGGAAACAAATGATATGTACAATTGCTAAGGATTTCAGACTTTAGAAAAGAGGTTACAAGAAGAAAATACTGAATGCACCATAGAATTTGTCATTGTTGTTGGATGTACCTTTTAAGACCTGACCTATTTCTACCTAATGCTTCATGTTTGCAGTACCTAGTAGAAGAACGTGGTAACTCGTGGAAAGCTTTGAAGAATGGTATTCAACTGGATCAGTGTCCATACTAGTAAATATGGGGAGTTGATTGTTGCTATTTCCCTTGTGAGTGGTGGGGGTGTTCGGATCTTATTTTCACTACGTCAAAGTTTGTAGCGGTCAACTTTGAAGGATTTCATAATAATTGTCCATACTAGTCCCTTAGAGATAAAAACCTCTTCTATGTTCAAGATTATCATGTCAAGCAATGCAATGTCGTGAAGTATTTCTTCAAACTTTCCATTTAATTTTTGTAAGGTTCTATTTCATACTTCAATCAAGAAGTATGCTCTTTTATATAAAATGTATAAACTTCTTTAATTTTTTTTGTTATAAATAAGAAACTAGTGATGATTCCCACCCCATGTGTTTTAGTAAAGTTTTGGATATGATTGAATTGCTTCAGATATATGTAACAGAGGGTGAAGTTGATATGTATGGCATACACGATCTTCTTGGTAATTCCATTAATTCTTGAGTTTTTTGCATTCCCAACTGTATTCATTTGATCTTCCATGTCAAGTACAATCTATTTTTGAGGTCACTGTCATTGGTAAATGATGATTCTTTGTACTTATGGGTTGAATTTAATCTTACATTTTGAAATTTGTAGACGGCATGGTATAAGTGTCACAAATGTTTTGAAAATAAATAATTCAAGAAACCCTAAGTCTAGTCATGATATGGGAGTCAAGAAACTGACTGAAAACTAGGAACCAAATGGGTGAAAGGAACCAATAGTGAAATTCCACATACCTGGTGATGAATTCCAACAGAGAAATCTTTAGATTATTGGGCTGGAACTGATGGAACCTTGTTGTGTTTTTTACTAGGGTTCTTGACATTTTTTCTCCTCTCTTGTTTCTAATTTTCTATGTTTTGATTAATGATTTCACTTATGTAAGTTTTAGTTATATTTCTATGCTTAAACTGAGTAAAATCTCATGATTTAGGGTTTAAACGACGTATGTTAGGGTTAAACGAAATAGGAATAGACCAAAAGACTCATGAATTAACTGATGCTGGAGTGATCTAAGTATTGGACCGACGGTCCATCTTTCAATTTTATGGTCCGTAGGTTGGCTCCGTAGTTCGAGTCTGGTTAACAAACCTTCACTAAAATAAGCATATGATTTTATCCGGAGGTCGGATTGTTGCAAACTCGGTGGCCTTGGATAGAGTATTTAATTATCTATCACATAATAGGTCATGGAACACCTAATTCCTTTTGTGCTAAGATTTATGACCATTTGAAGTTAACACATTCAATAATTCCCCTCTAACTGACTGCAAACGTTTACATACGGTCACATCTACGGTCCGTAGACTTACGGACCGTACTGATCAATCATGGTTTATGTCATAGTATGGGTAATAAGGTCTTGATACAGAGATCGTGTTATAACTTATGGACTGTAGGTGTGTTTGTGGGTCGAGACTTAATCGATTTTCTGAGTTGGGTCTTGGAGAGGGGTTGTAGTGGTGATTTAGGACCTACAACACGGGTCGTAGATCAGACTATGGTTCGTACATGGTGATCGTAGGTTACTCTTTCAAATTTCTGAAAAGCTAAGTTCTTGTTTGTTTTTCGATACGGGGTGTTACAAGGATAGACTTTAGGTTAGACTTTAGTCTAGACTTTAGTGAGGGGTAAATTCTCTCTTGAGCAATTTATCCCGAACCAACTACGTTTGTCTCAAACACTGAGTTGCAGCCTTTAAGAACAACCTCTGCCTTAGCCCAATCACTCTCTCGATCTGAAAGTGTGGGAAAGGGACTAGAATTCACTCTCTAGAGATTAACCCATGACGAACCAATAACCACCAGCTATTAATTTAGTAGTCTTACTTTTAAAACCTCTTTCTCGAGCAATCAAAAACACTAAGGTAAAATCGTATTTCCAACTACAACCTCATTTAGTTCAAACAAAACTACAAAGTGAAATCACATTTAAACAACGAATATACTAACAATAAGCAACACACAACAATAGATTTAACTCATATTCACAAAATTACAACCCGAGAATTGAGGTGTTAGCTAGACATAGAAAAAGGGAAGAAAATGGTACCAAATCAAAGTAACATCAACTAGGTATGATTTATCTGCGCTTTAATCAAGTCTACGATGTATAATTTTCAACACCCACTTTTAATTTCTTCATGTTGAGAATCTTAAAATCTCCAAAGTTCAACAAAAAAGTTTCCCAAGAGCTTTTCAGAACTCAAAATAGAAGCTAAGCCTAAAAATTATTGTCTAAAGCTATGAAATTTGATAGCAAGCTAAAAATATTAATAGGTATTTATAGTTTTCAAAAAGTTATGCTGCAAACAACCACTTAGAGAAGATATTTGG
This sequence comes from Solanum chmielewskii, assembly GCA_027704785.1. NCBI lineage: Eukaryota > Viridiplantae > Streptophyta > Magnoliopsida > Solanales > Solanaceae > Solanum > Solanum chmielewskii. The sequence continues at coordinate 22,447,285 of JAKWIX010000318.1, read as the reverse complement.
TATAACCGATCCACTCGGTGATCCTCCCTTTGGTATATTTATTGTTGTCTTACATTAGCCTACAACATCTTTGCATTTTGAATCATTAGGCGACATAATACCACTTCATGAAACTGCTTTGTGACACGCCGACTGCTCCTCGTCACCACCAATTTGATTTCTTTCTTTAGGGCTCAACTCATTGGGATAAAAGGCGAGGTTGAGACCTTTTGGCGAAATGTTGACCGGGTTAAGTGATCCATTCTTTCAACTGCCTTGGTTCCTTTTTGCTTGATTTTTTTCCATGCCTTTTTCTCCAAGTCTAAATACCTGAAACTTAGTTATTCTATCAATTTTCGAGAAGAAATAAATTTGGGTACACTAAACCTATAAAAATATAGCCCTGAATAAGTCCAAATTGTCGACTCATCAGTCTCAAAATGGAATTTTGTCAATATCACCAGTCTCGTAATGTGTAAATTTATCTAGGCGGATTGTCTATTTCAAATTTAAAGTCTTTTAGTGGAATTAAGGTCCTTAGTGGAAATTTGTAAAATTTTAGCCTGTGGGTTAACTTTTGTCAACATTTCAGGTTTGGATGCTCGAATAGAATTTCTCAATTTTTATTGGATTTAGGATATTGTTATTGGCCTAGAGGAGGTCGTGGATAAACTTTCTAAGCTCATGATCTTAATTTACCGTTTAGACATAATGTTTGTTCCTTGTGATTTTCTCAAATTTAGGGTCAAGGAGACCTTGAATTCATCTTTAAATGGTTCTCTCAATTCTGAAATATCGAGTTTAGTCAAGTCGAATATCTGGTTTGTGTGTACGAGGTTCCGAACAAATCTTGAGGGTATTTTCAATGAATGAGAGTTGGATGGTTTGCCAATACTGATGTGCTTTGCTTTGGCAAAGGATCATCTCACTTTCACGAACATTGCTTTTGTAGCGATCTATTCACATTCGAGAAGAGTCATGTTCCCCTGGGCCTTGATTTCATGTAGATCCACTCACTTTTGCAATTTTTATATTAGTGAAAGGTGGCTCGCAAAAGTGAGAGGCCCAATTTTGGTAGGAACTCCTGATGATTGCGTTAGTGACCGTAGGTTTGCTAAAGTTATAATTGAGAGGGTTTCAGCCTGAAATTTCAGTGTTTTGTACCCATTTCCCCTATTTTTTAGTTTGGAAAACCCATGGTGGGTACTTTTAAAGAGATCTTTCATGTTGAATCATTTGAATTAGTCTTTGTGACCCTAAAACGTCAATTTCCTTATATCATTCATGGTTCTTAACATAAAAAATTTGAATTTTGATTGACAAAGTTAATGGTTTTTCAAAAACATGAGTTCCAAGTTAAAATAGTGATTCTAAACTTATTTTAACTTCTTTTCCAAAATTGTTTTCACCAATGACTTCCATATAGCTTGTGTATAATTTTGAAGAAAAGATTTTTGGATTGAAATTTCTTTTTTAGAATGGATCTTTTGGTTGATTTGACCCATTTTTCAAACTGTATGATATGAATGTTGTTATATATAGAACCTTATTTTGATTAACTCTTTGATCAGGTTGTGTAGATTTCAACATTTTTTGGAAACCAAATTGCATGTCTCATATTAAATTTTGATTGAATTATGTTTAGTGAACTTCTATACCTTGTAAATGACGTATAATATTGTATTTCCCTTCATTATATATGTTCATCAGTAATGGAAATAAAGTGATGAATTCAATTACTTCACTTGCTTGATCTTAATAAACAAAAAGGGATTCAATAAAAGGGAAATGTGTCTATTGTCGTGTTTTAATGAATTGCATTGATGTTGATCCTAAATTGTTAAATGATGAAATGCTTTGATGGCATTATTGTAGACTAGAGTTGCTTGAGTCTATTATCTCTTCCTCATGGCATGAAATTTCCTATTTGCATTGATTCTTGTACATTGTGATTAGTCATGTGGTAATAAAGCCAATGAGAAATGATTTCGGCTGGTGATATTGTGCCGATGAGAAATGGTTGTATTAAGTGACATTGTACAAAGCTAATGAGAAATGGTTTTTGCTAGTGATATTAATCTAATGGAAATGAGAGAACTCAAGATTCAAAAAATATCAAAGTAAAAATATATTTTAAAAAGTTATATGCCATTATATAGTCGTCATATATGTTAGGTAGACGAAGATTATATGGACAAACACTCCTAAAAGAATTTGTAGACAAACATGTAAGGTGTGTTTAGTATTGCGAAAAATGTTTTTCAATTTTTTTATCTTTGGTTGACTAAATTATTTTGGAAATTATTTCCATATAAACTATTTTTTCTCAAAAGGAAAACAGTTTTCATAATCGTTTTGAAACTTACACCTCTACTTTTTGGCCTAACTTAAGTATCTGGTATAATTTTCAATACTAATACTAGTTCCAACATGTGATTATAAAATCAAGAATCGATGCTTAATCTTAATTCAAGACCTAACTACTATGTTTTGCATTAAGTAATGTCAGGTGTCATGCCCCGAGCTACCCCCGAGACGCGAATACGGGACCTAGGACCACAAGTCATCCAAACCTAACCCTGTTAGCTGGATAATGAGCATATTAAAGAAAATAACTGAGGCGGAAGCTAAACCATAATTTAAAATGAAAATATGGGGATAACCTACATTCTATAACTGAGATATTTGAAATACTAACGAGTTTAATACAAGGAAGTTATTAACTCAATACTAAGCTGAAACTAAGTATGTTTGAAAATAGCCTCTAAATTGACTAGAAATACTGGTACAGTCCCCAGATAAGTCTAGCAAAAACTCAAAGTAAAAGACTTAATACTGAAAAGAAACTCATTACTATTGTCCTCGGAGAATGAGGACTCACCAGTGAATCTGCTCAACTGGAGATCGAAAATTGATCTAAGAGCGATCTGGATGCTGAGAACCTCTACCTATATCACGAGAAGATGTATGCATCGGTACTTGAATGTACTGAGCATGTAGGATAGAGTAAAGCTGAACTAAAACATAAGTGAACAAGCACAAACACAAGTAGAATGTTCTGAACCTGATATAATGAATTCTTAGAAAGTTGAATGCAATGACCAATTTTTAACATGCTGAAATAGAATTAGAAATATACTGATCAATGGTCAATGCAATAGAGTCTGACTGAACTGTGGGAGTTTCTAATGATTGATATAAAACCACATGAGTTAAATGTGTAGTCCTATGTATTGCCCCATCAAGAAGACCCAATACACCCTGCTAGAGGAATAAAGGCATGATGGTGTCATCACCAAACCGATGCCCACAAAGGGGACTTCCAACCTACTTGACTAGTAATTCTGTTACGCTGAACCCTAGTCCGACTCAGTATTATGCTACTCCCAATGAATTATGTAATTAAGATATTATGACTAAATTTATGTAAATACTGGATAGCTCAAAACTGAACATGCAAACTTAGAATGCAACAATTGATATGATAATTATGCATTAACAACTGAGGCATGTATAATTGAATAATTAAAGTATTTGACCCAGCATGTGTGATTCAAGATCTCAAGAAATACATAGCAAAGGTTGTGAAATTCATGTGATAAACTGAATAAAAACTTCAAAATCTGATTTGGAACATATAGCTCACTAATTATTAATGATTTGCTGAAATTCTACAAACCCTAGGTTTAACCATGATAAGATAATCTAGAATTGACGACTAGGGATTTAATGGATGAAGGGGACCCACTAGTGAAATCCCACATACCTGGTAATGAAATGCACAGAGAAATATTTAGATTTCGGGGCTGGAGCTGCTGGAACCTTGTTGCGTTCTTGAATTAGGGTTCTTTACCTTTTTCTCCTTTCTTGCTTTTAATTTTCTAAGTTTGGATTTATGATTTGGACTTAGGTAAGTTCTTCTTATGTTTCTAGGCTTAAGATTCAATATCTGATGATTTAGAGGCAAAACAACGAAGTAGGAAAATACCAAAAGACCATTAAGTTATTTGCCATCGACCAAACAAATACGTGGACTGACGGGCCATCGTTCTGTCGACGGGCCGTCATTTGGGTCCGTAGGTTTGGTCTGTTTGACATGCCTTTACTAAATTGGCATAACGTTATACTCGGATGTCTAATTTTCGTAAGGTCGTTGCTATAGAAAGCTATTTCAATTATTTATCTTTTGGTATGTCATGGGACACCTAATTCATTTTGTTCTAAGGGTTATGACCATTTAAGTTTACCTAACAACATTTCCCCCCTAACTAACTGCTAACTTCCATCTACGGTCAGACCTATGGTCCATAGATAAACCAAAGGTTCGTAATGATCAATCGTGGTTCTTGTCAGATACTGGTGTAAATAGGATATTCATCCACAGACGCAGACTATGGACCGTAGTCTAACTTACGGACCGTAGGTCTGTCCGTGGATCAACTGTTAGTAAATTTTTCAGGGATGCATCATTGGAGAGTTTTAGTCACAACCAAGGGATTTATAGTATGGGTCGTAGATCTAACTACTTTTCATTGATAATGATCATCGATTGTATATACAAATTTCTGAAAAGCTTATTTTTGGTCTGTTTTGGATACAAGATGTTTCATCAAGGATCGAGTTACATTTAGTATTTGAATTTTTGATTGAGTATCAAGATTGAGTATTGATGTCAAGTTTCATGAGAAGGCCGAGTCGTAAATTATTATTGGGGTAAAGGGTTGGGTCTAAAGGTCGAGGTCAAGGTATTGTCTTAAGCAGATTCTCAAGTTAGGTATTGCCTCTAGAGTTGAGGTTAGGTTTCAGGTTAGGGTTGGATCTTGAGCCTCATTCAAGGTTGGATATCAGTTCGGATCAAGTCTCAGGTCCGGTCCTGGGTCTAGATCAGGTAAATTATGGAAGTGGGTCTCATGTCAGGTATCTTGGTCGAGGTTGATTCTCTAGTTCAGTATCAACGTCTCGGGTAAGGTCTCACGTTTCAGGATCTTGTTGATATAAGTTTTAAGGATTTGGGTTGGGTATCACGTCAATTTTAATCTTAGGTTGTGGTCGAGGTCGAGGCGAGGATCGAGTATCGAGGTAATGTCTTGTGTCTAGTTTAGAGTCAAGGTCGAGGTTATGTTTAGTATATAAAGTTTCACGTTGGATGTTATTGGTGGGGTTAAATCTGGCTCAGGTCCCATGTCATAGTTAGAGGTCGAATCTTCAGTAGGGTTTTGGGGTTGGATCAAACGTCAAGGTCATATTCCTTTTCAAAAGTTATGTCTTAAGTTGTATGTTGGGGTAGGTAGCCGAGGTTGGGTCTTGGGTTAGGTTCAATGTGGAGGTGGGGGTCGGTGTTGGGTTTGGGTCTCGGATCAGGGTCGGGTCAAATTTAAAGGTTGGGTTTGGTCTCGAGTTTGCTTTTCGGGTTAAGGTCGAGGTTGTGCTTGGTAGTGATGTCTCAAGTCATGTTTCAAGTTCAGGGTCGGGTCAAGTATTGGTTTAATGTTGAGGGTCTAATGTTGGGTTGGGTTTTGGGTCGAATAGAGTTTCATGGTCAAATTCATTTCAAATGTTTGATCTTATGTTTGATGTTCGGGTCGATAGTCAGGTGGTGTCATGGGCTGGGCTAGGTGTCAGAATTGTGTCTCGGATCGAAATCTAGTTAGGTTGTTGAGATTGTATAATAATTTTAATGTAAGGTCTCTAGATTGGTTAGGTCTTGGATTGAGTCTTGGGATCATACCTGTATTCAGGTCATGGTAAGGTTTGAGTTCCAGTTTAATATCAGGTCTTGTGTCGGGAGTAGGGGTCAGGTTTCAGAGAGAGTGTCGGGGCAAGTGTTGAATTGATTATGGGGGTTAATTTTATGGTCACAAAATATTTTTCTGAAAAAATTACTTTCTACTATCTATCCTAAAATAAAGATATTTTCTAAAAAATATTGTTCACTCACCAATCATACACTAGAAAATATTTTAAAAAAATATTTTCCACTAAACTACCAACCATGAGAAATTATGTTAAAATAAACATATTTTCGGAAAAAATATTTTCTAGGATTATATTCCATGAAAAACATGTTCCTTCATACCAAACACACCCGTAATCTAGTCAAAGATATGTTTTAAAAGCCATTTAATGAAATAGAATAGTTTTTTAAAATTTTAATTTAGTCAAAGATATATTTCACAAATCAATAAATAAAATACAATAAAATTCAAATATATTTTTGACCTTAACTATAATATTTATGACATAATGTTTTATAGAAAATTATAATAATGATCATTTATTTCACCTGTTCGTGAGCAAAACAATTTAAATAGACTTTTTTTAACTCATTATCAAAAATAAAATAAGAAAAAGTTAGAAGTGCCTTGTGAAAATCGAGCAAGAGGAAACGAAAAGTTTGTCTTGTCGATAGAGGCCACCCTCTCCACCGGTAACCTTCATTCTTATTGATGCTACAATTGCAACGATGCCTTTCATATAACCCTCACATTTAACATCAACTACTCCTTTCGTTGCCCTCATAACTTTCATAGCCACTTCCTCCCTAGTTACACTATTAACCAATGTTACGCCTATTTCTCAACATGTACGTTTGATGATTTTACCCTTTCCACCACCAATTTTGTTACTTTTGATTATTCCTATTTTGAAACAGAAATAGATGAGAGTGATTTCGATAATCTTTCATATTAGTTGTTTTGCTAAACTCAATATTTAATTTCTTAACTCAACTCTTGTCCTTTTTTCGACTCATAAATCATTTCTCGACTCACTTCCGAGTGTGAAAATTGATGAATCATCAAAAATATATTCGATTTGTATGAAGGAATTTGAAGTTGATACTGAAGCGAGTTAATTACCTTGTAAGCACTTTTTTCATAATGATTGTATTGTCCCTTTTGTTAAATTAGAGTAATACTTGTCCACTCTGTCGGCATAAATTGCCTAAAGAAGATGAATATGTAACTGGAAAGCACTTGCAAGTCACTTTTAATGGTGAAGTTGTGGTAGTGAATTTCAAGATAACAATGTTGTTTTAGAATCAACAACATCATCCTTGATGTTGGTGAGGATGATGATCTTAGAGATACGGATCAGAACAAAATGCGCGATGAAGATGGTGATATAATGACGATTCATGCTTGAAATTTAAAAGAGAAACATATCGACATGTATATAATTATATTTTTGAGTATGATTTTATTTATTGTATCTTTTGATTTTTCCATAAAAGATTAAAATTTTAGTGGGAAGTAAGTGTTATTAAACACTCGATATGTTTAATATTCTGAATATGCAGGATAAACATAAATATCAAACTTGTTGGATGAAAGATACATGATGCATTGACCAAGTAAATTACATGAAAATGTTAATATTGTTTGCCCATATAATGATATGAAATTACTAAATTATAGGGGTACTACTAACAGACAAATAACCATATAAGTTAGTATATGGAGTTTACCGCATTAAAAGGGTCCAACATACTTTAACAAGGCATAAAGGTTTTCTAAGCTTAATGTGGATCTCCTGAGCTAATGTTGATCCACTAATATAATGTCTATAAAGACTAGGGAGTCTACCTAAACTTATGGGAGACCTCTAAGATTCTATGGTGACATGTAGTTCTTGAACTTAGAGATTGCAACTAAAGAACCCAACATATTTTGAAAGTTAGCCTCCATTTCTAACTCTGCTGGATGCTAATTAAAACTCCAGAAGTAACATGCAAATAACAAAAGACAATAATAATATGATAATAGTGACTTCTACTAATAACCATATAAAATAGGTATCTCATGACTCATGACTTAATCTAATAGTTTCGATCAATATAAAGGACACTCTATGTGAAAGTATCTAAAATAATAAAAAATAATCTAAAAGCATGCATTCTTATATTACATAATCATAAGTCACCAAAATACTTACATAATTTGGGTGAAACACCATTTAAATCATGGAATTATTAGGAAAGCATGCAATTAAAGTCTAATCATGAAAGAGAAACGGAACTGCATTAAATACTCCAAACAAGGAAACCCTACATTCTAGAGAGATCATAAACTTTGAAATCTGAGGGTTTTTTGGGACTCAATGGGTGAAAGGAAACACATTGATGAAGCCCCATATACATTTTTTTAAAGTCACTATACTGGATCTTTGAATGGGGACTTGAAGATGATAAATCCTAATTCTTGCTTGAGAGGAACCTTAGAAAGAAGATATCAAACTTTGGGTCTTGTGCAAAAAAAAAAAAAGATTTAGGCTGATAAATTACCCTTAGTTCCACTTAGAATATCCTAAAAATTAAAGGAGTGGGAATATATCAAAATGACCCTAAGTTAAAAATTGTCGGAGATCAGATATGGAAGTCTTCAACAGACTATAGAACAATCTAAAGGCTATATAGTGTCTACACAAAATAGGTGAAATTATTTTATTTCTCAAGGTTTGTTCTATGCTATCTTCTACAGTCCAATGGGAATGATCTTTGATCTGTAGTAGTCATAGTATTTCTGAGTTCTGTGTTCTAGTTTTACATACAGATATACGGCCCTTGAAAAATTCTATGGTCCATAAATCAATAATTTTGACGACTTACATTTTTATAAAATTTTAAAGATCTAATCTGGACTTTGAAACTTTTGGGGTGTAACACTTAAAATTCTTATTTCTTAAAATGTTAGATATAACTTTATCTTCTCTTATCAAGAACAAAAATAGATCTTGCATGGCCTTTTAATGGTTCATGTATATACAACTAAATCAATAAGGATATAACAAGTGAACTAGACTTTGATTTCTGAATAGTTACTAGAGATTTATATATATAGAAAAATAAAGATAGAGAGATAGAGATAGAGAAATAGTTAATCGACTAAAGAAAATGTGTTAACTAATCTTTTTTAACTTAAATTGATGTAGTATTTTTTAATTACAAACAAATTTTCATGAGAATTAAATAATTGACTCTCTTATATTTTATACATTTTATTCTTGTGGACTCAAAACGATTCTTTTTCTGCACCATATTGAATTATTCATATGAAGACTTACAATGTACAGTGAACTATATAAATTGCATATAGTTTTAAAAGGAAAAACACAATCATCCATGAACATGAACCTTAAAATCATTGACATTATAAATAAACAATAAAATTTTAACTTGTGTAAGTGTTGTCATCGATTTTTCTTTTAACATCTTTATTTAAGAAATATTTATCTTCTTTCATCTTGGGTCACTTTAAAATCTCTTGCTACTTTTTAAAAGTAGATTTTGTAATGTTGATATTTGTTTGTATTATGGTCACATTATCTCGATGAAGAGTTACCTTGTACTTTCTATGGAATGCTCACCAATTTTTTCTTGTGATACCCTTAATTGGTTAAGTTGATTGACCTACAATATAAAGTTTGGAAAATAAGTCATGCATTGAGGTTGGATATAAGCAACATATGTAGACAACTAGAAAGGTAATTATAGTTTATTAATTTATGAATGTGGAGTTGGACTACATCTTTGTTGTATTCTCAATGATGGTCCATAGAACCTACAACATTAAAAGAGAAAAATCAGTACCATTATCTTTTACTGGTTTGACTAGCTTTTTTGCATTATTTAGTAGAATACTATAATTGAAGAGACCAATTTATTTTTCTACTCATTTTTCTTGAATCATTAGGTGTAGAAAGGCCTTCCATTCCGACTTGTTGATGGACTTGTTGTTGTTGAAGTTTAGAGTGTTTGTTTCTAATAAGAACAAAGCATCTACTATTGTGACCTAATTTCACATGTTCCACATTTTTTTTGTCTTTTCTTAATTTTATTATTAATCTAAGTTTTTAAATATCTTATTTTTTCCCCTATCAATCCCTCACTTCCTTATTTTTTTTTACCTAGTTGTGCTTTGTTAATTGGTGAAATTATTATAGTTCAATCCATATCATAGGCTATAGCTCAAAGTTGACAATTGGGAAAATTGATGCATTATACCTCTTGATGTATTGATCAATTGTCTCGCATTTATGGACATATATTTAGGTTTATCCTTCTTAATCCATAAAGCTTCAATAGCATGATATTATGGTATTTCTTGTAGGTCTTATATCTTAAAAGAACATAATTTCTCTTAAAGATCAATCGAGAGCAGTGTAAGATAAATATCTTTAGTTTGATAACGAATTTGATCAGATTTAATGGAAATACATTAGTCACTTTAGCCATATTTTCTTCTTGCTTCAACATGATTATTAGACAGATTCGTTAAAAATAGTTCGTCATCTTTTCTTTGTTCTTCTGTAGTTTGGACATCATTTAGATTCTAATTGATTCAATTATTTTCCATATGTTCTTATTTTTTACATTAGATGTAAGATATTGAATGACTCACACAAGTGGTTTAATAACATATCACATTTTGAGTAAAAAGAAAAAAAATCATTGACTAATGAATGGGCTTGTAATAAACCATCTCTAGGCTTTTGGGTCTGAATTCTACATCTCTTTCATATTCTTGAAAAATTTAGATTCTATAATTGCTATAAGAACTTTTTATAAGATGTTCTATACTGTTTGCCCTCCAAAACCTTCAATTTTAAAATTATTATGTCCATACAAAATTTGTGTGCAACATCTATTATTATCTCATAAATGTTGGAATTAAACACTTTTATTTATCAGAAATGAAAGTCCATGCAGAAGAGTTTTTTGATATTTATATTTCCTCATCAACAAGAGTAAGAAACCAATTCCATGTATCTTTTATCTCACCTTTCACTAATGCTAATGCAACAAGATATACGATACTGTTTCCTTCAATTGTTATTTTTCTCAATAGTTGACTCTCTTTTTGGTTCCCTTTCAAAAGACATCCCTCAACCGCTATTATAGGTTGAAATCTGCTTCATTTATGTTTACAAGAAGCTAAACAAGTATAATGTCCCAAAAAAAATATTTTACCATTCACCATTGTTTCTGGATTTTCATCCAACTTCATAATGCATCTACTCCTTGGATTAGTGCTCATTAGCTCAACATCACACAAGTTGGGAATTCTTTGTCTCCTAAACTTGAATTAATTCTAAATTCTTCAACATTCTTCTATGTTAAAAATTCAATAGTCTTGTTATATCTATGATTGTCACAAGAATGGCAAGGGCCTATTGCCATGATATTGATAAGACATTGATGTAAATATGATAATTTGAAACTTGACAACGATTTCTCTCGACTTTGCAATTTGGTTCTTCTTAAACTTGATGTTTTTTCAGAACACGACAAGTGCCTGAAATACCCACTTAAATTCTTTGGTATTACTCAATATCATATCAAGTGCAAATCACTTATATTTTTGATCCTCCAAATCTCTAGTTGAATTAATAACAGTGATGTAGCACAATACACAAATGAGTGTCATTGGGAAATATGACCAACATATTGAGGGTAATTCCAAGATCCATTGATATTTCTTTAACTTGATTTTTTCTATTTTTTTCATTAAGTCAACCCATTCTAAAGTGGAGTCAATATTTTATCAAAGTCGTATCATTTTCTTCCTACGAATAATCAGAGTCATTAAATTACTCATGTTCTTCACATATGGTATCACACTCATCACTTTTTAATATATCCACATCTACCAAACGTTCTCCTTATTGAAATGGATTCCCTTGGAATCTACTTCTATCATAGTTCCATTGGTCCTTTTTGGTGCGCTCACAAATGTTGTTTGGTCTAAATAATGAAATCGTCAGCTCCCTTGAAATAGTAATAATAATCTAGAAGTCTATTTACATAGTTGATCACTAGATCAAACACCCAACAATAATTATAGTGTAGTTTAATATAATGCTGTACACTTTAGGATCTTCATCTTCACATGTCATCAAAAATAATCTTTTAGTTGTTATTATAATTAATTTTCTCTATTAATAAACATCTTGAATAGAAAATGTAAATGACACAAATCCAGTACAAAAATATGTAACATATCATAAATATCTAAATTAATTTTCAATTTGAGTTATGCAAAGTTCAGTTCTGAAAGAGTTGACTTGTATGTATGATAGTTTATGCTTACCATACATTTATTTGTTTGCAATTCTAATTTTTCACTTTCATCTATTGTTTTGAAAAGAAAAGGAAGAATATGTCTTTATGTCATTATAATAAGTAGAACCAACACAAAATGTAATTTGTCAATAAAAATTAGAAAATGCACTACAAATATTTGATTATTATAACTCTTGTAGATTTGTTAAGAAATGCCATTTTCTTCTTTATGTCAAATATATTATATGTAGGATATATGTAGGATTAGCCATTTTGTAACTCAAAACTTTACAAACAAAGAATATTTCTTTTTTATTTATTATTATTATTATAAAATTATGATAAAATTAAATTAATCGACTATGAATATGTCGGTTTGAATATATGCACACTCTTACAATACAATTTCATTGCAAACATAATGATATTGTTTTTGTTCAATGGGTGCACTATGTTGTTTAGTATGTTGTTGGAGGACTGACTAAATTTTATCCTCATATAAGAGCAGAGATAACTAAAGAGAAAAATTATTCATGAACCGACAAACCCAAAAAAGTCATGTATTAGAGGATTAATTCACATCTAAATTGACTAAGGGGAGAGGGTAGGGATATGGTTGTGTACTTTTGTATAAGAAATATGATTATGGAAGAATTTTTAAACTTGTTCTATGTTTATGATTTGTTCTTCATTTAAATATGTTTCACATTGCAGTACTGGAATTGCCCTTGATAGTAGTAACAAATCTTTCAATTGATATTCATTATTAGTAGAAGAAATGAAATCACTTAGTTAGATTGATTAAATGATAAATATGAATCATGAGGTATCTTAAGGATCAAAACTAAAATAAGACAATCACACAACGATAAGAAAATAATTATTTTCTCTACTAAATATTATAAGTTCACATTCCTATATATTAATATTACGAGGGAAGCAGAGAAGAAACCCCTAGCACAAAGTTGAGTTGAGAATTTTCTTAGTGATTGAGTTTTAATATGAGATTTTCCAAATATCAACTTCAAATGATTATATCGCTCAGTACAAAATGAAATAGGTGTCCCATGACCGATCAAATTAAAGGACGTTGAGTCCTATATTTCCAACTCAAGTACCAATTTTTCCTAATTTAAATTTTGAAGTAAGATGTTATACCGATTTTGGTAAGGTCTACTGTTAGACAAATGTTCATGGTTGGTTATACAGCCCATGAAGAGTTTCATGGACCGTAGAGCATTAAACGGTCCGTGAAGCCTTCCTTGAAGGGCCCTCTGTTCATTTTTAATCTAGGGATGTCTTGGTCATTCCTCTATGTGTTTGATACTTAATGTACGTCCTTTTAACCCATGTTTTAAGCCTAAACAACTTCATATTGCACCTAATTAAGGACTTAAAAAGTGTTAACCACTTCTTTTACATTCATTAACACTTCAATTCATTAGAGAAATGTATCAAGAGGACAAAATCTAGGGTTTTAAGCATTCTTCTAGTTGCGTAAATTTCTCCAGAAACTTTGTTCTTCCAAGTATGGCAGGCTATAATAGTGTTGGACGAGTTCATCCTCACGCGCTACATCTACTTTCACATAAATAAAATGAGTAATCTAGGGTTCTTCCTTAGATTTGAGTATTTTTGAGAGCAGTTGACATTGAGTTCTTTAGTTACTTTAGTTTCCAGATGATTGAGTTGCTATGTTTTCCATTGAGATTATTGAATTGATTTTTCATTTTTGTTTTACCGCATGAATCCTATATTCTACGTATATATTGAGAATCTTTTAAACAAAACATGATTGTTTAAACTAATGTTTCAGAAAGATCTTAAGAAAGACTTAAGCAAGAGTACAAGGGAACTAAATATTTTCCAAATCTTTTATTTGTCCATGAATAGAGGTAATATATTTTCTAAGAGAACTTAAAAAAGTTTCCAGAAAGATTGAGTACAGAGCAGTAACCTCTAAAAGAGGCCCTATTTGAGTAAATTATCTTAACCTAAAATGAATTTTTACATTGAGCTAATAGAAACCTTGTTCTGTTAATGACCAATGAGTTTTATAGATATTTAAGAGCAATTACCTCTTTTAAGAGGATAGTTTGAGATATTATCTCAAAGCAGAGAAAAATTATATCTTATACATTCGAGAAAGAGTAGATATTGTTGGGAGTAGTATTGAACACCGACATGGGTTAGTGTTAAGAAACCACATAGCCCCAATAAACCATGTTTTTCCAATATAGTTTTAGAATGATACTATTTATATGAATTCTTAGTTTTGGTAAGATCTTAGTGAATCAACTTAGTTGAGAGGTTTTATACCCAACACACTATAGGATAGTTCTAGCAACATGGACAAGATGTTGTATCATCACGTAATCATAGTGATTGTTGTTAGTGAGAGACTCTCTGAATAGAGTTAAGTGTATTTTTATATATCACTTATTATGTCAACTTTAGATATGAGAAAGTGCTTTGTAAATCTTTATATTATTTAACTCCTTTATTTTTTTATATTCACTTTGAGTACAATGTTATCTATTGTAGTACTTTCATTTAGATAATTAACCTTGAATATATTAAGTATTTATACATTTAAATGTATCAATGCTATTCGACCTACATCCTTTAGTGATGCATGCGATGCCCCATGCCTACACCCTGGACATGCCGGACATTAAAAAACCATTGTTGGCACCCAAGCAAATCATTGATCTGAATCAATATTCAATTACTGAACAATATATGACCTCAATTTTCAATGATTAACTTAAAGTATCAATATAACCAACTTTGAATATTTGAATTATTAGACTAACCATAAAAAATCAACTAAAGTCTTAAACATTAACAATGGAAATGGGAATGACTCCTAAAAAAGATACATGATAAATGACGTCAGTAGAATGAATTTAAGAGCATGCAAGGAGAACTCTAAAGCATAGACATAAGCTGGAACTGATTAAAAAATGGAATATCATACTCACCTCATCTCAACTCATTTCAAAGGATACTCAATGCAACTTAAGGATAGTTAACTCAACTAAAATGTAGATACTCAACTCAATTCATTATAAAAGCAACAATAAAGAAGTAGTATAAAGAAAGCTTTTAAACTATAGATAATAACTCGACGCACAGAAAATACAATAATTTACTCTTTACTTTTAATTGTGAAATTCTCTAACCGACAACCATTGTTATGAGCTATGTGATGATACAACGACTCGTCCACTTTCTAGAATTGTCTTATACCTTGTCAAAGTATAAAACATCCTTTACTAAGTTGGTCCACTATGTTTTACTTAAACGCAATAATGAATCATATAATAAGTATGATCATTTACCCATGTTGGCATACATGGTTTATGAGGATTTTTATTTTACGGAACTCATCCCCATATAAGTGCTTAATACTACTCCTAATAATATATATATATAGATCATACCCATATGATTTTAAAGAAAACATAAATCCTCATCAATTTAATATAATAAATCAAAAGATTTATCTTAAAAGAGATGATTCTCAAAACTCCTCAGAAACAAATTTATAAATAAATTTTTCTCTCAATTTAGGTGTAAAAGTTTTACATACTTGGGAATACATAGTGCCCTCATACTCACTTTGAAAAATGAACTCAACTTCCCTCAGTCTCATAAACATTTACTAAATTCTTAAAAGAGGTTATAAATACTTGTAGAAGACTTCTCAAAATGATTCAAAATACTTTATCTCACTTTAATCTTTATCTTTACTTTAATTTTAAATAAACCTTTAAGAGTTATGATTTCGAATGTACGATATCTCAATGATTTAGGAAGTTTAGATAGTTGATGATAAGAAATGAGCGAAGAATTGAAAAGACTGTTGTTATGCGGGGGTGAATTAAATTTTTAGTCACGAAATTAATTTTTTAGGTAGAGGACTCTATATCCTTTCCTTGATGCGGAATAGGGGTGATTATTTGAATATTGACAATCTTAAGTGTCTCCGCGACACGGTCCATGGCACAATTATTCGCCTAATCTATTTTACCTCTCCCAACTTGACCCGAATCATACCCAAAGAAGTTTCATCATCCAAATTAAAAAAATTCCAGAAACGTGAAACACTTTTGATGAAAATTCATATAAGAATCTATCAAGGGACTCAATAGGTTTGCAAAACCCTCACCTGAAGAACTCAAAGACCTTAATTTATCAATTTAATCGAAGAAGTAATTAGTAACCGTCAATAAAGAATTCATGAGTGAAATGTTACATGACGGGTGTCAGGGAGAACAAATCCAACACTATAAAATCTTACATACCTTGAAAGAATTATGTTCTTGGCGATTTCCATGATATCTTGAAGAATTTCTTGAAAACTTCCTTTTTTTATGCTCTTGAAGTTTGCCCTGTTTTCATGAATGATTTTGAATGAATCGCAATTGAATTGATATGGTTAGACCCCTTAACTTAGGTGGTAAAACATTTTGACTAGTGGTGTAAGGAAAAGACAAAAATACCCCTCTTTAAAATAGCTGATTTTTGTTAATTAGACAGGTTGTACTAAAATGGCCATATCCTCTTCATGTGAACTCATCCCTTAACAAACTTTGTTACCTTAGAAAGAGCACTCATCAATTTATGGGTATCTTGAACAAATTTTCAATTTAGCTCTTTCAAATTTAGTTCATTCAAGATATAGTTGTTTCTAAGATCGAGGTGTTACAATATCCCTCCCTTAGGACCATTGGTCCTCGAATGAGATCACTCTAAACATAACAGGAGGAAGGAACTACTAACACCCAACTCAAACACCTTATATGTGATATAACACAGTAGCACACATAAATTTAAGGAGTACAAAGAAAGTTAATACCTTAGATTGGAGCCTCCCAGATACAAATATTTGTGGGTATTTCTTCTTCATATCCATTTAAATTAGCCTCCCAAGTAGCTTTAACAAACTTTTCCTCCATAAGAACTTTAATGATGATATCTCTTTAGTTCTCAAGATGCGAAACTGACGGTCAAATATCTTAATGAGTAGCTGATGAGTACTCAAATTGGACTCTTCTAGGGTCATATTTTAATGTAAATAGTATACTAAATTGTATATTTTATCTAGATATCTGATAAAAACCTCTATGTTTTAGATGTTTGAGGATTTTGATAGGAGCATGGCCACATAATCGGAAAATGGAAAAAATGAGTTGAAGGTGCAAAGTGCGCATTTCCATGCACACTTTGCGATACACCGTTTAACAGAACTGATGTATTGTGGTTTCATGATATCTTCAATGCATATTACATAAGAGTTGTGTGTGTTCCGATCCTTTTTGTAGTAGTTTCAACAAGTTTTTTGTTTTGTTTTGTAGGAAAGATGTCCAGGTTAAAAACGTAGAAAACAGGTGTAAATTGGAGAAGATAAGCTACGAAGGTCATTGATGGTCCGTCATCTGATCAAAGGACCATAGTTTGTGGTCATCGATGTGCAGTTCAGACTATTGGAGAAGATCAGGCAAATCCGACCAAGTGTGGAACCACGACATCAAATGACAGTCTGTCGATTGATCAACGACCGTACTGGTAAACCATCGATTCGTTCAAAGAAGGTTCCATTGCATAAATTTTCAAGATTCTACATATGGATTTACGGAATGTATATGGATCGACAGACCGTACTGCTGGTCCGTCGTTTGATTCATAAAGGGTGATATGCCGTGGAGAAAAATATTTCCATGTCTTGACTGACAGAGGTAGTCGAGGGACCTTCGATTGATCGGGGGCCCATGAGTGAGATTATCGATTGAGGTTGGGTACCTGGACAAAACTTTCCTTATATCAATCCATTTTTCTATTGGACTATGTTTTCTATATATAGGGTATTAAAACCTCATTTTTGAGGTTACCTACTAATGTTATTGTTCTATTTTGTATTTTGTAGTTATGTTCTGTTAACATGGGCAATTTATCAATTTCCAAATTCTTTTTGAAGAATTTGGTTGCAATTTCAAGTTGAATTTCTGGGTATCTTCTTATTATAGAGTACATTCATGATTTCTTCATTCAAAAATATGAATTGTGATCTTGCTTGTATGGGTAATTAAATCCAAAACTAGGGTTGTGGGAACCATGGGTAATTAACAAATTAAACTGACAATTAAGAAATTCTCGAATGGTGTTCTTGCTTGTATTGATAATTCTTTCACTTAGAAGTCTTTTTAAGGAGTTTACGCATTATAACTCACCTTATTACTACTTGCTGGACAAGGAAGGTTGGAATAGGAAGAGAATTATCAACATAGATATAGTGTGATACTATCTAATAGCCTAGTGTCTATTGGTTCAAAGTAATTACTAAGCCATACATCATTATGATGTCTTATATGAGGTAAAGGTAAGGGAATAAATTATACACACGTAGCTGGACCAAGGTGTGTGGTGAAATTCTTTAGATGCCGGACAATGGATTTAGATATACCTAACTTACCACTTTTTATGCAAAACACTCGGAAATAATTGCTATTATCAGAAATACAGCGTTATGAACCTGTGGGGAACACATATACCCTAGTTATTTTCACATTGTGAAAAAAACTCAACATCTACTTTCGTTTACTTGTTAACATATATTATTTAAGGAATTTGTTTCACAAAACCTCAACCCCCTTTATTTCATAATTTTTGGAAATAAATTGACTAAATGGACATACTTGTGAATCAAAGCTAAGTCTAAACAATCATTCTCGTGGGATCGACCCCAACCTACTAGTTAGGTTCTCTACTTGATTACGACGACTTATACTTCTTTAGGTAGGTATTATTTGAGCGTATAAGATTTTGGTGCTGTTGACGGGGAATATGATTTTTAGATTAAGTTTTATTACATTATTGAAATTTAGTCAACTATTTCCTGGTTCTTTACTTTTTATTTTTGTTTTTGGCTATCCCAAGTCTAGCTCTAGTGTATGACAAGTACACGAAATTGAGGTGAACCACTAATTCCATACAACCCAAAACTAAATCAAACTCTAAGAAGAATGGAAAATCAAGATACCTAGCTAAACCTAATAGGGTGCATCTAGGTGATGGAGCAGGACAACAACCCCCACTACCAGTTGAGACATACAAATATGCACTTGGTGAGAATCAGGTTGGTGATGTCTTGAGGGTGAAACCTTGTGCAGCCCCATAACTTCAAGATTACTATAGAGGCAACGTGAACATTGCAGACTCCGATGGACCTCTTGTCCTACCATCTCTGCCACCTAAGCAATTCGTTGTGAAGAGAAGCTTGATATAACCCATATCGCTAAACTGGTGTCTGTGTGCAAATTTTTTGTTGGTAGACCAAACTTGGATATGAATGTTATAAAATTCTGAATGTTTCCTTTATCATTTACAGGAGATGTCATTACATGGTTCACTGAACTACCCTAAAACTCCATATATACATGGGATCAACTAAGAGATGTGTTCTTAGCGAGATACTATCCAGTTTCAAAGAAGCTTAACAACAACAATAAGGTGAAAACTTCGTTGCACTACTTGGATAGTCGATGAGTAGTTCTTGGGACAGATTTACTGTGTTTGTGAGAGGCATCCCAAACCAGTGGATTTATTAGTTACTGAAAGAGTACTTCTATAGAGGTCAAGATGATAATAATAAAGTAGTGGTCGATACTAATGCAGGTGGATCCTATAGTGAATAAATATGCGGAGATTGAAGAGAAACCGAAGAAGATATCTCACAATAAAAAATATTGGAGCACTAGATAGCCAAACACTGGGCGAAACACCTTGAAAGTAAAAGCTACGAACAACCCAGTTGTTGATGAGATTCGTGAAGTGATGGCGCAGATGAGAACTGAGCTAGGGTTGCTCTTGAAACATGTGAGCGGAAGTGTAGAGAGGGTAAATGCGGTAAATTATTTGACTAAACCACCACCCCCGGTAGATGAGTAATATTACGACGAGGATGCCTATGCAGTGAATGATTAGAAATGGGATTCCGACAAAATGCCTATGGCTCTAATTAGGAGAATCGGTGTCAAGGTGAAGGAAACCAAGGTCAAACTATGGAAACTACAATCGAGAGGGTCAATATCTCTGAGATATGAACTACAACTGCAGTAAAAAATTTAACCGAAATAATCATGGTAACAAGAATGATCATAGTTGGCCATATGTTCCTCCTCAAAATCGAGAAGTTTCTCCTATGGACGGTAAAAGTAGTATGGCATGAGTTGATGATATGTTGCAGAAGATGATGAGGAGGTTTGATGCGAGGGATGAAAATGTCAAGGAGATGAAATGTGACCTAGCTAAAACCAAAAAAAAGGTGGATGCACATGAGGTTTCATAAAGCATCTTCAGTTACAAATGGCTTAATTGTCTGCTACTGTGAACCCACCCCAACCTGGCACTCTTCCAAGAAACACATTCAAGAATCCTAAAAATGATGACATTGCATGACAGTTACTACTTGAGGCAGTAAGTAGACCATTGGTCCACTTATACAGTATGTAGTAAAAGGTGACATAAGAAAGGATGAAGATGTAGTAGAAGCTATTGGAGAGTTGGTGGACAAAATGACTAATGAAGAAGATATATCTCAAAAAGAGGTCCCGATTCCTTGACCTACATTACTTTTTCTACAGAGATTAGTGAAGAAGTATGAAGATGGTAAATACCGGAGATTTATCACTATGTTTGAAACAATTTGCATCAATGTCTTTTGATAGAAGCCTAGGAAAAAATTTCAGGTTATGCTACGTTTATGAAATACATAGTTACAAAGACGATATTGGTGTGTTTTGAAGATGATGACAAAATGCATCATTATAGTGCTATTGCTACAAGGTCTGTTGTTCAGAAGAAAAAAGATCCGGGTGCCTTCACTATTTTATGTACGATAGGTTTGATACACTTTGCTAAGGAACTATGTGATCTTGGTGTGATCATAAATCTCATGCCTATTTCCATTAATAATAAGTTAGGATTGGGTGAGCAAAGCCAACTACAATGTGGTTACTATTGAACAATCAAACTTAGAAAATGCACATTGGTATACTCTATGACGTTTTTATAAAAATAGATTCATACATATTTCTAATCGATTTTTGGTTCTTGAATGTGAAGTTTACTTTGAGGTAACCATTATTCTAGGAAGACCAATCCTTGCCGCTAGTCGTGCATTAGTTGACGTGGAAAAAGGGCAGATGAAATTTAGATTGAACAATGAAGAAGAACCTTTAAATATATGTATATTTATGAAAAAGAGTAGTGAGATCCAAATGGTATATGCTACATCCTATTTGATTGAGAGTGTTTATGAAGTGCAAATTGAAGAAACTAGGTGTCGAGGCACTAGCGGCAATCATCATGAATTTTGAAAGTGATGGTATTGAAGAGTATGGTTCTTTGATGGCTGCACTCGAACGAAATGAATATTGGTAAAAGTCAATGAAATGAGTTGGATATGAAGCTTCGTGAGTCTCCACCCGCAAGATCATCTATTGAGGAGGCCCCAAAATTATAGGTTAAAGCTCTACCAACTTATCTGAGGTATGTCTTCTTGGGTAGAGATGTTGCTTTGTTGTTGATAATTGCAGCAGATTTTAATGGACAACAAGTAGAGTGCTTAGTGGAGGTATTGAAGAGGGTGAAGAAATCTATTGGTTTGTCTATTGCGGACATTATTAGGATCCCTCATAGTATTTGTTCCCACAAAATCCAAATCATGCCCGATCACAAACCTTATATTGAGCACCAAATAAGGTTGATCCACCTATACAAGAGGTAGTAACAATAAGATCATCAAGTTGTTGGATGATGGAGTCATTTATCCTATTATAGATAACAGTTGGGTGTGTCTTGTTCAATGCATACCTAATGAGAGAAACAAGCTTGTTTTAATAAAGCCACTTATTAGATAGATAGTTTGCATGGACTACCTCAAGTTGAATGCGTGGATAGAAAAGAACCATTTCCCATTGTCTTTATAGATCATATGTTAGATAGACTTGCAAATAAATGTTGTTATTTCTTTCTCTATGGCTATTCTGGCTATAATCAGATCTCTATCACTCCAGAAGATCAATAAAAGACCATCTTTACTTGTCCCTATGGGACTTATGCATTCAAAAGGATATCTTTTGGGTTATGTAATCCACCGTGACCTTCCATCCTTTTATGATGTCGATATTCTCTTATATCGTGGAGAAGACGATCGAGATGTTCATATATGATTTTTCTTTATTAGGAGACTTCTTTTTTCGGTGATTGAGTAATTTTGATAAGGTTCTCAAGAGTTGTGTGGATTGTAATTTGGTTCTAAATTGGGAAAAATGTCACTTAATGGTGAAATAAGGCATCGTGTAGGTCCATCGCATCTCTGAGATGGGGATAGATGTTGATCGAGATAAAGTTGAAATGATAGAGAAGTTTCCTCCACCTATTTCTGTCAAGGGTGTGAGAAGTTTTCTTGGGCATGCGAGTTTTTATTGGAAATTTATTATGGATATTTTGAAAATTGCACATCCTTTGTGCAAAAAGCTCGAGAAGGAATGTCAGTTCTATTTTGATGAATCCAACTTGAAGGAATTTGGAGAGTGAAAAGAGAAGTTAATATCTGTTCCCATTATTATTTCACCAGATTGGAGTGAGCCATTTGAGGTGATGTGTGATTCTTATGGGGTTACACTTGGTGTGGTATTGGGACAGAGAAGGGATTAAATTATTTACCTCATCCACTCTGCAAGTAAAAATCTAACGAAGGTTCAAAGAACTACAGGTGACTGAATAGAAATTTTTTGCGGTGGTATTTGCATTCGATAAACTTCAATCCTATTTTCTTGGCACGAGGGTCAAAGACCATACCGACCATTGTCTTTGAGGTACTTGATGGAGAAAATAGATGCTAAGCCAAGGTTGATCATATGGGTACTATTGTAGCAAGAGTTTGATTTTGAGGTTAAAGATAGAAAGGGGACTAAGAATCATGTTGCCAACCACTATTTTGGATTGGAGAATGAATCTATGCGTGTATTAAGAAAAAAAGTATGAAATTGATAAGTCATTCCATAATGAACATCTATTGGCTCCTTCTCAAGATTTAATTCATAGTTCGCAAACTTCACAAACTATCTGGAAAGCAATGTGGTATTATCAGAGTTTATATTCTACCACAGAAAAAAGTTCATGCATGATGTGAAAAATATCATTTTTAATGAGCCTTATTGATATTGGAGTTGTGTCGATGGAATAATTCGACGTTGTGTAACTGAGATTGAGATGTCAAGTGTTATTGAGGCATGTCACTCTTCTCCTGTAAGTGGGAACCATAGTGTATTCGGACTATGCATAAGATCCTATAGTGTGGGTATTATTGGCCAACCATTCACCAACATTCTCATGAGTTAGCCAAATCATGTGATCGGTGCAAACGAGATGGAGGAATTTTGAAAACGCAAGAACTTCCCTTGAATCCTCTTATGGTGCTTGAGCTATTTCATTTTGGGGAATTGAATTTATGGTCCCGTTTGTGAGTTATCATGGGATGAATTGTATTCTTGTGGCAGTTAACTATGTGTCAAAAGGAGTGGAAGCAATTGCGCTTCCTAACAATGAAGGAAAGAGTATCACCACATTCTTTAAAAAATATCTTCTCTAGATTTTGTACACCTAGGACCATTATTAGTTATGGTGGCTCTAACTTTTGTAATATATTGTTCAAAGGTCTATTGGAAAAATATGGTGTTCGCCATAATTTTGTTAATCCTTATCATCCATAGACTAGTGGGCAATTTGAGGTGTAAGCAAATTCTGGTGAAAACTGTGAATGCTAATAGAACATATTTATCAAGGACTCTTGATGATGATCTTTGGTCCTACCGCACTTCATACAAGACTCCCATAGGTATGTATCCATACAAACTTTTATATTGGAAGGCTTGTTACTTATCGGTCAAGATAGAGCACAAGACGATATGGGCAATGAAGAATCTGAAGTTGGATTGGATTGAAGCAGCAGACAAAGAGTAAATTGGTTGAATGAGTTTGATGAGTTTCGCCCAAAGGCTTATGAAAGTTCAACTATCTACAAACAGAAGATGAAGAAGTATCACAATCAAAGAATTGAGAAGTGGGAATTTGCAGTTGGTAATTTGGTACTTCTATACAACTCGAGGATGCACTTGTTTTTGGGAAAACTCAAGTCTAAGTGGACAAGGCCATTACTCATAGCTAAATTGTTCCCATATGGAGCGGTTGATTTGGAGAACAAGGAAGGCGCAAAGTTCATAGTCAACGGACAAAGGAAAAAATATATCTGGGCATGCAGGAGAGTGTTCATGAAGTGATAGAGGCCTATCATCTTGATGAAGTCCGGGTAATCAAGGGGTCTGCTTCGTGCCACGACGTTAAATAAATAACTTGTAAGGAGACAACCAAAGGTGTATTCTCTAGCCAATGTTAGGTTTGTTCTCCTAGTAGCAAGAGTCAAAGTTTTTTTTTCGTTTTTCTAATTATTTCAGTTTTTCCTGTGTGCTACTGTTTGATAGATATTAGTATAGGTTCCGTGTCTCAAAAGTGTCCATAAAAACACAAAAAGAATGACCTAATGGGTGTTACATGTGCAGGAAGAAAAAACAAAAATAAGTAGAAAATGGTCTTGTGCAGAGGTCTACGAAAACCATCGACGGATTGTTAATCTATAGATGGACCGTCAATGGGGTTTCGTAAGTCTAAATCTGCTAGTGATCCAACCCGACCCGACCGATAATATTACAAGACAATCTTTCAAATTCATTTCGTCTTTCCATTTTTATTTAAAATTATCTTCCATAACTGTTTCATTCCCTCATTTCCTTCCTATTTCACTCAAATTCAACCTCTCAAAATTACAAATAACTCAACCATATAATTCTTACTTCCCAAACTCTCCATATCTTCCAAACTATCTATTTCCATTCATCTTGTGCCGATGATCGAGTTCGGGCGTGTAGGATACTACTTGAAAGTTGACAATTGCACACAACCACACAAGTACTATGACATGTGCTTTGATTTTTAGTAACAATGAATTCTCGTTGCAGTTGTAAATGGAAATTCTTGAGTGGGTCTTGACCTTGGGATTACAATAGGTGAATTTTCATGCTAAACATTGTGTAGTTATGTCCCTCAGAATGATAAAGTGTGGTTGTTTAGCATATTAGTCTGTCTGAAATACGTGTGTCTCTATATGTGTGAAAGTTCCAACTTAGGTTCCTTATTCTAACTGAATTGGATTTATAATGGTATAAAATAAGAATCCTAGAAATAAAAAACTAGTATTAGTGTGTTAATGAGTATGTTTAGAACTTAGTTGTGACAAAATGGGGTCACCAAAGACATAAAAAAATTGTATCTTGTAAAAGTCCTGAATTCTATCTTAGGCCAACAGTACAAGTCCCTTTCTACAAATCGTCAATTGATTGACGGTTCATCAATGGGGTCCTTTGATTGATATCTCCAAAAATTTATTAGGAACAAAATTACAGAAGTGGACTACGATGCGTTGATTTATTGACAAGTTGTTCTGCATGTCCGTCTTTCCGTTTAGAGAACCTAATTTCACCCCTTTCCTAAAATAAATCTAAATGTCAGACAACGGAAGTGTACTACGGTTTATTAATTCATCAACGGACCATTTTGAATGTCTGTGGCTTCCATCATAAACCAATCATAATAATAATTTGAAGTGTCACACTACGGACATTATCAACGGACCGTTGATTGATCGAAGGGTTTGTTGATAGTGTCCGTCAATCTGACTCTGCATAAATGACTTGATTTTCATGTTTTTGTTCTTTTCGTTACCTTTGACTATTTTGTAAGGGTGCTATGATACTAAAAAATGCTTGACATGTATAAATAGCTCCCAAGAAGAACGTCGTCTACGCAAAGCGGGGCAAATTAAAGTCGGTTTCCCCATCTCATCAGTTGATCAATAAACAGACCGATAATGAGCAGGACCCAACTATGTCCCTCCAGGTTACACAACGCCGACAACAACATCAAAAGTTACTAGGTGAACCTCCAAAAGGTGACTCCCGGGGCTGCCTCCATCTCTAATAGGGCTTAACATCCGTCTACGAGTCTGCCTTTACTTCAGGGTCAGCCCAATCTTCTAGGTCAATAGCAACCACTCCTTGTGGTTCCACCTCTTAGGGAGCCACTAGATCGGAGGTCTAAGAATACCAAGATTCGTTTGATGAGGCTATCAGTTCAACGTCTTCACCCGTACCACGAGAAGATTACCCTGCACATAGAGGGACAATGCCACTTGTATAGGGATGCGATGATGTTGAATAAAAAGGGGTGATGACCCGGCTTGTTACAGTGAACCGTCGAGTCCTCATGATTGTTTACCCACGGTCCCTAAGGTGCACTTACTATTCAATGTACACAAATTTGACTGGATGGCTTGGGATTTGGACACTTATAATACGGAGATCGTCTGAGAGTTCTATTCCTTTTATGTGGCTACTCTCTGATGTTCCATAGTTAGGCGGGCAAGACCTGCCAATCATGACCCTCTGACCTCTTCACAATTCCAAGGCATGCGGGTTGAGATATCTGAATCTATTTTCCACCATTTATTATACGGTCTCACCACCGAGTCACAATGGACGCAAAATACTTCAGAGTTCGACTACAAGTGGATATGGTATAAAGTATTCAGTTTCAAAGAAATATGGAGAAGCATGAGGCAGTGAAGAAATATTTTTCTCAATATCTGGTGATCGAGGGTGAGAGGGTAGACTGGGTTATAGATCCTCGATGGCTGATCAAAAAGGCTACCCTTACTTTTGTGTCCATATTTTTCTAGGTGTTGGACCGTCACTGGTTATCATCTAAAAATGCTGATAATGTACTTACATGGGATAGGGCGGTGATGGCAGCAACACTGGTAGCTGGGCTGGAGATTAATTTTGCAGGGCTGATTTTAAATATAATTAATGAGAGCTCCTTCAAAACCTTTACCACTTACCCCTTTCAATGTCTTATCTTCTAGCTATGCAGGGACGCCAGAGTGCCAATTTGGAAATGTGATACACTCTGTAGGCCTGTGGGGACTTATAATGTAGGCCTCATCAAGGATGAGGTTAATGTAGAAGCACCGCGAAGAGGTTTAAGGATTGTAGTGCCGTCACTGGGTGAGAACTTTACCGAAACTATAGAGCTGGCCCAAAGGGCAAACCTTGCTCCACCAGATCATTTTCACCCCACTCCGACTTCTTCTTATCATACATCCAGGAGGGGC
This sequence comes from Solanum chmielewskii, assembly GCA_027704785.1. Taxonomy (NCBI): domain Eukaryota; kingdom Viridiplantae; phylum Streptophyta; class Magnoliopsida; order Solanales; family Solanaceae; genus Solanum; species Solanum chmielewskii. Next base: position 22,419,953 of record JAKWIX010000318.1, on the reverse strand, counting down.
CCTAGTTTGTCCCGATCCACACCACTATCTGCGACATTTGTCCCTCCAGCTCGAGTTCATAGATTAGAGGCACACATGGATTTTTTGATCCACCACATTCATCCTTGGATGTAAAAATCCATTGTTGAGGCAGAGACCGCATAGAGAAGTGGGTGGAAAAGCAAGCCGAGCATCAAATTCAACTAGTCAACAAATGCCTCGATGCCATTACCTATGGGTTCTAGCATGCCTAGCCCCCACTGCTCACCTCACTGCCATCTAAATTATGTTTTCCAGCCTGCGAGCCGACATCGACGCCATCTTTGAGATGAGGGGGACTGATCTAGAGAGTGCTCCCACTGATCTAGCATAGGACACGGTTCTAGGGGCCTTGTTCAATATCCCTACAGAACCTTAGCGTGAGCAGTGTGTGCTCACCACTCCAACCTTACCACTGAAATCAGTGTTAAGGCTCGTGCATAAAAGAGAGAGAGAATAGAGTTTGAGCGGGCTAGGAGAGCCTCCTTAGTAGATAAGGAGATATGTAATAAGGGAGAATTGCTGATGGCTACTGGAGCATCTGGTTTTATACCCGCGAGCACTTGGATGAGCACTACTAATGGTGCAGATGTTGATGTGTAAACTTTTGAGGGTACCCAAGTGATGATAATTCCGATTCTGAGAAACTGGACCCACCCGCATGTTGAGAGTTCTTCGCCGCTATGCCCCATTAGTTTGCTTCACCTACCACCTTGTATTTGTGATTTCTTATGCATCGGGGACAATTGCATAGTTTTTTGTTGGATGGGGTAAATGGTGAGTGAGTGTTAGGGAAAAGAATTAGTAGCTGAACTCACAATCCTCCCTTAGGGTTTTCTTGCCTATGATCTCTTTCCCTAAGAGACTTCTTAATTTTTTTTGAACCAACATGACCTAGTGCGTACAAGTACAGAAGCATGAAAAGTAAAGCATGATGGCTAATAAAAATGATACCATGTCCTCGATTTTGCTTGCATGTATAAGTAAAGATAAGTTTAATGTGTTGCCACTAAGCATGACATAAATAGACACCCATTTCATGACCATTAACTAAAACCTGAACTGAGAAATCTGAAAATTTGATAGTGTAATAATGTGTCTAGAAAGTGTGAGGAGATTTGATTGTTTAACAGTTTCTACCTAACTAAAACTTGCCCTGTTAGTTCTACAATGTGAATCCGTCTTAGAAGCTAGGAAGTGATGATAAGCTCTTATTCGAAATAGCCAATCTGAAAATTTGATAGTGTAATAATGTGTCTAGAAAGTGTGAGGAGATTTGATTGTTTAACAGTTTCTACCTAACTAAAACTTGCCCTGTTAGTTCTACAAAGTGAATCCGTCTTAGAAGCTAGGAAGTGATGATAGGCTCTTATTCGAAATAACCAATATATAGCTTAAAAGAATTTAACCAAATGAATTAATTTTCCCTTATGATCCATATATGTTGAGCCTGTAATAGACGAGTTTTTTTTATTAACCAACTCACCTTCCCAAGGTCTAATGTTTTGGCCCTAGTCCCTTCTTGGACATGAGCACCTTAACTTAGGCCAGAAACCTAAGTTGAGGGTGGCTAATGCTGTAAGTGACCTCGTCTTTGCCCTGACCCAGTTTCGGGTATTCTATATCTTACTCATGGAAAATTAAAGAGTTCAGGGTGGCTATTATGTGTGAGGATCCAAAAATTGGTATTAAAAGAGTTGGATGTTGAAAAGAAAATTTTAAGTGAGCAAAATATGTGACCTATTGAACATTACCAATTGACTGAAAAAGAAAAGAAAAATAGAAAAAAAGAGTTTTAAGAGAAAAAGATGCAAATGAAGTGGAAGTCACATCCAAAAAAAGAGTAAGGAAAAAAAGAGAAATAGGGTGTCAAAGGCAATGAAAAGAGGTAGGATGCTTAGCGGCAATGTCAAGGAGGGCAAAGAGTCACTAAAAATGTACCCAAATATACCACAGCTGACCCTGAGCCTACCTTACAAGCCAAGAATATCCTACCGTGATCCTAGAGTCTAGAGTGGTGAACGTAAGGAGTGAAAATAAGGGCAAGCCTATAGCGAATAGTACTAACAATATTTGAACTTAATCTTGAGAGCGAGTGTTGAAAAAAGATCCTTGTAACCAAATTCATAATCAATCGGTGTTGCTTAAAAGTGTATACTTTTGTACAAATGTTGTTTTGAGTCACTATGCGTCGCTTGAGGACAAAAAATGAATTTAAGTTGAGGGTGTTAATCTACCGTGGTTTCACGTTATTTTCCACGAATTTTAATTAAGAGTTGTGTGTGTCTAGATATTTTTTTAGTATTTTTAACAAGTTTTGTGTTTTGGTTTGTAGGAAATATGTCCAGGTTGAAAGTACAGAAGCCGCTAAAAATTGCAGATTATGACCTACGAAAGCCATCAAAGGGACTTTACTTGGTGACCGTCGATCTGCAGTTCAAACTACAGGAGAAGATGAGGGAAATCATACAAAGTGTGGAACCACGAGAGCAAATGATGTTCCGTAGATTAATCGACGTATCATACTGGTGAATCGTCGATTGGTTCAGAGAAGGTTCGAGTACCATACTTTTTTAAGATTTTAACTATGGAGTTACAGAGGAGCATCGATGGAACATAGATGGATCGACGTACCATACTGCTGTTACATCGTTTGATTCAGAAAGGGTGCTATCTCGTAGAGTGAAATAGTTCCATGTCTTAACTAACAGAGGTAGTCGATGGACCGTCAATTGATCGACCATTCATCATGAGGTCGTCGATTGAAGTTGTGTACCTGGAAAAAACTTTCATCATTTCTATTCGTTTTTTCAAGACTATATTTTCTATATATATAGAGGGTATTAAAATCTTTTTTTTGAGGTTAGCTAACATAGTTATTGTTCTAGTTTGTGTTTTGGATATTGGGTTTGGCAAACTTGGGCAATTAATCAATATCCGGATTTGTTTTGAGGAATCTTCTTGCAATTTCAAGTTGAATTTTTGGGTGTCTTCTTATTGTTGAGTAAGTTCATGATTTCTTAATTCAAAACTATGAATTTTGATCTTGCTTGCAAGCATAACTAAATCCACATCTAGGGTGTGGGAACCTTGGGTAATTAACAAAGCATAACTAGCAATTAATATAAGCAATTCTCAAATAGTATTCTTGCATTTATTGATAATTCTTTCGCTTAGAAGTCTTTTAAACGAGTGCGCGCGTTAGAACTCGCCTTTTTTCTACTTGTTGTACCAAGGAGGTCGGAATAGAAAAATAATTATCAAACATTTATTTAATGTGATACTATCGAATAGACTAGTGCCGATTGGTGCGAGTTAATAACTAGGCCATATATAGATTATGATGTCTAATATGAGGTAAAGGTAATGGTTAGTAAATTATACACACGTAGCCGGACCTAGGTGCAGGGTGAAATTCTCTAGATGCCAGAGAAAGGATTTAGAGTTATCTAACTTGTCACTTTGCATGCAAACCACTTGGAATGAATTGTTATTGCTAGGATAACGACGTTATTAACCTGCGGGGAACACATATACCCTAGTTATCCTCAACTTTATAAAAAATCAACATCTTCTTTTGTTTACTTTTTCACTTAGATTGTTTAAGGAATTTTTTTCACAACCCTCCCCCCTTTATTTACTTGTATTCGGAAAGACATTGACTAAATGGACATAATTGTGAATTAAACTTAACTCTAAATTATTTTCCTCTTGGGATCGACCCCAACCTACTAGTTGGGTTCTCTACTTGATTACAAACACTTAAAACTTTTTTATGGAGGTATAATTTAAGCATATCAGTAACAAGAAGTGAACCTTGAAGGAAGTCAATAAAAAGGCGACGAAAGAAGTAGTCGGCGCTTCGTCGAATAGTTCTCTGAAATAGAGTTATTCCGCCCAACATTACAACATGTTTAGATAAAGAGTCAAGGACCAAATTGCGAAGAACAAAAACAAAGAATGATTCGCTGAATCAGTCGGTAAATCATGACTAAAGATGCTGAATGGATCTACTAACACTAAACGTGCAGCCTATAAATACTTAACTCTTTTATTATTTGAGGAGAGTTTTGGAGAGAATTAGAGAGTGCAACATTAGACACTTAATATTTTATTTTACAAACTTTTTTTGTTATGTTTTCTCTCAACTTTTGAGAAGGTTTTGAGGAAGCTTTATGGAAGACGTTCTTCTTCCAATATTGGTAGTTGGTCTTCTCCGTTTACCTTTCTTTACCATTTTTAAGGTTTAATCGCTTATACCCATTTGATTCCTTTATCATTTTAAGTATATTTGATTATTGTTTGATGTGTAGCTAAAAACCCCATTCTTGATTTAGCAAATATATGTTGATATTATTTTTGGGTCTTGATTGATGATAGGATTGGATGCATTATAAATGAGATTTCACCTAGTGGTTGTGGTTTAATTTAATGGGTCTATAGTTACAAATAAAAAGCCACAAATGTGTTTTCGGCTTTTCCATGAGGGAGGTCATGAAACCAATACCATTTGATTGATAAGCTAAGGAATTGGTCAACATGAGGTTCATCTCGAGAGGGTGAGCCCTACTCGCATATCCAATAACCCTCTATCAAAAGGTCTAGCTATGGGTAAGGCATAGGCAGGTTGATTTAGACGAGTAGGTGTCCGAGAGGAACCCATTTGATAAGGGGTTAGTTGCGTTAGAGAGAATTTACATTCACCAAAATCTTAGCTTAGTCTCCATTGTCTTGGGAATTTTACTATCAAAATCATGCACCCATAAGTTTGTGTCAGCATATATTGTGGTCACACCTCAAGAGCTCTCTCTCATACGTGATTTTTCTTCTACTTTTGCTATTTTACTACTTGTGACAGAACCTCTTCTTGAAATTTGACACTTTGCTGTCACCAATTTAACCTATTTTGTTTTAATATTCGAAAATGTATTGAACTATCACTATTTAGAACGGAATTCGAAGTACTTACTACTTTCACTACCACCCTCTTGGAACACGATCCCAACCTTTGGTTGGGTTACTTAAATAGCTTTGATCCGTTGACACTAAAACTATAGGTTAGTGTCGTTGATCAAAACATATAAAAAGATAAACACATTGAAGAATCAAAATGCGCCACTGTCGGGGTGTGGTGTCACATGAAAATGTAGTTAATTATAATTTTTGGTACCTTGTAGTGTAGTTACAACTATTTAACATTGAGTTTTATTTTTGTTTTTTTTTTCAAAATACACGAGAATTAATGTTAGTAACTGGATGGAATGTCTTACACTTGAGGTGACGATCGGAAAAATAAAATATTAACCTTCAAACTAGTGGAAGGTTAAAGGATTCACAAATATTGGTCCACATTTATAGGGTTGATCGCTCAATACTCCAATCATGATTTTCCCAACATAATACTCATCGATTGCTTCTAAAAATATATCAGTCCAGGAACCAAAATTTTTGCTGATATTCTTATTCCAAGAGGTCAAGCATGGTAGCCATATGTAACAGCAGTACGACTGCTCGATGACATGGCTAAGATGAACTTAGAAATGAAAAACGACTTTATATTGGACATAATGATAAGCCAGATGGAAGAGGTAGAAAAGAGGATGACAAAGTTTGAAGCCTAGTGCAATAGGAAGGATAATTATATTCCCCTTGATGAGCTAAACAACCTCAAAAATCATGAGTCAAGACGCATTGAGTAAATCCTTTCAACCATTCTCCTAAAGGTGACTAAACTAGATGAAGCATTTGAGGAATTGAAAGGAGATATCGAAGGGATGAAACAGGTGATTTGGTCTAAATCTGGAGTTGTTCGGGTGCTTGAAAATATCATGGTTCAAGGTTTGCTACAGCTCCAGTAGCAAGAGAGTAGAGAACCACATGGTACTGGTGTAGCAACCCACCAAATTGGAGCATAACAATGTAACTTGCGTCGTGCGACAGCGTTAACTTAGGTGTTGTTCGGAGGCAAACCCAAAACCATTTAGTTGTTTTCTTTTTCATATATTGAGAAAATAAGTTTGTGTAGATTGTGCAAATTAACAGAGGAAAAGTGATTGACAAAATGCAAAGTGACAGTCAACAAGTTCTTTAAGAAGAACACCGACTGATTATGCAACTTATCCATCCACGTCGTTTGATTGTATGCACCTGAATGGTTATGTTTGTAAAACTTCTTGGGAATAATATTTTTTATCAAAGATTCGCCAACCTTGTATGCGATCTCGACAAATACATCTGATGCAACTTTCACAAATGACTGGAATCCTGCTAAATTCACCGACAAATTAGACACTTAGCGCTTCGCCGAGCCATTAAGCGAGATAAATTAATATCGCCGAATGATCAGAAGACGGATGGTAACAATCACCACATTGAAAAGTCCTAATTCAAACTTTTCCCTTCGCTTTTTCCCTTTCATAAAATCACTCTTGCACGCTGATTGTTTTATTTCCTAGCTTCTTTAGTATTGTATGTGTCGAATTGTGCTTGGACTTTGATTGAATTGCTGCCTAGCACGCCATTGCAGTTTAATTTAGCAACAAAGGTTAGTAATCAAACTGTGCAATTATTTTATCAAAAGTTGTACTCATTTAGGTAATGATTAGTAGTATGGGATATCATTCCTTGTCAATCATTACTCAATATTTTGTGTGTAATAGATAAAATCTCATTCGACGGTAGTTTGAGATAAACTGTATGTGTTCGATGGAGGAAATGCTAGGAATATTTGTCAAAAATTGATACTGAAATGGTGTAAGTCATATTGTCAAGGGATTGTAGGGGAAACTTGAAAAGATGGCCTAAAATTAGGCATGTTGGGATGCTTGGCGAATTGAGAGCAGTTTGCGGAAGTGCTCGGCGGTTCGCATAATGTCAATATTTGACCTTTAGTTGGATATCTTATCTGTTGACTTATTTGTAACTTCGAGCAGTTAAATTGAATTATAAATTGCACTCGTCGTTCGCCAAAAGATTTCTCGTTCTGCCTTTGTCTACAATCCTTTCATAATTTGCATATCTCTCTAATGAATACCCTAGAAGAATCAACACATTTCATTTTTTTTGGTGAAGTGGCTCTATAATTAGAACCTCACTATCCTCCTTTAGGAATTATTGCCTAACTTATCATTTATGTTTTTATAGAAATGGCTAAACCAAAGGTCTCAAACATAAATGATCCACCTAGGCACATTAGAGCATGAGTTAGAGATGAGGAAAAGAGAGAAGAGCTAGCAAGACAGAGAAATTACACCAAGGAAGTCAGGGCCAAAAGTCTAATTACTGTCAACCCTAGTATGCCCTCATGGGCACGAGGCATTATTAATACCATATATGCCTTCACATCAGGCCATTAAATAAAAAAGATAATTGTATATAATATCGCTTTTGAGGATAGGGTAGCTAAAAATAGTGGTGTGGCTCAAAATAGCAACACTTCAGGAGCACTTTTCCTATTTTGGAAGACACTTTGGGTGCTTTTACCCCGACTGATTAAAAGTGGTATGAACAGGAACTCCCTTTCACTTTTTCTTCTCTTTGTTTATCTTAATTAAAATCTTGGATATTGTCATTACTTGCATTTGCGGACAAACGCTTGTAATGATTGGGTGAGACCCAACTTTTTTTTGTTGATTTTGAATGTCTATTTTATTTGTTTTAATACATGTTTGGGTTGTCTATTAAAATTATGTTTAAAATTTGCTTTCACAAATGTTTGACCTTATGGCTCTCTTTTGGGTCCTAATTTCATATTAATTTTGACCCTTTGGAAAAAAATCACTTTTGAAAATTCTTCCACCTCTTATGTTGAAAGTGTGCTCTTAATTGAACAAACATAAATGTGCGGCTAAAACAAGATCGGATAAATTACATAGGTAGTATGTGAACTCTTGTTATGAGCCAATTGTCAAATTGATTCTTTTGCAATAACCATTGCACAATAGCGAAAGTATGTTGTATTGTTTGACTTAAGTGTCATGCCTTGTCTGGTGAGCTTACCTTGAACCTTGCATGAATTAACCTTGTCTCACGACCGGGGAGCACCCCCTAGAAGTAACAAGGCATACTTGACCTAGCGGAGATCTTATACAAGCCCATAGTTATCATTCATCGCATTATCATTGGTAAATTTAGCAGAAAATTTAAAACTTTCATAGCACATCACATGCTAGAATTATCACTTCCATTATATGTCACATATCCTAAGTACATAGTTAGACTCTATGCCTCTTTGCCATCATAGACTCAACATCATTAGAGTACATTAGGTACACGACCCTTATAACATAATACATAACTAATCTATTACATGACTTTAACCTAAATTTGATATTGGACATCCTTGAATCTTAAGGATTCCTTTGTTTGAGATTGAGAAACACATATCAAGCCCTCCAACATAGAGACATCATTTAAACATCCATAACCTATACTTTGTGTAAAAAGGTGAAGAAGAATGGTGTTCGTACAAGAATGCACTAAGTATAACAAACATACAAAAACATGCATTTAAAAAGGACAGTTACTTTGAAACCATGCACCATACCTTTTTATGAAAACTTCATAAACATTTGATGCAATAAGAATTATACAATTCATATACTTCATTTAGGCATATACAATAGTCACAACATTTTATAACACCATACATTGCATTTAGGGCCCAATTGGAAAAACATTACAGTAAACTCATTTTATTTACAATAGGCTTATTTCCCTTTTACAGTAAACTCACTTTATTCTTAATCCCTTAGTTCTCCAAGTAACCCTCTAGTGATACTTGGTGTAATGTATAGATAATGTGCCATTACAATATCAACACTCAAACATAACCTTAAGGACACTTAGTAAACATGCATACAACCTTCATTATTCACCAAACATATATACATATACATAGATGCTTAGCATATCATGTCAATCTATGTTTCACATATAACTCAACTGAATCATGAACTTCATATAATACTTATTCCAAGAGAACATACAAGTCAACACTACCAATAACATCATAAGAGACATTAATCAACAATACATACTTGGACTTCACTTCATAAGACATCTTAAGACCTTTCTCATAATCTCAATCTATGTCTACTAGTACAATGCACATGTCAAGTCTCATAACCTCACACATACTTAGTAAACTCATAAAGGCATACCATTTACTTCATACATCAATAAGAAAAGTATAGACACTTCATATATGCCAAGTAAGACTTCATTATATAGTCAATAAGACCCATACGCTGCATATAAGGTAAGAACACGTCATATAGACTCATACCATGCATATAATCACAATCAGTAGACAACACTACAATGTCATGCATAAGGACATAAACATAATCATTCATTAGAACACCTTCCTAGAATTCCCTTCAAGAGATACTTGTGTAATCCATAGGTAATGTCCCATACCCTCACCTATACTAAGTAACTTCCCTTAGGTCAACTTAATTAGCGTCCATACTTTACTTCCACTGTCCTTTTTACTTTAGGGAAACTATATCATTAACTAACACTAAGACCATGGGTGTTAAACATGGAATTTGGTGTTGTAGATACTTAAACAAAGTGAAGGTTCTCTACCTTGTCAAAGTAGAATATTAACATCATGCTGGCATATTAGGTTTTCACGACCCGAAAGTACCCTCTAGAAGATAAGGAGAACCCTCGCTTTGTGGCAAGGCGTACTTGACCCTTCGAGGTCTTGTACAAGCCTTTTAACTATCATTTATTACATAAGACATCAAAAGTAGTGAGGAATTAAAACTTTTCAAGACATTTAGTTAAAATTAGTCTTTCATAGATATTTAGAGAATCTTGCCATCACAATCCAACCTAAGACACAACATAATAAACTTAGAAACACGGCAGTTTACATAGTAAGTCTTTAAATAATAAACTAAGTAAAGGACTATGCCCTCGAATATATGACGACATACTTTGAATTGAGAGAAACCTTCCCAAGCTTTACCTTCTAGTCTTCAACCTTGCCCCCAAAACCTATACTTAGATAGTATAGAAAAGTATGGGGTTAGTACAAAACAATGTACGAAGTATGGCATATGCAAAAACATGCAAAAAGAAATATTTTAGTAAAATAACATTTCATGCCAAATAATTAAAACATTCATAATTTAGAAGTAAAACCAAATAAGAAACATCATTTAACACTTAGAGAATGATTTCCATAATTTTAACCAAAAGACACACTTTAGAGTAAACTCACCAAACATTTCATTGAACTAGCTGAAATTTACAGTGAATTCCTTTTTTTATTACAGTGACTAAAGTGACTCTAATGTAGTGAACTTCCAAAGTACTGCCAATGATAAAGTACGCATCAGTTTCGTCGGAGTACCTTTCAAAGGTCAAGAATCACTAAGGTATTACATGAAGGAAGTACACATATGCCTCTCTTTTAGGCATACTCACCTCGGGAGAAAAAGCACCCACTCAATGGTAATACAATAGAACAACACCCAAAAACACACCAAGAATTCCTTTTCATAATACCTAGTTAGTGCAATGAGTAGATGGCGTCCCATACCACCACCTACCCTAACTTGTACACTTTTTTAGAAGACTTGGCACCAAGACTCCCCTTTCGGAAGGTCCTACCTAGTGCAATGTATAGATAGCGTCCCATAAACCACCTACCCAAGTAGTACGTTCTTTTAAGAGACATAGTTCATTCAATTCAAATAAGGCTCACCAAGACTCCCCTTTCGAAATGCCTACCTAGTGGAATGGATGAATAGCGTCCCATTCCACTACCTACCCTAAGTAGAACACTCCTTTAGAAGACTTAGCACATTTATTTCTTTTGTGTGGGTTAGCTTCACCGATAGAGACCATGAGAGATAAACATGGAATTTCCATATTAACCCCTATTGGATTAGGGATCCTCACTTACCTAGAATGAGATCATTCTCTTAGATTTTACATAGCTTGTCCAAAATCTGTACCTATGCGGGCGCATAGTTAAATGATAAGGAGATTGCTACTGAGTAACTCATTCTCTACTAACGAGGAGTACTCATCTCAAGAGGTACATTGGAATACAACATCTCAACTCGCAATGTGTAACCCACCTATTCTTCATATCCTCTCAGTGCTAGGCATAACTTCCCATGGATTCTAAACATTTTAAACTATAGGTTAAGAATAACTAGTGAACACCACATCTCAACTCACGAAGGGCATTCATCCTTTGACCTATCTTAGAAAGTTCATAGGATGTAGTGGGGTTGTTACTTAACACTTAATCTAAACTCATGAGAGTGTTCACCCCAAAACTCCCATTTAGGACTTAACTTAGCTTCATTCATTCACTCAAGTGTGAGTGTGTGTACATGTGATCAAACCTTGCACATAATCATCAATTCATTTACATCTAACTTCTACACATGCTTAGAACTTCATTAATTATATAACAAACTTTACGTGCTTCATATAATCATATAATTCCTTTAGACATAATCCATAGTATACTTCTCATAACAAGCTTCATAAAACAATTGACAAGAATAACTTCATTTAAGCATACTCTCTAGTTTACTTCACATTATAGCTTCATAAGGCACTACAAGAATAATATTATTATCATATTACTTCACATAACAAGCCTTTATGGTCTCATTCACAATACATAAGTAACTTCACATTAATACAATCCAAGTAAACACCTCCAGTTGCTCTAGGTGTTGCGACACCACATATTCAGTTGCTCCAGTTGTGAGTGAGTTTCTAGAGGTCTCTCCAAATGATCTTGATACTCTCACTATCTCTATTCCTCCATTTATAATGGCTCAGATTGAGTTAAAAGAGTCAAAAAGAAAGGTGAAAGACCAATTTTGGGAAAGGATTCATTCAACAAAGTGTCTCACTTTGCGACTCTCCGGTCTTATTTTTTAGGAAGAAAAATGCTTCTCTTAGAATGTAAATTGTTTACCATTAGTTGAATAAGGTTACTATCAAGAATAAGTATCCACTTCTCAATATTGATGATCTTTTTATTATCTTCAGGATGCCAGTTTGTTTTCCAAGACAGACTTCTGATCACGCTATCATTAGTTGAGAGTACGAGAGAGTGATATTCCAAAGTTTGGATTCATTATCTGATATGGTCATTATGAGTTTCTAGCCATCTCATTTAGTTTGAATAATTCTCCTGCATCATTCACTTGAGATGGTATGAAGTTAACTCCACATGGTCAACATCTACAACATGCATCACCTCAAATACTCTTTGTAGGTCCTCCATAATGTTTTTTGATTACTTAGTGACACTTGACCCATTGAATTATAGAGGATTCATACTCCATAACTCATGGATCGTGGATGTATAAGCCACATCCTGACAAACCTCTCTTTGTTGCCCAGCTTCTTAGTCACAACCTGAATCAAGATTCGGATAGTATCCCAAATCTTAACATTAGTGATCTCTCCCTAGGGTAGCACTTTGATGCATTGGGGACCCCTTGATTCTAGGATCAACATTCTTCAAGCAAAACGAAATCAAATAGGTCTACTTGGAGGGATGGTACGAAAGATACATGCAAGCATGAACTAGAAGGAAATGTTAAGGATGAATTAGAAGGAAACAGTTATAAAAGTGAACTCTATTGCATGCAAAGAGTGTGAAAGAAGTGAAAAATTTCCTAAACATTATAGCCTCTTATTTATAGCTATGGAAAAATTCACATCAATAATCAAGAATCTACAAAAAAAATTATATACACCCTACGACTCTTGAACTTTATGCTCTGATACAAATTTTGTCACAAAACGAGCCTACACCCTTGATGTGGCTAGCACTCGAGAATCACTGCTAGTCTTATGTAACACCTTAAAAATCAGAACTAGGAGAGAAGGGAAAACCACAGAGGGGTACACATGCCGTGAAAATTACCATGACCCATCACCCTGCTCGTGGTTATACACCCAACAAAAGGTGTAACAACAAGGACCATTAAATTGTTCGTGGAGCCTTAAACGATCCATGAAGTGGCATGTTAGGAGGATACAAAACCAACATGGATACTATGAAGTACAACTTGCCACTAGAGAGACTGTGAAGCTTTACACGAGCCTTGAAGTGGTTTGTGAAAGAAGCTTGATATACTTTGAGTTCTAAGTCAACTTCAGGAGATCATATCTTTGAGTAAAAAATCAATTAGGCTCCCATAATCTATCAAATTAAAGGTCTTGAATCCTGTTTCCAATACCACCAAGTTTGCCTAATTTTGAGCCCGATGGAAAAGTTTATGCTTGTTTTAGTAAAGCCTAGTCAGGCACAACATCTACACGACCGTCTTGACGGGTTGTAGGGTGAAGTCAATTAATCATCTTTATGTGAGGTTTCACCTCTAAAGTCATCAGTTAAGCTCCGCATACGTGTAAATGGTTAATAGATCTCCACATGGGTTGTGATGTCATTCGTGAAGGATACTTGTCTGACTTAGAGTTCAGGGTAAACTTCAAACATCTATAACTTTTATCACAAAATGAATTAGGTGGCCCATGACTTATAGAGTTGAAAATAATTGAGTCCTCTATCTAATGCCAATGAGTTTACTATCAACCAAGCTCGGAGTAAAAGATTACGCTCATTTTAGTGAACCCTGAGGGGCAGGGCATCTTCATGAGCGGTTTGACGGGCCTTGGTAATCATGATGGCCTGTGAAGCCTGTCTTGAAGCAACTTTGGAAGACTTTAAGTCGAAGTCACATAATTATTTTCTCCAACGTGTTGGGAACTTAAACCACGTCGTTTAATGCTTAAAATATGCCTATTTACTCTGTTTAAGCATAGTAAACTTATCTGAAACTACCTAGAACACTCAATCTCGTAAAATCACATGGCTCAATTCAAAAGAAGAGAAACGAGAGACCAGCTCTTCCAATAACAAGTAGAAGCATTCTTCAAAGTTAAAGTCCAAATCCGAAGGATTTTTTCATATATTTCATCCCTATGTATGTGGGAGTTAACTAGCGGATTCCTTTCATACATTATATTCTAGAATTCAGTTAGTTCCTTAATTTTGTATATCGTTCTTAGACCTAGGGTTTCTAAAATCTTGTATAGTTGTTGAGATTTAGTAGTTGTAGTATTCTTAATCTAAACAACATGTTAAATGGAAAGTTTTATTGATTCATTGTATAAAATTCAGAACACTAGCTTGTATAAATTTTCTTAGATAATTAATTACACATTCTACTTTAGTTAAACATACAATCATATTCTAGATTTCAAATGTTACATTATCAGTATATAAATGTTGCATTCTAAGAATTCATGTCAGTATTCAAGCTATTTAGTGTTCCAATTACATTTGTATTTTTTAAATATTCGGTACGGAGTAAATTTAGCACCAAGTTGGACTAAGGTTCAGCATACCCTCGTAGCCCCAGAAATATGTGTCCTCGTAGAATTTTAAGTCCCCTCTATTGGGCATAAGATTTAGTAATAATGTCAGCTATGCCTTTATGCCCTTAGCATGGCATGTTGGGTCCTCTCAACGGAGAATATACATTAGACTTCACATTTAGCTCACATGGTTTATTTTGGTTAATAGTGACTCCCACGGTCAAACGCTTAGTGTATTTGACCAGGTTTTGAATATATACTTCAACGTTCAGTTCAACATGTAGTTTTCATGATTTGTACTTGGTCACCATATTTGGTTTATCTTTTAAGTTATGTCTTAGTATTTACTAGTACCAACAAAATGAGTTCATATTTTGGTAACCCCCCCCCCCCCAACTCGTTCATAAATGGGTTGGGTGAGTGACATTTTTACATGGATAAAAAATGTGTTGATATTCATTTTCAATCGATAAAAATATGGTTAATGTGAGTAAAATATGGATTAGACAAATGAGTTAAGCTTCTAACTTTTATTCACTCAAAATTCATGATATTACCAAATATATTTTAACTTCTACCTAGTATACATATCTGCGCATTGCGAGAACATATTGATTTTTTTTTATTTTGATTTACAAAAAATATAAAAGTTCCAATAATTTTACACATTTGTCATGTATTGTTATTATGTTGTATTAATAAATTATTATATGAACAATTCATTACTTCAAACTTTTCACATGAAATGTTATTAAGTGACATTTTGGTTTATTTTGCATATGTTTTTCTTTGAGGAAAAAAAGGTTCAAAACATTTTTTACATCCTTAAATTAGTATTAGATTAGAAAAAAATAGGTCGTTTTTGTACCAATTTCTTTAAGAATCTATTGACATTGTATAGGTTTCTATATTCTAAAAGTTAATGACCGTTCATTTATCTTAATTATACTAATAATTTGAAAAAATTACTTTTCAACTAAATAATATATAATATGATTTCATCACTTCGTTCAATAATTAATTTTTTTTAAAAAGAAAATATTTAGCTATAAAGATATGGTTATAATTGTTATCATAAAAAAATTTAGACCATAAACATAATATTTTCTAGTAGGATTCCGTCATAAAATTACCATATGCAAATTTAAAATTGTGCTTAGTTAAAAAAAAATTAACTACAATAATAATTGGAGATTAATTAATTATCACCGGGGACAAACACTTGCATTGCAGGTGCAATTGAAAAGGGGTAAAAAATCACGAATTACACTTTTCTAGTAACCATAATTTGCAAATAAATAAATTTATTTTTATTCTTAACCAAATCTAATTTTTTATTCTATTAAGAATTCATGTATAGGTGGAAATGCAATGTAAGTTGTGAAACCAACTATATGAATTCTAATTGTAAATAAAAATTTTAATATAAGGAAAAAAATGATGATGTTTAGTTAGTAATTCAAATTTATATTCATATTTTATCTAGGAAAAATTACATAAATTAATATATTTTAAAACATAATTACTAATTTTAGCGATACTTTTTGTTTATTACCATTTATAGCAATGCTTTGTTAAATTTGTAATATGTATTAAAAGTGAATTATGTATGCAATCAATATGGATTATAATTGTTTTTTGAAATATATCATGTTTGTTTGGTAAAAAATTGTCACATTATATGATAAATGTATTATTCATCATTAAAATTTGTATTATATGTGAATAATAAATTGGTCTTTATTATATGTATTAAACTTGTATTATAAATAGATTAAAAGTGATCAAGTGAAAAAAATAATATTATTGCTATAAATGGTAAAATATTTTTTATTACAGTATAGTTATGTAAGTTTTCCTATTATTTAAATACTTCTTTTAACTTAAATGAGGATCATTTAAATTTTAAAATCTTAAATCTTTATGACTATATAAATATAATGTATTTTTTAAAATGGTTATCACTATAAATTTAACTCTTTGATAAAAATTAAACTTTAAACTTTTAGTTTAGAATTTAATAGGACTACAAATTACAAATAATTAACTTTAATAAGGAAAATAATTTTCTATGATGCAGTAAGATTTTAGGAATTCTATTTTGTGACTTATGTCTTATAAAGAAAAAAATTATAAATCTATTTAAACATTATCTAATAAAAATAATAAAATTATCAAAGATATCCCATCTATTAGACAAATAAATTTTTACTATATATGTTCAAACATCATACTTTTCACAACAATACTATTTAGAGGCCATGAAATACTGTGTAATTCTTGAAACTAGTTAGGCCAACTAATTAATTAGTTTAAATATAAATTTTAAAATTTAACATTATTTTAAATATTATCCTTCAACGGTTATAATTAGTTTTAAACTAGATATTTTGTTTTTAATTTTAAACTTGTATTTCAAAAATCAATTAAGGACTCTCACTTCAAAATTTAAAATTTAAAATTATAAATTAATAATATTATGTAGCTCTTAAAATTTTTTTTATAAATTTTTAAATCGTTTCTTACTTCGTTATTAGAAAGTATCAAAAAATCAAAATCCATACATTGACTATTCGACTAATTAAAACTTGAGCATCCAGCCACAAACTCAAAATATACTACTAAAATAGTATAGAATCTTAAATAACTTCAACAAAAGATTGAGATCATATCATGATTGTTTATATAATTAAATAAAAATATATGTTAAAATTTTGTATTAAATTTATGATCATGACTAATTTATCTTGCGTTGAGATTAAAAATATATATTAAAAAAGATAAATTAATTAATATCGTGAACAAATTTGTTAATTTTTAATATGAAAAATTATAAATATATACCTTTAGTGTTGATTTCCACAAATGTTCCAAATATTAAGCTGACACATTTTGAAGTAATACGGAAACACACTAAAACAATATAAAAACTAACATTTAGATTGAACAATTTTAGCAAAAATGAAGAACAATGAATATACATATAAATAAGATACAGATAAAAGAAGAACAAAAACAGATACAAAGAAATTTGAAAGAATGGTTTGCAAATTGTGTGTTTGAATTCTTTTGTAATTTAATTTTTTTTAAAAAACTTTTTTTAAGAATTTAAACCTGACATGTACTTATTAGAAATATGTTAAACAAATTTCATTTTTTCACCCCTACCCTCGACCACTCAAACCCCAACCCCCACCCCCACCCCATCCTCAAGAAAAATAATAATTGAAGTTTGTTTTTCCAAATATTTTCAATTTAGATTTCATTTTTTCATTCCGACCATTGACCCACCCCCTACCCACCCATACCACCCCACCCCCTAATAAAATTTAGGTTTGTTTCTAAAAAATATGTTCAACTTCAAAATTTTATTTTTTATCCCTTACCCTCGATCGCCCCTCCCCTGTCAGCTCCTTATCAACCCCCACCCCCATCAGCCCCTTCCACAACCCCTAAAAAGATTAAGTTTTCTTTTTAATTTAATGACACAACAAAACTAAATGAATCATTTTCAACACGTTTCATTTTAAAAAAAAGACTAAAATATTTTTTTTATGTTGAATTTTTTAGTATAGTACTATTTACTCATCAAAATATGGGTAAACTAATATTTTAGCCAACCCATTTGGTACCCAATCTCTTTTTACCCATATCAAATACGGACAGGTTGAATTAACATCCATTTTATATTGGCCCATATTCAACGCGCCTAAATTTGATCCAACCCGCCCATATACCACCACTGGTAATTACCATCTTGCTCAATTATGTTTTGTTCAACTTAGTATCTATATCTTGCATGCTCTAAACATTCCAAGTATTGATACACACTCGGGGCAACGTCATTTCATGATGTAGGTTTAAGTAGTCAACATCCAGATCTCACTTAGATTGTTCTTGATCTGCAATTCGCAACTTTAGAAGTTAGTCCTCACACTTCGAGGAAAATAGACATACATTTCATTTTAGTCTTTATATTCAATTTTCAATTTTATTAGAGTTAGCTCGAGGGAATGTCTCAATAACTCAACTCCGTAAGAGGCTTCTCATAGTAGTAGTTGCAGCTTGGTTTTAAAATAGTGTTTTATCCATCACTAGACTTTCATTATATTTTATATATTCATGCTAGTTGAGTTTTTCCCGCTTTCAGTTATCTATCGTTTTAGATTCCACATAGTATTTGTCTGATTCAGCTATTCTCAGCATGCTGGATATATTCCAGACGCAGGTGGGCTTGGGGTCACTCTTTATCCTAGGCCCCGTGTTACGTCAAATGATAGCCTCATGGTAGGATACACTCTCTATTAGAGCCTTCAGTTCAAGAGACCTGGGTTTTTTAAAATACGCACTAAGTAGAGTCTTTTTTATGTGTAAAGATCTCCATATCTATAAGGATAGGTTATTAAGTGTTTTAACAAAAACATTACTTCCCTTTCTACTCTTGTCGTGTGTAAGTATACTTTCTAATCTTTATTTATGTGTTTTCCTCATAGAGATAATGCATGGAATTCTAAATCACACAATTTAGTGGAATTCCTCCAGTCCAAAACCATGAGGTTATGAATGCAGAATTTAGGAATGTGATCTAACTTTAAGCTCAGAGTGTGGTCAATCAAAACAATCAGCAGGTCCTAGTTCATGCTAAAATAAATGGTGGATCAACTACAGTTAGAATTCGAGACTTTAGTCAGATGAATCCGTCTAAGTTTCTAGGGTCGAAGGTTGGTGAGAACCTTCAAAACTTCATTTATAAGGTTAAGAAAATTCTTAGAGTAACGTAGGTGGTTGGAACTGAGAGTATTAAGATAAAATCCTATCAACTTAAGGATATGGTTCATATCTGGTTCACTCGGTGGAAAGACAACATGGTTTTAGATACTGCTTATGTGACTTGGGATTATTTGACGAGACAATTTCTCTATAGTTTCTTCTATAGGGATTTGAGAGAATCTAAGGACAATTGTTTATGAACTTCAAAAAGGGTTCAATTTCGGTCCAAGAGTGCGCGTTAAATTTAGCCTATCTCTCTTTGTATGCTTCATACATGGTTGAAGATCCAAGGTCACAAATGAGTAAGTTCTGCTTTGGGTATCATATATGGTAAAGATCGAGTATAAGAATTCTATGTTGTTAGCGGATATGGATATGTCCAAACTAATGAATCATGCACAACAGGTTCAGGGAGATAAGTTTAGGAAATGGATACAGATAACAAAAAGTCCAGAACATGAAATTATGAATACTCACAACAAAGGTCAGGTGGTCGGAGTCGCTCATATATTCACCGAAGGTCTAAAACCCCAACATCCTTATTAGCTAGTGTTCCATACCCCATTTTGTTAAAGGTTCAAAAAGGTAGATCATCAAGATGAGTCTCAAGGGAGTATTTCAGGTAAGACGACTTTCCTGACTTGTACAATGTATGGTAGGAACAATCCGGGCAAGTGTCTTGCAGGTAGAAAGGAGTGCTTTGTGTGTAGTAAGTTTAGTCATACATTGAAGGATTGCCATTTTTCTAGGAAGGTTAAGGAGGTAACAACAATTAGGCTCAATCTATATCACAAGTAGGTCAGCTAACTAAGTACGATGCTTCATCTGATAGAGGTAGCGGGCAGAGCCAGAATAAGTTGTATTCCATCAACGACCAAAAAGATTCTCCTGATGTGGTTAGTAGTGTGTTACAAGTCTTTAATTTAGATGTTTATGCATTGTTAGATTAAGGGGATGCAATATATTTTTCAACTTCCTATATAGAAGTAAACTTTGGTTTCAATACAAAAATATCTTAGAACCCTTCTCAGTTTCTACTTTAGTTGGTGACCAGTTATAGCTAGACGGGTATTCAAAAATTGTTCTATTACAATTTCTCAAATACGCACCTCAACAGACCTTTAGAGTTAGAACAATAAATTTAAGTATTATTCTATGCTTGGATTAGTTACATTTCGGTTATTCTACAGTCGATTATAGAATTATGGTCGTTCGGTTTCAATTTCCAAATGAGTCATTCACGGAGTTCCTCCCAAAAGGGAAATTGACTTCGAAATAGAACTCCTTCATGATACCCAACCTAATTTTATTCTTCCTTGCATAATTGGTCCAACCAATATGAAGTAATTGTAAGACCAATTGAAAGACATTCTAAATAAGGGCTTCACGCGACCTTATATCTCTGCAGGGGGTGCTCCAGCACTGTTCAAGAAAAAGAAAGGGGTTTTCTCAGAATATACATTTATTATAAGTAGTTGAAAAAGGTTACAATCAAGAATAAATATCCCATTCTAGGATTGATGACTTGTTCAACAAATTTCAGGGTGGTAATTTTATTTATAATATAGACCTCAGATGCGACAATCATCAACATAAAGTTAAAGATAGTGACATTTGAAGACAAGTTTCTGAACTCGGTATGATCATCATGAATTTGTATTATATCTTTTGAACTAACAAATACTCTAGAAACTTTCATGTATTTAATGAATAGGGTGCTCAAACAGTATTTGGACTTATTCATCATCGTCTTTATTGATGATATACTCATTTATTCTCGGAGCAAGGAAGAGCATACGACTCATTCGAGAGTTCTTCTGCAAACTCACAAAAATCACCAATTGTTCGCTAAGTTAAAAAAAAATTATGCTTATAGTCGATTGTATTCCGTTATCTTATTGTGTCCAGCAAAGGGGTCTGGGTGGATTCTAAAAAAAATTGAGGCAGTGCAGCACTGACCCAAACCCATCTCCGCAACATATATCAGAAGTTTCTTGGGCTTAAGCAGTTATTATAGAAGATTTGTTGAATTATTTTCATCCATATCTTCCTCCATTGAGCGATTTTACATAGAAGAAGCTCATATTTCAGTAGTCATACGTATGTGATAAAGGTTGCTCAAATATGAAGACTACGTTGTTAACAACTCTTGTATTGACTATACCAGATATTTTAGATGGTTATGTGATTTATTGTGATGCCTCTAGGATCGACATTGGTTTTGCACTGATGCAGCGAGGTAAGGTCATAACTTATGCTTCTAGATAGATTAAGTTCCATGAGAAGAACTACTGAACTCATGACCTCAAGTTTGAATCCATAGTATTTTCACTTATGATTTGGAGGCACTACTTTGATGTTGTTCACGTTGATATGTTCATAAATCTTAAGAGCCTCCAGTATATTTCACCTAGAAAGATTTAAATCTTCTTGAGAAGAGATGACTTAAATTCATTAAAGTAATACAACAAAAATAACTTTTAGTTGTAATAAATATTGACCTTAATAAAGAGCACTAAAGTCTTTACAGGCATTAGTTAAGTGACATTAGAAGCAACGCTCTTAAGGCTTTAGGGAGGTATACAAAGAGTGTTATTTGTCGCTAAAATTATATATTTATCATAAATTAAGAATTACTTCCCGCAAATGATCATTTTTTTTATGTTGTGTTATATTGTGCATGAATGTGCTTTACCAACCAAAGAAGTTCAATATAGTGGTTGATTCTCAACAGGTTATCAATGGGTAGTGTAGCATATATTCATAAATAAAGGAAAGAGTTACCCAAGTATGTTCACCGGCTTTCTGCCTTAAGAGTTTGCCTTGCAGACACATAATATGGTGGGGTGATAATTCAAAATGGATCTGAATTTTCATTGGTAACGGATGTTAAAGAAAATAGAATAGTGATCCTATATTAATTTAGTCGAAATGTGCAGTTCATAAGCAGAAAATGGTTGTTTTCTCCCAGGAGAGTTGGTGTGCTTCGTTATTGGGTGCACTTACGTGCTCCCAATCTGAGTAAGTAGAGGCACCAGATTCTTACAGAAGCTCATAACTCTAGGTATTCCACTAATCTAGGTGTCAATAAAATATAGTGTAATCTATGGAGAGTCTTTTGGTGGAACGATATGAAGAGGGACATAGAAGACTTTGTGCCTAAGTTTCCTGAATATTTACATGTTAAGGTAGGACATCAGAAACTAGGAGGTATGCCTCAAGAGATTAACATTTCTACATGGAAGTTGGAAGTGACAAACATGGACTTCATTACGGATTTACTTGGTACTTGCACACAACATGACTCCATTTGGGTGATAATGGATAGAGTTATCAAGTTTTCTATCTTCATTGTTGTCAAGACTACAGATTTAGTTGAGGACTATGCTAAACTCTACATCAACAAAATAGTCAGGCTACATGGGTCCCCTTGTTTATCATCTCATATATAGGTCCTTACTTTACCTCTAATTTCGTGAAATCGTTTTGTAAAGGTCTTGGTACTTAGGTTAATCTCAGCATAAAATTTCATCCACAGATGGATGATATGGTAGAGAGTACCATTTATACCTTAGAGGACATATTGAGAGCTTACATTATCGATTTCAATGGTACTTGGTATCATCACCTGCTTCTTATAAAGATTCATATGAACTCGTATGAGGCACTTTATGGGCATAGATGCAGGTCTCTAATTGATTGGTTTGAACTAGATGAAATAGTGTTGATTGTCCATATTCGGTTCATGAGGCTATGGAGAAATTTCATCTCATGAGAGATAGAAAAAAGACAAATCAGAGTCGTTAGAAGTCCTACGCATATGTGAGGAGAAGGGACTAAGAGTTCAAAATTGATTATTGGGTATTCCTAAATGTGTTACCTATGATGGGGTGATGAGATTTGGAATGAAAAAGGATGTTTGATCCTAGATATATAGATCATTACAAACTTAAAAATTGTTTGGTAACATGGCCTATGAGTTAGAGTTTCCAAAAAAACTAGCAGCGGTTTATCCATTTTTTTACATTTCCTTCTTAAAGATGTGTGTGGGTGATCCGTCATCAATAGTACCATAGAGACTATGGATGTGAAGGATAGTCTCACTTATGAATGTGTGAAAGCTAAAATTCTTGACAGTTGGGTTGTTAGGTTGAGAAATAAAGGAGTCTTTTCTGTAAAGGTTTTGTGGAGGATTCAGTCCGTAGAGGGAGCTACTTGGGAAGAATAAGCATCCATGATGGCGAAGCATACACACATCTTTCCTACCAATTCCATTTCAACTTAAGGTAATAGTTCCTCTCCATTCTCTCAGTTTAATCATGTGTAAATTATTCTTATTACCTTGTCTCCGCCGTTATCCTTGCATTTCATCATATTTTCATGTTCATGGAAATCAGATCAGTTAGATATTGATTTCTAGTATTTGGTGGTAGGAATTGCAACTCCTTCACTCCATAATCATCTTGCTTAGAAT
The DNA here is from genome assembly GCA_027704785.1 of Solanum chmielewskii. Taxonomy (NCBI): domain Eukaryota; kingdom Viridiplantae; phylum Streptophyta; class Magnoliopsida; order Solanales; family Solanaceae; genus Solanum; species Solanum chmielewskii. Next base: position 22,396,315 of record JAKWIX010000318.1, on the reverse strand, counting down.
TCACTCAAGGATGAATGACCCTAAGTGTGAGATATTGTAACACCTCTAAAATCAAAACTAAGATAGAAAAAGAGAGAAGGAAAAACCACGGAGAAGGTCCACGTGGTGTGAAGAGGACCACAATCCACCACCCTTCATGTGGTTATGCACCCAACAAAAGGTTAAATACCACGGTATAGTAAGCACACCATGGATTTCAAAAGATTTGTGAAGTTATCCATGAGGGCTACATTGAACCAACTAGGCTACTGTGAAGTACAAGATACTACTAGATAGTTTGTGGATCTTCAAATGACCCTTTGAGTGGCTTGTGAAAGAGGCTTGATAATCTTTGAGGTTTGGTTCAACTTCAGATGATCATATCTTTCAGTTCAAAATGATTTAGGTAGCCCGGAACCTATCAAAGTAATGGTTTATGAGTCTTCTTTTCAATGCCATCATATTTGCCAAATTTAAAGCCTAGAGTAAGAAGTTATGGTAGTTTTAGTCAAGACCTATTGAGAAGAGAATCGTCACGACCCACTTGATAAACCATAGTTCTCATGACGGCTTGTGAAGCTGGTGTTAAAGTTTCTCCCCTAAAATTCACTTGTTAAGCACCACATACGTCTTAATGGTCTTTAGAGCTCCGCATGGACTGTGATGTCATCCGTGATTGAGACTTGTCAAACTTAGAGTTTAGGGTCAACTTCAGAGAGCCTTATTTATTTTAATACAAAATCAATTAAGTTGTCCCATGCCCTATCAAATAAAAAATAAGTGAGTCAACTTTTCAAAGCGACTAAGTTTTCTATCATCCAAGATCAAATTAAAAGGTTATTTCCATTTTAGTGAAATGTAGTCAGGCAAGGCATCTTCACGAGCTCCTTAATGGGGCTTGACCATCATGACAGACCGTGAACCCTGTATTAAAGCCAATTCGGCATAATTTAAGTGAGGGTCACATTAGTCTTTTTCCCTATGTGTTGGGCACTTAAACTGCGTCGTTTAATCTTAAACTACTTCCTTTTACATAGTCTTAGCTTAGTTAACTAGTAAAAAACTACCTAAACTCCTCAATCAACTAAAACCACCTATCTTAAAGTGAAGAAAAGATAAAAAGGAGACCATGTCTTCCAAGAACATGCAGAAGCGTTCTTTGAAGTTCAACCCCCAAATACTAAGGATTTCTCCGTACATCTCATCACAAATTATGTGTGATTTCACAAACAAATCCATTTCATCCACTAGGTCCCTATAATTCAGTCAATTTCTTGATTCTCCGTATCTTGTTTAGACTTGGGGTTTCTTAAAACCATTGATATTTGTTGTGATTTAGCTTTTGTACTATCATTAATCGAAATAACTTATTTATCTAAAAAATTTGTTATTTCTTTGTATAAAATTATAAACTCTAGTTCGTATAAATTCTCTTAATTAATGAATTATACTTATTGGGTTAGTTAACCATACAATTATTCTCCAGATTTTGGATGTTGCATTATTATTATATATATGTTTTATTCTCATATATCATGTTAGTATTTGAGCTATTAAGTATTTCAATTGCATTTATATCATGAACATATTCAGTTAGGAGTATACTTAGCACAGTGTTGGACTAGGGTTCTGTGTACCCTAATAGTTCCATAACTACATTGCCCCATATCATATTAAGTCCAATCTATTGGCAATCAAATTTAGTGATCACACGTGTCATGCATTTATACCCCTCAGAAGTTATATTGGGTCATATTCATACGACATATAAATTAGACTCCATGTTTAGCTAACATAGTTTATGTCGGTCAATAGTAGCTCCTACAGTAAGACTTTTAGTGCATTCAACAAGATTTTTAGTATATACTATACCATTCAATTGAATGTGTTGTTTTCATGATTTGTACTTGGTCATTACATTTAGTTTATATTTTCTACTATGTCCAATATTTTCCTCATGTTCAATTATGTTTTGTTTAGCTAACGCATATCTGTTCAGCTAAGTATCTACATCTTGCATACTCAGTTCATTCCAATTAACAACACATACGTTGTGCTAAATCCTTGATGAAGGTTTAGGTACTCAACATCCATATTACACATAGATCGATTCTCAGTTCACATTCAACAACTTTCGTAGTGAGTACTCATACTTGAAGGACATTAGACATGTTTTTCACTTTAGTCTTTATATTCAGTTTTAAGTTTTGTTAGAGTTAGTTGGGGACATATCTCAGTAACTCAACTCAGTTAGAGTTGAATTCTCAGCTTCAGTCAGAAAAAGCTTGGTAACTATTCAATTCGGACCTCTGGATGTTGGTATTTAATAACATCTTGTGGTCAGTTTTAATTTTAGTCGGTAATATTATTATTTTATTTTCCAACTTGATGAGGGAAATTTAATATATTTGGTTTTTTTTATTTTTATTATTCACCTCTTCTTGATGTATGAACATTAATTTATAATATATTGGAATACCAACATCTGGATGTCAGTATGTTTTTATTTTGTACTTTTTAAATTTTTAAATTTCAACCTCCGGAGGTCAATTTTTTTTATTTTTGCAATTCTAATCTCTGGAGGTCCATATTCTTATTTGTTCTTTATGAGATTGTGACCTCTGGGCGTCACTATTCTTATTTTTTATTTTTGAGATTCTGACCTTCGGAGGTGGGTATCCATATTTCCTATTTTCGAGATTTTGACCTCCGTAGGTCAATATTTTTATTTCTTATTTTTGAGATTGTGACCTCTTAAAGTCAGCATTTATATGTTTTAATTCTATGATTCTAACCTCCGGATGTCAGTTTTCTACATCACAACTGGAAGTATTTAGCTACATATATATATATATATATATATATATATATATATACACATATATATATATATAACTACTCAAAGAATTCCAAATCTGCTATTTCAAAATCAACTTCATCCAACTAAAACAACACAATATTATAAACATATACATTGAACTATTGTTGTACTGTGGTTTCACGGTACTTTCAATGCTTTTTCCTTAAGTTTTGTGTTTGTCTAGAGCGTTTTTGTAGTAATATTAAGGTATTTTATCTGTGTTTTGTTGGAAAGTTGTCCGCAAAAGAAAATGCAGAAGGCTGTGCAGAAATCAATGCAGAAGTGACCCACAAAGACATCGATGTCCCGTCGTCCCATCGACGGACTGAAGGTGATGATCGTCGATTGTAGGTTAAAGCATATGGAAGCAACCCGGGGAAGTATGACTAAGTGTGGGGCTATAGAAAGATCAACGGTCCATGTCGGACAGTCCTGGCAACACGTTGATCAGATCAGAGACATTTCCTAGTACCCGGTGTCGAAGAAAAGCTAAGTATGGAAGCCGAGAAGCATCGACGACCTGTAAGTGAATCAACGGACCGTGCAGTTTCTCTGTTCATTCGATCTGTGAAGATGAAAAGTGAGAGATGAAGAAAAATCTATTTGTGGACCAATAGAGGCACTCGACTGTCCATCGTTCCATCGACAGTCCGTTCATGGGTCGTCGATTGAATCCACATTTTCCGGACAAACTTTCCTTAGTTGTTTTCCTTTTATTTTAAGACAATGTTTTTATAAATTGGGTGTAAAACATCATTTTTTGTGTTAGATTCTTTATTATTTTTTCATACTTTTGTTCTTAGAGATTTGACTTTGCAACTTGGGTAATTCATTCAAAGTTTCAGAATTAATTTTCAAGTGAATTTTGTTGTTTCAAGTATAATTTCTGGATTTTCTTCAAAATTGTTAAAGTAAGTTCATGATTTATTATTCAACAAATATGAATTGTGTTCTTCTAATTATGAGTAACTAAATCCACAACTAGTGTTGTGGGAACCATGGGTAATTAACAAAATAATCCTAGCTAATTAACAATTTTCAACTAGGTTATTGCATGCATCGATAATTCTTACGTCTAGAAGTATGTTTAACGAGGTCACGCATTAGAACTCTCTTTATTGCTATTCGTTGAACCAAGGGGGTAGTTGATAGGAAAAGAATTATTGACATAGATTTCGTGGATGCTATATAATAGGCTAGTTTAGATTGGTGCGAAGTAATAACTAAGACAAACATCGAATATAATGCTTAATATGAAGTAAAGGTAAGAGTAGTCACTTATACACACGTAGCCAGACCAATGTACAGGTTGAAATTCTCTAAAAGCCGGACCAAGAATTTAGAGATACATGACTTATTAGTTTGCATGAAAACCTTAGGAAAGAATTGTTATACGCTAGGATTATGGTGTTATGAACCTATGATGAACACTTATACACTAGTTTCCCTCACAACTTGATAAACACAAATAATTCAGTCTTGCTACTTGTTATATTTCTCAACATTGCAACACTTTTTGTTTCACAACCCCCCCCCCCCCCTTTAATTACTTATTTTCATAAAGGACTTGAATTTATAGAAGTGATCGTACATTAATGTTAAGTCTAAATCATTTTACTCGTGGAATCAATCCCAACCTAATAGATGAGTTCTTTGCTTCATACGACCGCTTATATTTCTTTAGGTAAGTGTAATTTGAGCTTAAAAAATTTTGGCGCCACTGTCGTGAAAAAGGGCTCTTTGATTAACTTTAATATCAAATACTAAATTTTAGTTAACAACTTCCTAACATTACTTTTTCTCTTTGTTTTTGTGTCGTTCAAGTCTAGCTCTAGTGTATGCTAAGTACACGGAGTCGAGGAGAACCAATACTTCCATTTGATCCAGAACTAAACTGTACACTCCGTAAATTGAACGATACACAAAATCCTTCTAATCATGGTGATGGGATAACCTGTCAACTTCCTTCGCCGGTTGAGGCTCACAATCAAGTGCTCTGAGAAGGAAACCACCCATCAAACGCCATAAAGAGTTCCCTAGGGGAAACATAAACATCACTGACTCTGATGGACCTCTTGTCCTACCTCCTCTACCACATGGTCATACATTCGTTATAACTAGTAGCTTGATGCAGATATTCACCACTAGAGATTCGTTTTCGAACCATATTAGGATCCACATGCTCACATCACCAAACTGAGGTCGGTGTGTAATATTTGTGTAGGGATGCCAAATTTGGACATGGATGTCATTGGATTAAGGGTGTTCCATCTCTCACTGACAGGAGAGGCCGCAATTTGGTTTATTGAGTTGCCCTGTAGTTCGATCTTTACTTCAGAGAAGTAGAGGGATGTGTTCCTAGCACGGTGTTTCCCCGTGTCTAAAAAGCTCAACCACAAAGATAAAGTGAAAAACTTTGTGACATTGCCTGGGGAGTCGATAAGTAGCTCTTGGGATTGGTTCACCTCATTTCTGAGAAGTGTCCAAAACCACCGCAATGATGATGAGTCATCTCAAGACTACTTCTATAGAGAGAAAGATGATAATAATAAGGCAGTACCTGATACTATTGCGGGTGGTTCTTATGGTGAGTGTTCATATGCAGAGATCGCAGAGAAGTTGAAGAAAATCTCTCGCAACAATAAGGCTTGGAGCACTAGGAACTCCGACACTGAAAAAAACACCTTCGCAATGCAAGTTGTACACAACCTAGCCTCAGATGAGATTTGTGAAGAGATGGATTAAATGAGAACTGAGTTTGGGTTAGTATTGAAACATATCGCTAGAGGTGCGGAGAGAGTAAATGCGGTGAATTATTTGACTAAACCACCACCGTCAGCAGATAAATTCTACTATGAAGAGGATTCTTATGTAGTTAATGATCATACGGGGGTTTTTCGACGCCCAAGGCTCCAATAACGAGAATTGGTGCCGAAGTCAATACAATAAATGTCAGAACTAAGGGAATTACAACCGAGAGGGTCATTATATTCGAGACTCAAACTACAACCGTGACAACAACTTTAACCGGGGTAACTACGATAACAAAAAGGATCAGAGTGGGCCTTATATTACACCTCAAAAACGGGATGTTTCTCCTAGGGATGGTGGAAGCAGTGTGGCGCGAGTTGAGTACATGTTGCAAAATATGATGAGGAGGTTCGATCCTAGTGATGAGCACGCCAAAGAGTAAAGAGGTGATTCGCTAGTATTGGGAAAAAGATGGATGCACATGCAATCTCAATCAAGCATCTTTACTTGCAAATGACCATATTGTCTTCTACACTTAACCCACATCATCCAAGTACTCTTACTAGCAATACTGTCCAAAGTCCAAAAAATGATAGACATTGCATAATAGTTACTACTCGAGAGGGTAAGAAAATCATTGATCCACCTATGTCGTTTAGTGAGGAATATGAGGTGAGAAAAGATAATGAGGCAGTGGAAGATGATGGTGAGTTGGTAGATAAAGCTGTGAAAGAAGCAGAGATACCCCAAAAGGTGATCCCTGTTCCTAGACCACCACCACCATTTCCACAAACATGGGTAAAAAAGACTCAGGATGGTAAATACCGACATTTTATTACTATATTGAAACAACTTTCCATCAATGTTCCTTTGACAGAAGCTCTTGAACAAATGCCCAGTTATGCCAAGTTTATGAAAGATATGGTTACTAAGAAGAGATCGGTATGTTTTGAAGATGATGATCGAATACAACATTGTAGTGCTATTGCTACAAGGTCTCTTGTGCAAAAGAAAAAAGATACAGGTGCTTTCACTATTCCATGTACCATCGGGTTGTTACACTTTGCTAAAGAACTATGTGTTCTTGGTGCAAGCATAAATCTTATGCCTCTCTCTATTTACAAAAAGTTGGGTTTCGGTGACCCAAACCCCACTGCGATGCGGTTAATAATTGTCGATCGAACAATGAAGAGGCCTATTGGGATACTCCATGATGTGTTAGTAAAGGTGGAGTCATTTATATTTCCGACTGACTTTCTGATTTTCGGTTGTGAGGTGTATTTTGAGGTACCTATTATCCTTGGGAGGACATTCCTTGATACCATGGTTGATATGGGAAATGGGTAGATGAAGTTCAGGTTAAACAATGAAGAAGAAACTTTCAACATTTGTAGATCTATGAAACACAGTGGTGAGCTCCAAACGGTATCGGCTATATCCTATAGGGTTGAGAGTACGTCTGAGGTACAAATTGAAGAGTGCCTTGATGTTGAGGCACTGGCGGCAGTGATCATGAATTTTGAGATTGGTGGTATTAAGTAGTATGGGTCGTTAGTTGCGCACTTGACCGAGGTGACTTTGGGGTTAAACTAAAGAAACTGGAGATAGATATGAAACATCGCGAGTCTTAACCCATGAAACCATCTATTGAGGAGGCCCCAAAATTAGATCTTAAGTCTCTACGAACTCATTTGAGGTATCTATTATAGGGAAGAGATGACACTTTGCCGGTAATCATTGCATCGGATTTGATTGTGGAACAAGTAGAGTGTTTGATAGAAGTGTTAAAAGGTTCAAACGGGCCATTAGTTGGACTATTGTGGACATTATTGGGATCCCACCTGGTATTTTTTCAAACAAAATCTAACTCATGCCCGATCAAAAGCCAAGTATTGAGTACCAAAGAAGTTTGAATCCACCTATGCAAGAGGTAGTTAAGAAGGATATTATTAAGTGGTTGGATGCCGGAGTAATATACCCTATAGCATATAGTATTTGGGTATGCCATGTTTATTGTGTTCCCAAAAAAGGGGGAATTATTGTGGTCCCTAATGAGAAGAATAAGTTTGTTCTAATGAGGCCGGTAACCGAATGAAGATTTGTATGTATTACCGGAAGTTTAATGCATGGACTGAGAAGGACCATTTTCATATGACCTTCATGCATCAGATGTTAGATAGGCTTTCAAGAAAAAGGAGGTACTGTTTTTCCTGAAGGTTATTAGTGTTACAATCAAATCTCCATTGCACTGGAAGATCAAGATAAAATCACTTTTTACTTGCCCTTATGGGACATATGCATTCAAGAGGATGCCTTTTGGGTTGTGTAATGCACCTACTACTTTTCAAATATGTATGATTTTGATATTCTCCGATATGGTGGAGCAGACTATTGAGGTGTTTACTGATGATTTTTCAGTTGTTAGGGACTCTTTTTATCGTTGTTTCAATCACTTGGCCGAGGTTCTCAAAAGATGTGAAGATTGCAACCTTGTGCTAAATTGGGAAAAATGTCACTTCATGGTAAAAAAGGTTATTGTATTGGGACATCGCATCTTAGAGAAGGGGCTATATTTTGATCGATCCAAAGTTGAGGTAATAGAGAGACTTCCTACACCCATCTCTAGAAAAGGTGTGAGTTGTTTTCTTGCGCATGCGGACATCTATCGGGGGATTATTAAGGATTTTTAAAAAATTTCATATCCTCTCTTCAAGTTACTTGATAAGGAATGTAGATTTTATTTTGATGAATCATGTCTAAATGCATTTGGAGAGTTGAATGAGAAGTTGGTGTCTACGCCCATAATTATTTCATCGAATTACTGTAAGCCATTTGAGGTGAATTGTGATGCTAGTGGGGTTGCTCTTGGTGTAGACTTTGGACAAAGAAGGGATAAAATCCTTCACCCCATTTATTATGCTAGAAAGTCCCTAAATGAAGCACAAAAGAACTAAATTGTGGCTGAACAAGAGCTCCTATTTACTTTCGGAAATTTCGCTCCCTTTTGCTTTTCATGAAAGTCATAGTGCATACCGACCACTACGCTTTGAGATATTTGATGGAAAAGAAGGAAATGAAACCAAGGTTTATTAGATGGGTACTACTATTGCAAGAGTTTGATTTTGAGGTGAAAGATAAAAAAGGGAGCGAAAATCAAGTTGCCGACCACTTATCCAGATTAGAGGATGAAGCTATGCGAGAGTTGGGTTAAGTGGTTGAAATTGATGATACCTTCCCTGATGAGCATGTATTGGTCACTTCTTATAACTTGATTCCATGGTTCGCCGATTATGCGAATTATCTTGCTAGTGATATAGTCCCATCGGACTTGTCCTTTCATCAGTGGAAAATGTTCATGCATGATATGAAAACTTTTTTTGGGATGAACCTTACTTATACTTGAGTTTGTTGAAGGGCTTATTCGCCGTTGTGTGCCGTAAGTTGAGATGCTATGTTTTTTGGAGGAATTTCATTCCTCACCTGTGGGTAGGAGTAATTGTGGTATCCAGTCTATCCATAAGATCTTGCAGTGTGGGTACTATTGGCGAACCATCCACCAAGATGCTCATGAGTTCGCCAAGGTGTGTGATAGGTGCCAAAGAGATGGAGATATTTCGTGAAGGCAAGAGCTCCGTTTAAACCCCATTCTAGTGATCGAGTTATTTGATGTATGAGGCATTGACTTTATGGGACCATTTGTGAGCTCTCATGGGATGAAATATATTCTTGTGGCGGTGTATTATGTGTCAATATGGGTAAATGTCATAGCTCTGGCCACCAATGAAAAAAAGAGTGTCACCACATTCTTGAAAAAGAACATATTTTCTAGATTTGGCACACCTAGGGCCATTAATAGTGATGGGGGATCCTACTTTTGCAACAAGTTATTAAAGGGTTATTGGAGAAATATGGGGTTCTCCATAATGTAGCCACTCTCTTCCATCCACAAACTAGTGGGAAAGTTGAGGTATCCAACAGAGAAATCAAGGATATCCTATCGAAAACGGTGAATGCTAATAGAACGGATTAATTGAGGAGGCTCGATGATGCTCTGTGTGCATACCCAATAGCATACAAGACTCCCATAGGTATGTCTCCTTAAAACTTGTATCTGGGAAGGCTTGTAATTGCCGATCGAGTTAGAGCACAAGGCCATGTGGGCGATAAAGAAACTGAAGACGGATTGGAATGAAGCAGTGAAGCAGAAACTTAATTGGTTGAATGAGCTTGATAATTTTCGCATAAAAGCATATGAAAGTTCAGCCCTCTACAAAGAGAAGATGAATAAGTACCATGACCAAAACATTGGGAAATAAAAAGTTGTAGTTGGGGATTTGGTACTTCTTTTAAACTCCAGGCTACGCTTTTTTTCGGTCAAACTCAAGTCCAAATGGACAGGTCCATTCTTCATCACTAAAGTGTTCCCACATAAAGCGGTTGAGTTGAAAAACAAGGAGGGTGCAAGGGCGAATGAAGATCTACCTAGGGCATGCGGAGAGTGACCATGAAATGGTTGAGACATATTACCTTGATGAAGCTTGAGTAATCCAGGTTCTAGCGTCGTTCCGCGACATTTAATCAAGCTCTTTTTGGGAGGCAACCAATGTGTATCCTCTAGCCAAAATAGGTTTTTCTTTTCTTTGTGCGAATAGTTGCATTATTTTGTTTCTCTTTAATCTACACAATGTCATGTGTAATTTTATTTTATCGTTTTTAGATTGTTTGCTAGAGAGTAGTTTAGGGTCCATGTAACAGATTGTCCAGAAAACACAAAAAGAATTTCTTAATGGTTGCTAAATGTGCAAGCGCCAAACGACAAAAATTCTATAGAAATTTGTCTGGTGCACAGATCTACGGACCAATCGACGGGCCGCCGTTACACCGATGGACCGTCGATGGTTTCTGTAGGTCCCAGGTATGTCCTAAAAGTTCGTCTACGCTATGGAACAACTGACGGAACCATCGACGTACCGTCAACATGGTACCGTCAGGTTCACAAAAACAAGTGACCCGACCTAACCCGACCAGCTATATAAGATCATAAATGTTCATTTACCCTCCCACGCCTTTTCAAATATCCCTCAACCTTTTGCCTCCCTTATACCCTTAATTCACCATTAACTCCCACAATCACCCACTTAAATTTTCTTGAGATTTTCAAGCCTCCCAAACTCCTAGAATCTCTGAAACCTAACATCCTCAGGTCCTCCTCCATTTTCATTGTTTCTACGGTCGGTGTTTGAAAGCGGGCACGTAGGTTTGTGTTGCAAAATCACCCGCTCATTTCACCTAACTACAACTTACAAGTATTTCATGTTCCTTTGTTGAATGAATTCTCGTTCATTTGTTTGTGGAATCAAATATATTTTATGTGGGTCTTTACTTAAGGATAAATTTGAATATTAATCTTGTTAAAAAAAATCGGGCTCTATGTCCCTTAGAATGATAGAAAGTGACTGGGTTGGGGTTGGAATCTGTGTACAGTCTATTTTTTGTTGTTTTTCTAACTTAGGAATTGTTAATCTCTTAGAACTCATGGTTGAAATTGGGAAAATCGAAGCCATTTGGATGACAATGTGGTCTTTTGCTTGTTATTGCATGTTGGATGAACTAGTGTTGCTTGAAATTGTTCAATTAGAGGGTAAAACCAAGTCTCAAATCCTATCTCTGACCAACAGAATGAGACCCCATCTATGGATCCTCGGTTGATCGATGGACTGTTGATGCAGTCAATCGATGGTTCACCCCTGAAAACTGCTATGTGTGGAATGATGGAAGTGGACTACGGTCCGTCGACTAATCGACAGGCCATTCTGCATATTTGTTCGTTTCTAACTAAAAGTTTTATGGAAAGATGACTTCTGAAATTTTCCAAGTGTCCACTAACGAACAGTATCGACAGGCCATCGATAATGCATGTCGCCGAATTCTACAGTTTTGCACTTAACTGTGTCTTTTATTTCCAAATTTTGTTTTGCTTGTATTGCTTGTATGAATTGATTCCAACGAGACTAATACGATATTTTTCTGGTACTTAAGGCCCCAAAACCAGACATCGTCTATTCTAGGGGGAGGTGCAAGTGTGTGGCACCATCTGGGCGCCTGATTGGCTCGCCGATGATGAGAGGGATACAAAATATGTGCCCTCAATCACCCAGATCCTAACACCAGCTTCTAGAGCCTCTAGGGGCACTCCACAGAAAGTGGTTCCCGGCGTAGTAACTACTTCCCAGTCTGATGAGGAGTACATAATGACCAACAAAGTTTTTGGGCCTACCCCGGGTTCTAAGATAGTTCCTGGCTCCAAAGAGTCTTTCGGTTCTGCGTCGGCCCACTCTTCAGTGTCGAATGAGGCCACTGCCTCGTGTTCCAGATTACAAGGAGACACTCTCTCAGATGTGACTTCCCACCATGCATCATATGATGAAGGTCCAATGTTTGGAGTATGATCCATCACCCCAACATGAGGTCCCTGCAACGGTCGCTGATGAGCCCAACAGGTGGTGCATAGATGGCCAGTACCAGGTTTACAGGGATGCGAAGATGTTGAACCATAAGGGGTGATGACTCAAATGCTGACAGTTGAGCAACGGGTTCTTATAGAGAGCCTACACACAGTCCATGCGGTACATGATTTTTTCACTTGTCACAGACTTAGGTGGACGGATAGGAGTGTGGGGACTTACAATGAGGAGATAGTGCGAGAGTTCTATGCCTCTTAAATGGCGGATCTCTGAGATCCCTTGGACAGAACATCGAACCCCGTCAAATAGGCACTGCTCACATATGTTCGAGTTCGAGGCTGTCGGGTGAATATTTCTCCTCCTGCCATCCGCCGCTTCCTATATGCTAGGGTCACTGACGCTTAAAGGGCCCCCCTCACCCTAGAGTTATACTACAGGTGGGACGTGTTGAAGAGTGGTCATTTTAAGAGGAGTAGTGAATTAAGAGAGTCCACCAAGAGGTGGATTGCACAACGGTTCTCCTTTGACGGTCAGGGAGCAGATTGGGTTTTGGACATTAGAGGACTTATTAAGAAGGCCAACCTCACATTTGCAGCCAAGTTTTTCTGGATATAAGTCCGCCACCGCCTATCCCCTACGGCTGTAGATAATGTACTCACTTGGGATAGAGCGGTCTTGGTAACAACATTGGTAGATGGATTGGAGATTGATTTTTCCATGTTTTCAATTTCTGTTATCAATGACAGGGTGTTTAAGGAAACTACTATATACCCGTTTTCATGTATGATTTTCTAGTTGAGCATGGATGCTAGAGTGCCCATTTGGCACAGAGATATCCTCTGTACTCCTACGAGGGCAGTTGATATCGGTATCATTTGGGATGAGGCCAATGTGTCCATACCACGACGAGGGCCCAAATTTGATGTGCAGCCGCTAGGTGAGAACTTGGCAGATACGGTAGAGCAAGCCCAAAGGTTTGATTATGCCACTTCAAAGCCTACTGGTACCACCCCGATTGAGTCTACCCCTTGCACTAGTAGGACACTGACTTCCTCCCGGTCTACGTCCCTATCAACAGCACTGGTCACGATTGCTAGGGTCCAGAAGTTAGAGGCCCATATAGCCATGCATAAGTCCGTTGCCAAGGCTGAGGACTGAATTGAGAAGAAGGAAAGTCTGCAGACAGAGAGGATGATTAAGGCGGTCCACCGTGTTTGACGAATTTTTAGGCACGCCCAGCCCCCGTGTTTGACAAATTTTTCAGGTGGCTTTGTCTAGTATGCGTCTCATGTTGATGTTATACTTTATGTGAGAGTACCCAAGCCTAAGTCCGCACCTGCGGAGCTTGAAGAGGATACAATGCTTGTTGCACTGTTCACTACCACCACTGCACCGCTGCCTCCGCCAGGTGAGCATGCCAAGAGGCACCATTCAAACCTCACTAGTGACAATGAAGAGGCTCAGGATTGGAAAAAGGATCATACAAATATAGAGGTTGCGACGAGAGCCTCATTGGTTGATGAGGAGGCTCGGTAGAGGAGTGCTCGTGAGTTAGTTGTTGGGGTTTCCAGCTGTAGAGTGAAGGTTGTTGAGAGGAGCACCACTGAGGGTGCAGATATTGCTGTGGGCACCACTGATGGTGTCCATGTAACTTAGGGAGTGGGTTCTAGGGAATCGGACCAGCCTGCTTGTTGATCTTCGGCACTATGCGCATCAGGTTTACTTCACCTACTACCCTTTCTTTATTTTAGTATGCATTGGGGGTAATTGCATGTTTTTTTGTTAGGAGTGGGGTAAATGGAAAGTAATTTCTAGGGTGAATTCTGAGTATCCCAACTCACGGTCCTCTCTTGGTGGTTTTCTTGCATGTGTTCTTTTGCCCCAAGAGACTGATTACTTTACTATTGAACCGCCATGTGTAGTATCTTGTACAAAGTATGAATGAGAAATCAGAAGCATGATGGCTTGATATGAAGGATATCCCTTTCTAAAAAGAATTCTTGCATGACTAGGCATAATGAATGTTGAATGTGTTGGCTCTAAGAATGACATAGAGATGCATGACTACATGAACCTTAATCTAACACTCGAACTAGGTGTCCGATAATCTGATAGGTAATGAGGTGTCAAGAGAGTGTGAGGAAATTTCATTGTTTTACTGTTGGCACTGAGCTAGAACTTTCCCCGTTAGTCCTGCAACAAGAAATATGTGATAGACATTTAAGAAAAGATTAGAGGCCGTTTTTCAAATTAGTCAATCTTTAGCCTAAATAAAAGAAAACCAAATGAAATTGATCCCTTTTTTATCCAAATATTTTGATCTTACAATAGACCTTTCTTTTCTACACCAAACATCTTACCTGAGAATAATGTGTTAGCCCTGGTCCCTCTTTGGACATGTGCACCTCAACTTAGGTAAAAAGCATAAATTGAGGGTGGCTAATGCAGAAACTGACTCTCGTCTTGGCCGTGACAAAAAATTGGGTATTGTGTACCTCAAATCATGTCAAAGCCATAAGTTGAGAGTGGTTATTATGAGTAATGTCCCAAAAACTGGGGATGAAAAGATTAATGTGGAAAAAGAAAAGAAATAGTGAATAAAGAAGTGATTCAGTCAAAGGCATTATCCAATAAAAAATAAAAATAAAAAAATAAATGAGAAAAAGAGTGTTTAAGAAAAAGAAATGAGAGTCATTTCTACAAATAGAAAATGAAAGGAGAAACAAGGCAAAAAGTACAATAAAAGGTAAAATAGTGCATAATAGACGATAAAAGAGGAATGATTTTTAGCCGTAATGTCAAGGAGGGAAACAAGTCACTAAAATGTACCCATATGTATCAAACCTGAACCGAAGCCTTAGATACAAACCAAGAAAGTCCTATTGTTATCCTAAGAGTCTAATATGGTGAACTTAAGCAGTGAAAATAAGGGCAAGCCTTTGGCGACTAGTATCTACTAGGTGTGAAATTGTTTTTACTGTGAGTGTTGAAAACTGGTCCTTATACTCAAATTTGAAATCAATGTGCAAAAAAAGAGGATATTTGAAGTAAGGGAACTAGTTTCAATATTGGAAAATTTGTACCTTAATGAGAGATAATAGTAGAGGTGTCGTTTCATGGTGAGTCTGTGTCATGTTCAGATCCACATGAATAAATATAGTGAGCCTAAAAGTAAACACATGCACTAAAGCAATGAAAGAAGTCAGGATTGATAGTCATGTGATTACGAAGGCTTAAAAAAGGATACTTTTGTACAAAAGTGTTGTGGTGAGTCATAGTGCATCGCTTGAGGACAAACAACAAATTTAAGTTGAGGGTGTTCATGTATCGATGTTTCACGGTACTTTCAATGCTTTTTCCTTAAGTTTATTATGTGTCTAGGGACTTTTTGTATCAATTTTAATGTATTTTTATCTGTATTTTGCACGAAAGTTGTCCAAAACATAAACACAGAAGGTTGTGCAGAAATCAGTGTAAAAGTGACCCACGAAGGCATCGACGGCCCGTCATCCCATCAATGGACCGTAGGTGGTGATCGTTGATTGAAGGCTCAAGCATCTAGAAGAAACTCAGGGAATTCTGACTAAGTGTGGGTCTATGAAAGAATCGACGGACCATCCTGGCAACACGTTGATCAGATCATAGAGATGTCCCAGTATTCGATGTTGAAGAAAAGCTAAGTATGGAACGATGAGAAACATCGACGGCCTGTAAGTGAATCGACGGACCGTGATGATGGTTCGTCGACTGTATCAAATAAGATGCAAAAGTGAGGGTTGAAGAAAAAGCTTAGCCTAGACCGACGGAGGCAGACGAAGGTTCGTCATTCCATCGACGGACCGTCTGTGGGGTCGTCGATTAAACATGCTTTTTTTTATAAGCTTTCCTTAATTATTTTCCTTTTATTTTAGGACAATATCTTTATAAATAGCGTGTAAAACCTCATTTTTGATGTTTGATTCTATATTATTTTTCATATTTTTGTTCTTGGAGATTTTACTTTGCAACATAGGCAATTAATTCAACTATTTTGGAATTATTGACTACTCTATACCCTTCAAGATAATGCACAATTAGAGGCCAATTATTTAAGTCAAAATTACCCTTACATCTTAACTTAATCAAATTTAGAATATTGTAATTGATCTCCCATATCACCTTTCCAACAAAAAAAGATCCACCATGTAATATAGTATTTCTGCTCTTCCACAAAATCCACATTATAACAATAGGAAGAGCTTGATAAATTATCTTTATCTGGTAGTTAACATCAGTAGACCACGATTTTCTCACTTCACATTCCATTTGGGACCATTTATTCCAGATGCTACGAAATAATAAGAAAATATTGTTGTTGCAATCTCTCCTCTTAAAAACAAATGATTAATAGAATCATTCACACGAATGTTACAACACCTGTAATTCTGAGATATATCAGTATTCCAAGCTTTCATTAAGTTAGCCACTTGAACTTTACCTGGTAAAATCCTCCAGGCTAGAAATGAGAACTTTGAAGGTAAAACTTTCACCCAAAAAATATTTCTAGTCTTCATTGATGTCCTCCTCTTTCCTTAACAATTCCTAAACACTCTTAGCTATGAAATATCCAGTAGTTTTTGTCCACCTAGATTTGTCTTGTAAATATCCCAACTGTAGAAACTTCATATTGTGTCTGATATTATCCACTACATATTCAGGGACAACATCCTGAAGAGCATCAAAATCCCAGCCCTCTACATTAAAAAGGTCCCCTATATATTTTATGTGATGACATGTTGGGGTATCTAGTTGTTCTATGTGTAAAGGCACAAGATTGGTCCAATTATCTTACCAAATGGAAGAATTTCCATCTCTTTTCATGAAAATGTTTCCATATTTGAGAGCCTCCTTTCCATTGTACAAGAGAAGGAAGCTTGACCAAAAATTGTTGTCTCCTAAGTTTCCACCACAATTTAGCATATAAGGCCTGCGAAACATAAAACAATGAGCTGAAACCAAACCTTCCTTCCTGCTTTGGTAGACAAACGTTGATCCATTCATTCCAATAATGTAAGGATCCAAAGTACCCCTAGTTGTTACCGGCGGCGGCGTCCTCAAAGAGGGCTAAGACTAGCCCTTAGCATACATCATAGCACATCATAGGTGAAAATGCAGAAATAGTTAAACATATTATATATTGAGGTTTACATAGACCTCTTACATACTACATATGGAGTTTACTTAGTCCATTTGCATATGAAGCTTACTTAGAACTCTCGTTTAGACAATGTATATAAACATAAGCAACATCATAGTTAGAGTGGAACATGACAACATCCCCGGACATGAGGACTCACCAATTACCTGGGAAAAGGTCCAAGTCTTCCTTGCAATTATCCACAAACTCTTCAACGGCCCAAACCTAAAATATCTGGGAGAAAAAGGGAAGACATATGGGTTAGTTCATCACACGTACTAAGTATGGCTTGTATTCATATAAATCATCAATAAATGAGGAAAGTACATTTAAGTCAATATCATGATATCTATCAATTTAACTCAACATGCACATAAAATAAGTATAGTAAGTCAATTTAACATAATATCAACCAAAATGTAGACCACCTAAGCAATACTTTTGCAATGCTAAATATTTAGTCCCATAACCCTATTTAAAGCTAAGTATCAGATTAAGTAACCCACTTCATACATACAGCATATTCT
Organism: Solanum chmielewskii; assembly: GCA_027704785.1. Lineage (NCBI taxonomy): Eukaryota > Viridiplantae > Streptophyta > Magnoliopsida > Solanales > Solanaceae > Solanum > Solanum chmielewskii. The sequence goes on along the minus strand of JAKWIX010000318.1, from coordinate 22,378,558 downwards.
CATATTTCATCATGACAGGCCTAATACATCAATACTAGTCATATATTATCAACATAATCATAATCATTATCATAAATAATACAATTAGAACCATCACTTAGGGTCCCAAAAAAATAATTCATTAAGTAATAAGTGTATAATGACCAAAATAGCACCAATACAAAGTCTGAAACCAAAAAAGGTAAGAAACGCTAGTGGAACATGCTCCATTAGCTCAACTCTAGAACTACGCTAGAATGTAAATACAGTAGCATCCTCGAAAGCATGAGGACCTACCAAACTCAGAATGAATGGTGACGTCCGGATAGTTGCGACAACGAACCTGTAGCTCTATCGCCCACCTGTGCTTGCACCTTAAAGTAGATCTTTGTATGGAATTAGAACACACTTGTACTAAGTATGGGTATATGCAAGCACACACCAAGGACATGCATGAGAAAGAATAGATCTATCCTATCGACATGATTTTTGGAAGTCAAGTCAGTGGACTTGCCAAATTGAGATTGGGAAAGTTATGCCATAAGAGTGACATGCATCATTATAATTATTGTATTTCACAAAACACACAACATCTTCATATAGCACATATCATAGCACAACACATATAATACATAGATTCTTTCATATTATTCATTCATATGCCATAATACCTTGTTATCATGGACTTGACCTTAAGACTTTCCCCAATGAGGGCTCAACATATGAGACCTCAACTACGGATCCTTTTTTAGCAAACACAAAATCTTCTTCTTTCATTCATACGTACTTCATTTCAGTTCATTCATAGGCCAGTCTGAACACCAGCTATACCGAGGATTTAGTTTAATACTTTCATCGGGTTTGCTATGCAATGATCACGAATAACCTTGTGTCATTACCTGAATCTATCTCACCTCTTGATTATCTTATCCTAACACCTTTGGTGCCATTCATATCTTTATATGATTCATTTGAGGTTGGCCTCATTCATTCATTTGGAACTTTAACTTTAAGCGACATAGATCATTTGAGCATCATGAAATCCAGTGACTCCCCCACACCGAAAAGAGGTGGAATTACCGGCCAAAGTGACTCAATAACATGCTAGCGTATATAGGAATTTAACCCCGCCGGATCCCTATATTGGCAGTATAGGTTCAAAGACTAGTAGATGTATGGAGACCCCGTACACGGCCAGCCGGACATTCTCATCTCATGAGAGTTACGTGAACATTCGCCCTTCCCGAAAGAAGGCATCACCGCTCATATCTAGCCTATAGGTGCTAATTATAAATCTACATTACATTGAACTCATATATTATGGAAGCTGGCTTCTAGTATGAGGACAACATATCTCATTAGATGATTTCTCATGTCATCATTAGTGTTAAGTGTTTTAAACTCAATATTTTTATTAGAGTGTTCATAGAGATTGGTCTCTTCATTATCTTACACTTTCATTGGTGAGTACGTATTGGTAACATTTACTTAGGATCATTTGAGATTGCTCTCATTATACACATTAGCCTCGGATCATGATTGTCACCACATTCTTTATTATTAGCACCTTTGTTTTTCATAGTTACTCACCTCTTATTACGTGAATGTTCATTTCTTCATTTCATAGTTTATCCCATCATATGTTAATGCACTTGGCCATTTAGTGTATCTTACACTCGTACTTAACCCTCCTAAAATTCACTATTTCATTACGTACATCTTAGGTTCACTTAATTTTTGAACGTATGTTAGACTTATGTGTCTATACATACAAGTCATGGGGCTTCCTTCATAGTCCGCTAAGTGATTCTTACTTTCCTAAGATTATGTATTACAAGACTCATGTATCTTTTATATGTTCCAAGATCTTGATGTTATATCTAAGTAGATGACATTACTCTTGATATTTTACTCATGTATGACTTAAATATCAATACGGATGTTTGGGCACGGGAATCCGAATCTTGAATCACTTGGATATCATTTATATTTTTCATTGATTCTATTATTCATAACATTAGAACTCTAAATTAAATCTCAACATTTACATGAAATGAAAATTTTCTACTTTAATTAGAATTCAAAATTAAATCTCAACATTTACATGAAATAATATATTTTCTATTTTAATTAGAATTCTCAATTAAATCTCAACATTTAAATGACTATTTTAATTCGAATTCTAAATTAAATCTCAACATTTACATGAAAGAATTAATTTTCTATTTTAATTAGAATTCTAAATTAAATGTCAATATTTACAAGAAACAATTAATTTTCTATTTTAATTAGAATTCTAAATTAAATCTTAACATTTACAAGAAACAATTAATTTTCTATTTTAATTAGAATTCTAAATTAAATCTCAATATTTACAAGAAAGAATTAATTTTTTATTTTAATTAGAATTCTAAATTAAATCTCAATATTTACATGAAGGGATTAATTATCTATTTTAATTTTACTATTAGTTAACCGAAGGTTTGGGGTTCGAGCCCCCACAACCCCTTTTATTTTTAGAATTAAATTTGCTACAATAGGGAGGTTGTGGGTTCGAACCCCCACAACCCCCTTGTTTTTCTTTTAATTTTCGTTGAGGAGGAGGCTGTGAGGTGGTGGGTTGGGACCCCCACAACCCATCCATCTTTATTTTATTTAATAGGGGTGAGTGGCAGTGAGGTTGTGGGATCGAATCCCCATAACCTCACTTTTTTTTTAATTAAAAAAATTTCGCCTACTCTTCCACCTTGAGGTCATGGGATCGATTCCCATGCCTCACGTTTTCTTTTCTTCATTTCTTTCCCTTCTTCGCGCGTTTCTAGATTTCGTGGGTTCAAATTCTACGCCTCCCTTTTATTTATATAATTAATTTTTTCCTCCTCCTCCTTACCCCCAGGTCGTGTGTTCGGTCCTCCGCAACCCAATTTTTTTTTTTAAAAAAAAATTCTGGCGAAATTCATTGGAGCCCCTGACCCCAGTTAGAACCCCACTTAACACGCTCCCATTTTTTTTATTAAGGCATGATGTAGTGAGGTCCTGGGTTCGATCCCTGTAGGCCTCACTTATTATTATTTTTGTAATTTCTTTGACGTCTAAAAATTTCCAGATTCTTTATAAAGCCTATATCCAGGTTCTGGAAATTTATGCAATGATTTTTCTGCACCTTTTTCATCAAATTTCACATTAGTTCTTAGGGAAATTTCATGGTTCATTTATAACGTTTTAGGTACATTTTCATTGATTCGTTTAGCTAAGAATTTCTCCCTCAATCAAGCCACATAACATTTCATCTGAACTTCACGCCTTACCTCATTTTATTAAGGAAAAATATACAACCATAATACATTAAACATTTTGAGCATTGCACAGAAAACCTCATTCACTGTAACATACTTACACATACACACACTTGTACATAATTTCAAAAAAAACATGGTAGCCTTTCATACGATTCCAAGTACACAAACATAATCATATTCATCACAAAAATATAAAATACACCTATATCTACTAGCAATCATACCCAACCTAGAATTTATAGGGAGCTAGTGACAAGGACATAGAAAGGGGAACAACCCTAGTATTCGGACTGAATATCTTGAACCTTAAGGGGTCTTTTGGCAAAGGGACCAAGAGAAAAGATACCCATACCTTAATCGAAGTTCAAAGGCTGATGTTGCTACCCGGAACCTCCTCCAACCCATGTCCAATTTACTTTAACGTACACCTCACTCGATGAACCTCTTAGACATGACATTTTGATTACTTTGTCTTTTACTTAAAAATTTTTGTGAGTTCATTAAGTGTGAATAACTCTTGATGTATTTTAAGTTCTTGAAATTGTTTTTGGTAGAAACCGACGTGAGAGAGTGATATGGAAAGGAGACTAAATTCAAGAATTAGTCAAAATAGGATTTAATTTACTTAATAAACATCTGATTTATTTTAAATTAATACGTGAAAGGACCATTATGCCCTTAAAATTTCAGATTTTTAATTAAGAATTAAACCAACTTAAGTACTTATTTATTCAATTTTTTTGGATTGATACATTATCCGCCCCTTAGGAACATTCGTCCCCGAATAACACTACCATTACACATCGTAATGCCAATCATATATTAACTAAATCGCTATGCACAGTCAGCCAATTGAAACAAAATACGAAGAGATAAGAAACTATATCCTTACGAGTAGGAAGTCTAACCTCAAGAGCTGAAAAGATGAGGATAGCAGGATCTCATGTCGGCCTCAATCTCCCATGTAGCACCCTCAACAAGATGATTTCTCCCCAATACCTTCACTGTGGCAATCTTCTTGTTCCTCAGCCTCTTGACCTATCTATCTAAGATCTCAACAGGTACCTCCTCATAAGACAAGTCTTCACTAACCCCCAAACCTTCAAAAGGTAGGATTGATGCTGGATCACCTAGCCAATTCTTCGACGTAGAGACATGAAAGATTGAATGAATAGAAGCTAGATCCGCAGGCAATTCTAACTCATAGGCCACCTCACCCACACGATATAAGATCTCATATGGCCCCACATACCTCAGACTCAGCTTCCCTTTTCTACCAAATATCATCACCCCTTTCGTAGGTGATATCTTCAAGTAAACCTGGTCACCAACTTTAAATTCTAAGGGTCGCTTTCTGTTGTCTGCATAATTTTTTTTAGTTGTAGGCAGTAGCAAACCTATCACTAATCACTCTAACATTCTCCAAGTCCAAATGAATGATCTTTGGACCCAAAATGGATTATTCTCCAATCCCGAACCACCCAACTGGAGATCTACACTTCCTACCCTACATTTTCTCAAACGGTGTCATCCCAATGTTGGAGTGATAACTATTATTATACGATAATTCTATCAAAGGAATATGGTCATCCCATTTACCTCTAAAATTAATCACACACGCTCTAACATGTCCTGCAATGTCTGAATAGTGTGTGCTGCCTGCCCATCTGTCTGAGGATGAAAGGCAGTGCTAAGTTTCACCTGCGTGCCCAAACTTTTCTGGAAAGATATCCTGAAATGTGAAGTAAACTGAGCTCCTCTATCTGAAATGATAGACAAACGAATCTCATGCCATCTCATAATCTCATCAAAATAGAGTCTCGCATAATCCTCGACTCTGTAAGTAGACTTCACAGGGATAAAGTGGGCAGACTTAGTCTATCTGTCACAATGACCCATATGGAGTCATGCTGCCTCCTAGTTCTTGGAAGACCAACCACGAAGTCCATATTAATGGCCTCCCACATCCAAGTAGGAACCTCAATAATCTGAGTCAGACCACCAGGCTTAAGATGCTCTGCCTTAACCTCCTTACAATTAGGACACTTAGCCACATATTCTACGATGTCCTTTTTCATGCCATCCCACCAATAAATCTGCTTAAGATCATGATACATTTTGGTGGAACCTGAATGAATGGAATATCTGCAACCATGGGCGTATGCCACAATCATGGTCCGTAAATCATCCACACCTGGTACAAACAACCAGTCCTGGTATCAAAGTATGACATCATCCTCCAAAGCAAAAAACTCATTCTTTTTTAAAACACTGAGTCCTTCAGCTCCGTAAATACAAGATCGAGATGCTGACCTTTCTTGACTTCAACTATCATGGATGATTCAGAACTAGGGTGAACTGAAACACCCCCACTAGTAGAGTCAACCAACCACACACCTAGTCTGACCAGTCTGTGAACCTCTTTTCCTGAGTCTTTCTTCTCGTCCACAATATGGGATGTTCTTCCCATGTTCATCCTGCTGAAAGCATCAGCCACAATATTAGGCTTACCTGGATTGTAGTGCACATTCATGTCATAATTCTTTAACATCTCCAACCATCTACGCTGACATAGATTCAACTCACTATGTGTGAATACGTACTAGAGACTCTTATGATCCGTGAACACATCCACATGCACTCCATATAAATAATGCCTCTACAACTTCAATGCTAACACAACAGAAGCCAACTCCAAGTCATGACTGGGATAATTCTTTTCATGAACCTTGAACAGTCTGGAAGAATAGGCTATCACCTTACCAGCCTACATAAGAACAGATCCCAAACCAACCCTATATGCATCATAATAGACAGTGTAATTCTCGCCACTCTAAGGAAGAGTAAGAACCTCGGCTGAAGTGAGTCTGTCCTTAAGCTCCTAGAAACCCTTCTCACAATTCTTCGTCTATTAAAACTTGGGTTTCTTCTTTGTCAAAGATGTAAGCGGGGCAGCGATGGAAGAACACCCCTCCACAAACCTACGGTAGTAACTACTCAATCCCAAAAAGCTACGGATATCAGTGGGAGTAAGAGGCTTTGGCAAGATCTTAACAGCTTCAGTCTTCCTAGGGTTCACTTCTACACAATGATCGGACACAACATGGCCCAGGAAGGTCACTGATCTAAGCGAGAATTCACACTTGCTGAATTTTGTATACAACTGATGTTGTCTAAGTACCTACAAGGTTAGTCTCAAATGTTGTTCATGCTCTTCCTTGGTCTTAGAGTAGATGAGAATGTCATCAATGAATACTATGACTAAAGAGTCAAGGTCTTCACGGAAGACTCTGTTCATGAGATCCATAAATGAAGCAGGTGCATTCATTAGACAAAACGACATAACCAAGAACTCATAATGACCATAACGGGTACAAAAGTCTTTTTTTGGGCATCTCCAGCCCTAACCCTAAGCTGATGATACCCTGAACTAAGATCAATCTTACAAAACAAACTAGACCATTGGAGATGATTGAACAAAACATCAAATCTGGGAAGTGGATATTTTTTCGTTATAGTGACTTTGTTGATCTGTTGATAATCGATACACATTCTAAGGGTCGCATCTTTCTTCTTTACAAAAAACACTGGAGCGCCCCAATGGGATATTCTCGGCCGAATGAAACCCTTATGAATGAGATTCTCTAACTACAACTTCAACTCCTTGAGTTATGCTGGAGCCGTTTTATAGGCAGGAATTGAGATTGGTTTAGTATTGGCTTCTAAGTCGATACCAAAGTCAATCTCTCGAAGGGGAGGGACTCCGGGAAAATCATTAGGAAACACATCTATGAACTCATTCACTACGAACACTGATTCTCTGGAAGGAATGTCATGATTTAAATTATTAACATTCACAGGATGACCTAATAACCCCTTGGACATTATTTTATTAGCCTTAAGATTTGAAATAAAGGGATTAGGACGACTCAAATTTTACCCCTCCCCGACTAACTCTTCTTCATCAGGGAAGCAAAATCTCACCACTCTACTACGACAGTCCAAGAAATCATAACAACTGTGAAGCCAGTCCATGCCAGGAATAATATTAAAATCATGCATGGGTAACTAAATCAAGTTTGCACACATAGTCTTACCACTTACAACTAATGGGCAATCCTTGTATACCCTATCAATTCTTAGATTTTCTTCTAAAAGCCTACTAACCACTATAGGATCATGCAAAACTTCAAGTAGTACATCAAAAGTAAGGGCAAGAAGAGGAGTCACAAAGGAAAGCGTAGACCTTGGATCAAGTAAAGCATAAACAGAAGTTGAGAATACTTGCAGCATACCTGTGACCACATAAGTGGACTTTTCCTTCTCCTCCCTTCCCTTCAGGGCATATAATCTGTTCTTCTTGGGAGGCTCGGATGTTGTTGCACTCTGTGGCTTAGGCCTTGGCTGAGCATTACCTCTAGCCTGACCTCTTTTCTTTGGACAATCTTTGACCATGTGCCCACTCTTACCACCTGTCTGCACTCTCCACTATGATTTCGGCCACACTTAGCACAGTTCTTCTTAGGACGCTGCATCTCACCTCCATTGCCCCTCTTGGGTTCAGTTCTGCCTCCTCTAGGTGATGCATTCTTCTGAGGGTAAGGATTCCATGAACTCTGTTGCCCCTTCTTGAATCTGGGCTGCTCACGGACACCAAAATTGTTTCTATGGCCTCCTTGGATGAGACCTGCCTGATATTGAGGCCTAGGCCTCCTAACATCATGAACACCTTTCCTCTTGCGGTTGTCCTCTACCTGCTAGACATGCACCATTAACCTGGACAGGTCCATATTATCATGGAGCATCGCAGACCGACACTCCTCCTCAAAGTCTCAATTGATTCCTTTGAAGAACCTACTCACCTCATCCATTCTGTTAGAAACCAGGCAAGAAGCATACCTGGATGATTTCAACATAGTTCAGTATTCTCTCCATTCTTGCTATTAAATATTAGGGAAAGTAGCATACCTTGATAGCTTCACAAACTTCAGGGAATACTCCCTGCCTGTCATAGAGCCTTGTTTAAGGTTGATGAACTCCTCAACCTTGGCCTCCCTCATCTCTGTGGGGAAGAATCTCTCCAGTAATGCTGTCTTGAATAGCTTCCAGGTGAATGGCACTCCACCTAAGACACGACTATTTTGCCACATCTTGCACCAAGTCTGTGCCACATCCTTGAGCTGGTAGAAATCCAGCTCAGCCTTCTCAATATTAGTGGACCCTATAGACACCAGCATCTTATGTACCTCGTCCATAAACGCATGAGGATCCTCAGAAGTCTTAGCCCCTGCGAATATAGGAGGATTCATCGCTTGTTCCATCTGGTCTAGATAAGCCCTCACCTCAGCATTAGTAAACCCAACTGGGTTAACTTGCATGGCCACTCCTTTAGCTGGAACCTAGGGTGGATTCTGATTTCCTCTAGCTGCTGCTCGTCCTCTCCTCAAACCCTTAGTTATCCAAGTGTTAATTCTCAAGAAATAAGGATCGATTTTAGACGCGTTCATAACACCAAAAATTTAGACATTAGGAAAAGAACGATAAGATCCGAAGAATGGAAATTTTGTCCTGTGCATCATGAAGTCTCTAATTCAGGATAGTGGTGCACTTCACTACCACGACTTAAAAACTACTCAATGTTGTTGATGTTAACTCATTATTCTCAAAATTTTAACCTAGTGATCTGATACCAACTTTTTCACGACTGGAATCTAGACCCCAGATGGGACTGGCGTCGTTGACCTCTCAGAGTTCACAAACAAGCCTAATTACGTCATCCTTACTTTACATAGGTTATTTTAGCAGAAAATTTAATTTTTTTTATTCTTGAAACATACTTGCTAATAATTCTTAACATTTCATATTCATTCATCCTCAACCAGCTAACATTTAAGAGATAAGCAACTGAAAAAAATAATTCATTAAGTATTAATTGTATATTGGCCAAAATAGCACCAATACAAAGTGTGAAACAAAACAGGAAAGAAACGCTAGTGGAACATGATCCACTAGCTCAACTCTAAAACTACGCAAGAATGTAAAACAGTAACATCCTCGAAAGCATGAGGACCTACCAAACTGCGGATAAATGCTGACGTTCGGATAGCTGTGACAACGAACCTGTAGATCTACCCCCCACCTGTGCCTGCACCTAAAAGTATAGGTTTGTATGGAATTAGTACACACTTGTACTAAGTATGGGTATATGCAAGCACACACCAGGGACATGCATGAGAAAGAATAACTCTTTCCTAACGATATGATTTTTGGGAGTCAAGTCAGTGGACTTGCAAAATTGAGATTGGAAAAGTTATGCCATGAGAGTGACATGCATCATTATAATTATTGTATTGCACACAACACATAACATCTTCATTTAGCACATATCGTAGCACATAACATATAACACAGAGCATATTTCATATTATTCATTCATATGCCATAATACCTTTATATCATGGACTTGACCTTAAGACTTTACAAAATGAGGGCTCAACATAGGGGACCTCAACTAGGGAGCCTTCTTTAGCAAACACAGTGTCTGCTTCATTCATTCATACGTACTTCATTTATGTTCATTCATTGGCCACTGTGACAACCTGCTATACAGAGGATGTAGTTTAAGACTTTCATCGAGTTTGTTGTGCAATGATCAGGGATAACATGATGTCATTACCTGAATCTAGCTCACATGTTGATTATCCTATCCAAACACCATTGGTATCATTCATCTCTTTATATGATTCATTTGAGGCTGACCTCATTCATTCATTGGGAACTTTAACTTTAACCGAGATAATGATGTGAGCATCATGTAATCCAGTGTCTCCCCCACACCGAAAATAGGTGAAATCATTGGCCAAAGTGACTCAATAACATGCTAGCGTATATAGGAATTTAACCCCGCCAGATCCTTATATTGAAAGTATAAGTGCAAAGACTAGGAGATGTATAGAGACCCATACCCGGCAAGCCAGACAGTCTCATCTCATGAGAGTTACGTGAACTTTCTCTCTTCCCAAAAAAAGGCATCACCGCTCATAGCTAGCCTATTGCTGCTCAGTATAGAGCTCCATTACATTGAACTAATACATTATGGAAGTTAGCTTCTAGTATGAGGACAACATAGATCATTAGATGATTTCTCATCTCATCATTAGTATTAAGTGTTTTAAACTCAATATTTTCATTAGATTGTTCATAGATACTGGTCTCTTCATTATCTTGCACTCTCATTGGTGAGTACGTATTAGTAACATTTACTTAGGCTCATTTGAGATTGCTCTTATCATATACATTAGCCTCACATCATGATTGTCACCACACTCTTCATTATTAGCACCTTTGTTTTTCATAGTTACTCACCTCTTATGACGTGAATGTTCATTTCTTCATATCATAGTTTATCCCTTCATATGTTAATGTACTTGGCCATTTAATGTATCTTACACTCGTACTTAACCCTCCTAAGATTCATCATTTCACTACGTACATCTTAGGTTCACTTAATTTTTAAACGTATGTTAGACTTATGTATCTATACATACAAGCCATGGGGCTTCGTTCATAGTCCGCTAAGGGATTCTTACTTTCTTATGATTATGTATTATAAGACTCATATATATTGCATATGTTCCAAGATCTTGATGTTATATCTAAGTAGACAAAATTACTTTTGGATATTTTACTCACGTATGACTTATGTATCAATCTGGAAGTTTGGTTACGGGAATCCAAATCTTGAATCACTTGGATATCATTTATCTTTTTCATTGGTTTTATTTCTAATATTCATAACATTAGAACTCTAAATTAAACCACTATATTGGTTTTTTTAATCAAAATAGTGAGTTGCTGATCCGAATTACTCATCACTGAAACATCAAATCCATGATTGATATATAAGCATATCTTTCCGTTGTTATTATGAAACTTCAAGGGCATTCGTAATCTTTTTCTATGCTTGTTAATGTGTCTAACTGCTTGAAGAGGCTCCAATAATGCAACAAAAGCAAAATTGTGATGATTATGTAAAATTTTCACTCTTTCAAAGGAAATTTTTTTCCTTTCTGACCTTATATTCTGAATGATTTCATTCATTATCATATTGCAAAAAAGGATATGACCTTTCTCTTTGGTTGCACCATTACTGGTTAAGTTGTATCTCAATGTACCTGTTTATTTCCTTTCCTTCCAAACATAGTATCTGTAATAGCTCTTGGTGACAGATCTCCTTCATTTAAATCAGAATAGAAATTTTCAGTCAGCTTAACCTCCTCCGAGTCTTCCAAGTTTGTATCTCCTAGCTTGTATGTAATTATATCATGTAAATTCTGTTTGGGGAATATGTATTCACCATAATCACAAGAGATTCTCATTTTCTCCTGTTGTATGTGTTATAAAGTATTCAATAACAACACAGAGAATAATAAAAAATGTATCGATAAAGTGTGTCTTAATTGTACTCTAGCAAGCTCTCTTTATACAAGTGAGTTACAATGACTAAATGCAGAAAAATAGGAACCAACATTACTGGTAGCTTAACAATTGCTAAACTGTTAAAGATAATATATTCTACTAAGTTACCTACTGCAAATCAAACTCTACAATCAGAACTACAACTATGAATAGAAACTTACTGCCAACAAGCTCCTATAAACAAGGATAGAAGCTAACAAAGTCACGTATTTTAATATTTCCTCCCTTAAACTGATGTTCTCGAACATTCAGTTTAATTCCCAGAAGTCTCTTATACATAAATACAGGCTCCAACTAATATCGTAAGCTTCACAAATGATGCATGTTTGACGGATTTTGTGAAAATGTCAACGACCTATTCTTCACTTCTGCAATAGACAAGATCAACTACTCTTTCTTCAGTGAGATCTCTTAAAAATGAAACCTTACACTAATTTTCTTGATTCTCTTGTGAAATAGTAGATTTTCGGAGAAATTTATAGCATAATTGTTGTAGCAATAAATTGTTGTTGCTTTTTGTTGATTAAAATTCAGATTAGTAAGAATATTTCTTAGCCAAATGGTATGTGAGGCACATGAGTAGCCAAACTCAGCTTCAGTTG